>CM074719.1:143330946-143638446 GCA_037306005.1 Rhinophrynus dorsalis | reverse complement strand
TTAGATATTAAATATGTAAAAAATATATATATATATTGCAGGGTTTATCCTCCTAAGTAAAGCAAGGGTTTGCCCACTGATAAAATATGTTTTATTCAAAAGTTACTGCAGATCAAATATCTCCAGGCCTGGAATTTTATAGTTGTCATGTTGCTACACCATTCTATGGACAGCTCTGGTCAATTGGCCATAAACCTCCATAAGATGGTGTAGCAACAGCGCCACTGTAACAATTCAGGACACTGAAATAACGAACATAACAAAAAAAAAACAAATCAAGTTTGAGCTGCAATAACTTTTGAATAAAACACCTGTCAGCAGTGGGAGTATCCTACAATATATATAATTTTTACATATTACATGTTACCATTCCTTTAATCTGGGGTCACCATTCTATACAGAATTGATGTTATGCACAGATTAAGGTTAATAGGGGTTGTTATTATTATTACTATTGTTAAGAGGTATCGCAATGTTTGGACACCACTCTGGCACTCAAAGGGTAAAGGTTAGAGGAAAGGAAGGTCTGGGCTACAGCATATGAAAAGGAATTTTACAGCAATGGAAGCAAAGATTCAGAATGTTTAGCTTGCGTCAGAAGACTGTGTTGTACTGCAAATAGCGGATACCAAGAACAACATAAAAGTTGTGACAATTTGTTTCAACACAGGTATTGTGATGATCCCTGTAATGATCCAGGGAGAAATCCGATTGTCTTTTTAATTCCTTGCATGCCATAGGGGTACACACTGCATGGTGGAGCAATGTGATGAGTACCCCTCTGGCACACAAAAGGGTTTTTGTTTTTATATATGTACTCAATACATTGGAAATGGCTTCAGTGAGGTTTGTTTGCCTTCCTCTGGATCAACAAAGGCGAAAAGCTGAATGGAAAAATTGATCTAGAATTTTTTTTTTTCTCAGACTCCAACTACAGAACTATATGTAACTATATGTAAGAATATATCAGTCAAAAACTAAAAAGTAAACGGGCACAGAACAGAACACTATTTAAGGATGTGTTTGAAAGGAAAATATGGTAATTTCCCACTAAACAAGCAATGACTGAAAGAGTACCGTACATACCGTAGACATTCAAGGCAAAAGGGACTGTAGCAGGACTTGTAATACAAGAAAGTGGGCAGCAAAATAATAAAGATTTAGGAGAATGGAAAACATCCATTAAAAACCTGGGGTCTAAATAAAAAAATAAATAAAAAAAAAAACAAAAAAACCCCAACAAAATAAATGTTATTGAACACTCCGTAACCAGACTGTGACAAATCAGGGCATGGTATATGATGAATAATGGGATCCCTAACCCTTCCATTTTCTGCCACTTAAATTACAAAAAATTAACCAGAGTTAAAGTCTTTTGAACAGTCTTGACCATTATAATACAGGCCAAAATCACCTATAAAGATGTCATAGAAGAGCATTGATTATACAACAATGCATTGACTATTTTCTACCCTATAGAGGTGATACGATGCAATGGCACCTGAAAATCCTACCATTATTCAATATATACAACACATTGTTTAAGCAGCTGTTTGAATAAGAAAAATAGTATGCTACCCAAACTATAAAAATTACCAATTACCAATCTAATTGTACAGTTATGAAGAAATTGTTATTGATTACAAGGATATCCCCTGTGCATTATAATTAGAACCAGAACCAACTCAGTCACTGGTATGTCTATTGACAGTCTCTGGAAATGTCTGAGCCACCAAGGAGGTGACCCAGCTCAGTTTATTACCCATTGGACAACAGCTGGTTGAGTAAAATGAGATTTGCTGGATGACTGCAGGTTGCCCAAAACTGACAACAGCTTACAGCTATGATCTATGGGCCTTATGCATAAAGCTAAGGTTGAGAAATTCTGACAAAACACAAATGTGCCATTTGGGGGGGGGGGGGGCAGGATAAACATTCCTAGAAATCTCCTGGTACACCTAAGATGCCAGTCTCCCATGTCGGACAGGAAACAAAACACTTAAAAAGCAAAACAATATAATGTGCTTGAAATGTAATAAAAGTCCTCTTCATTGTTGAAAATTAAAATGAAGAAACAGGAAAAGAAGTGCTGACGCGCCACACAGTCAATCCATATAATTGAAGACCGCCAGAGTGTTATGGACTCACCAACAATGCTTGGGTGCCATGCCGCCATGGGCCTTCCTCGACCATAATACTTAAATGAAAATGGATGCAGCTGCGCTCCGAGGCTTGAAAAGCAAAACAATATAACATGCTTGAAATGTAATAAAAGTCCTCTTTTTTGCTGAAAATTAAAATTAAGAAACAGGATAAAGAAGTGCTGACAGGCCACAGTCAATTCATATAACTGAAGCCCGCCAGAGTGTTATGGACTCATCAACAATGCTTTGGTTCCATGCCACCATGGTCCTCCCTCGACCGGAATACTTCAATACAAATGTAAATGGATGCAGCCGTCCTTAAAGGCTTGAAAAGCAAAACAATATAACATGCTTGAAATTTAGTAAAAGTCCTCTTTATTGCTGAAAATTAAGCATGGAAAGGCAATAATATCAGGATGTAGATGGATGTATTAGGTGCACCAAACACCGTCTAATGTGTTTCATGTTTTTCAAAGCTTAATCATAGCCTTGGAGCCTGAATCACAAAGTCTATGATTAAGTACTGAAAAGCGTTAGATAGTGTTTGGGGAACTTAATACCTCCATCTACGTCCTACTACCACTGCCTTTCCATGCTGAAATGCTGTTTTAATTTTCAACAATAAAGAGGACTTTTATTACATTTCAAGCACGTCATATTGTTTTGCTTTTCAAGCCTTGGAATGCAGCTACATCCATTTACATTGTATTGAAGTATTCCGGTCAAGGGAGGACCGCAATTGCATGGCACCCAAGCATTGTCAGTGAGTCCATAACACTGTGGCGGCCTTCGATTATATGGATTGACTGTTTGGCATGTCAGCACTTCTTTATCCTGTTTCTGTTGGAGATACTATTCAAGTTCTGTAAGATCACTCCACTTCCTCAGCCTTCATAGGGCATAGTTCATCCTTGGTTCCAAATTTTGATTTGTAGGACTCTTCTGAGAAGTTTAATAGGGAAGATTCAAATATTTTTATTGCTGATAATTTATTACATAAAGCTGTCAGAACTTCTATGAAATTAGAGAATCACAATGCAAATAGATTTAAACAATATTCCATGTTTTGGGGTAAAGCCCCTATAATAATAATAATCCCTAACATGTCATTCTTAGATATGAGATATCATAAATAAAGTTTGCAGGGAAGATCTTCTTAATTTAATGCCTATGATAAAATTGTCGGGGGAGTTAATATGTGATGGTTCTGTAAATGCAAGAATAGCTGCTACAACTACAGTCTTTGACATTGCAGGGCACAGAGCTCTATGACTCATTCAGTGGGCAGCAAAAAAGTAAACTGTGTTCTATGCTCTTCGAAGGGCATTCTCTCTGGGAAGGAGCTGTATGAAATAATAGACATGAATGGGCAGGAGAAGAAAATCTACCTCAAGATAAACAGTTTAATCCCCATAAAAAAGCTTAACATTAAGAAATATAGGAGGAAGGTTATGTTTATTTCAGAAGTAATGGGTATTAAGGGTGATATCTGAAGGCTACAAGATAGGTTTACTTCTCTTCCTCAATATGTGTATTCACCCAGATACATAATAAGACTTTTTAAAAGCAGTACAAGACTTACAAGAATCTAAGGTAACAGTTCCTGTACCACTATGTTATCAGAAAAGTGACCTTTATGCTTATTTTTGTAAAAGCAGTACAAAACTTAGAAGAGTCTAGGGCGTTGTCAGAAGAAAGGCCTTTATGCTTCTATGTTCCTGGTTCCACAAGAGGCTACTGAACACAAAATCTCTCAGTTTCTCAAGAACCATCTAAAAGCAGTGTCTGCTCCGTAGCCAAAGAGGAATTTTCAGTTGGCCTTCATCTTTCCTCCCCAGAGGATCTTTTCTCTAGTACTAAGGAAGTGTGCTGGACACTACAACTGTAATTCTTACGGCTCTCTACTGGAACAGGAAAGCACAATTTTCCTTTGAGAAAGACACACTCATTCTACCATTGAAGAAGGGCCCAGTATAACATTGCCAACCATTCAAGGTAAACCTTGTGACCTAGTTTCTATAAGATTTTAACTGATTAAAGCTTACCTTATTTTCAGTTCCAGGAAGAAGGGTACAGCAAACTATTAAATTAGAAACTGGAAGAAATTATTTTTCTAATGTATATAAAAGAAACAAAGAAAACCCCATTTCTCCTATCACTTGCTTGTCTTCTAGAATTCCGAATGGATAATATTTACATAGGATTTTGCCCTAGCAAATTGCAGATCTCAAGCTAGGAAGCATATTAGGTCATCCCTTTCCTGATCTTCACCTGATCAGAAGATTCATCATGTCAATTTTAAGACTCAGAATCTGTCCTTATCCTTCATGGTCCTGATGGCACTCACAGGAACTCTGAAGGCCATTTTACTAGTGCTCTTACTTCAGCAACAACAGTAGGAGAACTTCAAGCACGTTCAAAGAATGAAACATTTTTTAAAGAATGAAAAAGGTTCTGTTACCCTGAAGCTACCTCCAGAATTTGCTCTGAAAGTCTGTTCTTTCTTAAACAACAGGAGTTAGGAAATGTTTCTACTCACTTTGTGTCCCAATCCTAAAAATTTGAAGTAAGAAAAATTTGCACAAATTGGATGTAAAACAATGTTCAATATTTTGTTTCATTCAAATGTTTGAAAGCTCCAAAACCTACCAGAACCAGATGGTTAAAATCTGCTATTTCAGAACTATATACAAAGAACCGCAAATAAAGATCAAACTTCACTCTACTAGAGGCTAGAGCTATAGAAACCTTATGGGAAGACAAGGCTTCACTTGGAGAAACATTCACACCTATACAACATATTAAAGAGTGGACCTTCAAGCTTCTGGGAAGGTCGAAGGTGGATTTTGGAAGATAAGTGCTTCAAATTGTCATTAATTTATCATATGGTTTAGAGAAGGTTACTACTATGAGACATGAAGGAATTTTTCCTACACATTAATTCCTTATCCTTCATGGTCTGTATAGGTAGCACATGGACTTCCCTCCCTTATGTTGCTTTTTGTTTTTTAATTAACTTATTTCTGTTTAAGTATCAATGTGTTTTGGTTTGGCTCTGTTCAAACAACAGGAATGGCTGAGTGGATGGCCTTTTTAATGCATTTTCCTTTCCTAGTAGGCAGTTCTCCCTCAGGTGTAGACCATGACTGGTAAGAAAATGCTTTATTTCTATTTTATATAAATGGGGCTTTTAACCTCTCAGGTGCGCCTGAGTTGCTCCAATTTTGTATTGTGCATACGGGTCTTATGCGTTTGCGATTTTTTTTTTTATTATTATTTTTTTTTTTTTTTAAGCTTAAATGGCAAAATACAATTATGATGTAAATAGTCTTGTGTTTAAAAGCGCATTCGTTCAAATCCAACCAAATAAAACTTCAAATGCTGAGAATGTTCATAAGGAAAAATCTATGGGAGCTGAAACATTTTCTTCTTGTAAGAAATGACCTCAGCTACAACAGAGCAAAACATATTTGTAATCACCAGTAGCAAGCTGAATGAGAAATGAGATTGCCTTAGTTGTATTATTTATAATGCCTAAATTACCCACAAATACCTCCAGTAAGAAATATACACTTTACTTTAGCCTTGAATGAAGGACCATAAGCACCATGCTATGTATATCATAGCCATAATGGCTTTTTTCCCTGGAAAAAAGAAATTTATAAAACCGAGAATACTGATCTCTTAAAAAAATCGTGGTAACAGAAATCAGTAATTAGTCTGAAACTATATTAACATGATGGTGTGTCTGTTCTCAGACACTTTACTGTTAAAATTTTATTTTTGTGTACTTACCAATAAGTCCTATTCTCTTAGCCCATGTGGAACACAAGAACCACAGAGTAAAGAATCTTATAGGCAGGGCACTTGCCTTTAAGGCTCTCAGAGGTGGAGACACCATCCCTGATCCAGTTTACCTCCACCAGACATGGAACAATGATGAAAGAAACTAAACAGAAGCAGCACAAGAAAGGGATTTACCTGAACTAAAGAATCCAAGATGACCCCATTACCCAGAATTCAAACCTTTGTTTTTTTTCTGGGAGGAAAGTTCCACAAAGACTAAGAGAAAAGAATTTATCAGTAATTATACAAATATCTCCTTATTTCTTACATCATATGTGGAACACAGGAATCACTGGGATATACCAAAACATCTAACAGGTTTCACATGAGGAAAAGTATAAACCCTCAAAACACAAACCAGTGCCAACTGATATGAAAAAGTATAACAAAAACCACACGTGTCAACAGTCAACTACATTTTAATCAAAGAACAGGATCTAACAGGTTACTGGCAAAGATAAACACGGTACTGTCTGACACATGTGTGAAGGGATGACCAAGTTGCCACCTTACTCAGCAGAGGACTGATTCTTGTAGAGCAAAGAGGCACAAAACTTGTGGAATGTGATCTGAAAGGGTACAGGCTTCTTCTTGACAACATATGCCTGGCCCACAGGAGGGCCCTCAGGGATGACTATAGGAATCCTCAAAACCAACCTATCAGTGTTGAAAAACAGAAAGGAAGGCTTACAAGATGCAGCCTGAAGTCCTTCCAACTGCCTAACAGACACAAAAGCCAGAAGAAAGGCTGTTTTCGGAGTCAAGAAACACAGAGAAACTGAAGACAGAGGATCAAAAGAAATCTTCAGAAGCACTTTCAGAACCAGGTTCAAATCCCATGGGGGAGTGTGGTTCCAAAAGACTGGGTAGACATGAACCATCCCTTGCACACAAGTCTGCTTAACTGGCAATATGTCAATACACATCTATTAAAGTACAGATTTCATTTTCTGTACTTTTTCAGAGCTTAGCCCAAGCCTTTTCTGAAGAACTTCCTGAAGAAAAGCTAAAATGAACGGAAGAAGTCATGACTGTGATCCCTGATCTTTACACTACTTAAAGAACAAGGTGCATACCCTTGGAATACCTTGGAAGAAGGCAGCTTGTGAGCCAGCAAGGACAAAGTCAGAAATAAACCCCTTCTTTCTCAGGATGCTGGTTTCAAGAGCTAGGCCATCAAAGCCAGCTTCTCTATCTCTGGATGACACAGCGGGCCCAAAGTAAACAGGTCTGGAAGCAAAGGGAGCAGAAACAGTTCTGCCATGGATAGATTGGCAAGATCTGAAAACCAGGCCTGACAAGGGCCAGAATAGGACGATCAAAATGACATGAGCCAGTTCCACTCTGATTTTCCTTAGTACTCTGGGAATCGGGGGAAATGGAGGAAACATACCAGGGAAAATGCCATGGTATAATCATCTCAATCACTGCAAGAGAAAAAGAGTCCCAGAATAAGGGACAGAACTGAAGGAACACGGGGTTCAACTGCAAGGCCATTAGGTCCACCATCGAAGCAGCTTATAGATGACCTATAAAGTCGAATATCGTCTGAGATCCCAATTCCTGGGTTCCAGAAGTTGGCCACTGAGAAAACCTGTCACTGTGCTCTCTATACCTTGGGCTATGAAGTGTGGGGAGTGCTATCATGCAAGCCTTGTGAGGATTAGCTGAGCCTCAGAACATGCCACCACAATTCTGGTCCCTCCTTATCAGTTGATATTGGCCACCACTGTTGTATTATCAGTATAGCTCCACAGAGGGAATCCCTGGAGGCGAATTGCCTCAAAGCTACGCAAATCGACCAAAGCTCTAGAACATTTGATGGCCAGACGACTCCCCACCCTGGTCCAAAGACCATGAGCCTTCTGAGAGCCCAAGGTTGCACCCCAGCCTGTCAGGGTGGTATCAATCCTGACTATAACCCAATTTGGTATAACCAATGGCTGTCCCAGCTACTTAAGGGACCTCCAGGGCCATCAGCAAAGGTCCACCTTCATCTAGTCACACAGGGATATAACACAGGTGAGATGACACTGCTATCTGGACCAATTTCTGGGAATTTCAAACTGCAGCTACAATGTATGGAATTGAGCAAACTGGATGCATGGATGGGAATATGCAGATAAGCATCCTTTATGTCTAAGGAAACCAAAAATTCCTCTAGTCACATAGCAGCAATGACTGAGTGCAAGCACTAAAGAATAGTATGCCATCCACCATCTTTTTTGGAAACCATGAAAAAGTTGGAATAAAACCCCTAAATCTTTCGCGAGAAGGAAGAGGTAATATAATCTACATTTCTAGCAGGGAAGAGAATGTGTCTATGGATATATGATTCGGCATGAGATCATGAGGATCTCAGCACATGAAAAAACAAGGCAGGGAGGAACAGAATTGAAACCTATGCAGTACACTTCTGAAATGAGCTGCAAAACCTTCTGAAAATTTGAAAAGCCGCAGACAATCTCCTATTGCCTAAGGCAGACCCGAACCATGCAAGTCATGTGGAAGAAGGCTTGGGCTTCTACAACGGCTTTTTGCCAGTCCAGATGTGCTGTGGGTTCTAGGGTTGAGCAAGCCTGAGTTGCTAATGGAATAGGTGCCCTGGGTATATATCCATAATGGTGGAAAAAGTAACATTTAGGAGTAACCTGAGGCAATGAAATACTCTTGACACCAGTGGCTTGACTGATGACCTTCTCAAATTCCAGGTCAGACAGATGTTTACCTGTGAACGGAAGGGACACCAAAGACCTCTTGGAAGACTGGTCAGCCAACCAAATCTTGTGCTACAGTGTGATGAATGGCCACAGAGAAACCTGAGGCCTTTCCAGTAACCCTTGCAATGTAAAAAAACACTTTAGTAAGACATGCATTAGCCATTAGACTCTTAGAAATAATCACAACAAGATCCTCCTTAGTCATGTCCACTTGTATGGTATTCAGGAGATGATTTCCTCCAAACAGCCTCTGAAGCCTCTCAGAATTTAAGCATCTTCAGGACACTCCGTGGAAGAACCAGGGACTTCTTCAAATGAATCCCCAACAGAGAAGGAAAAGTCTAGGTAGTCTGTTTCAGATTGCCTTTCCTCAGTGGAGGAATCCCCAGCCATGGGGGCATTGTTGTCTGAAAAGTTGCTAAAGAAACTTTTGGGGGCACAGGGAGACCTTGGGACCAAGAGATTAAGATGAAGGGACAAAATGCAATGAAGAAATTAGGTCTTAACCCATACACACTCCTGCTCAATAGATAAGGGCCCTGGGGGTTGTGTGGGGCCACAGAAAAAGAGGAACACATATTAGCAGAAGACCAATCCAGAATGATGAGAAATGGGTTAAAGGGATAAGGAAACCCTGAAACCTTTGTAGCCTCAGTCTTGCAAATGTCTTTCTTAGGCTCAGACATAGCCAAGTGATCCCTTTAAGTATGAAAATAAAAAAAATGTATATAACGTTAAAATGAACTTTTATAAGTGTAAAAGTTAATGTGGCAAGCAAGGAGGGAGCAACCAGACTCCGCTTGGCAGACTGAATCTAAAAAGGAAGAGGGTCTGCACAGGACCTCCTCTTCCCTATCATGAATCCAGGGAAAAAGAGGAGTATGGGTACTGTAGCTTTCTTACATAAAAATGGTGCTGTATCTCCCTAGCCATTGCTCTATCCCCACCCGCCCTCTTATATGGAGGTGGGTCTCTTGTTGCTCTGCTAAGTAGAATAAAAAGATAGAAGCACCATAAACCCTTACACCCACAGGAAGGGAACCAGTGGCAAGAGAAGTCCCTTATACAAGTCTATTTTCCAAACTAATATGGCTGCTGTGAGTGCCCATTCTTAAAGGCACCACAACCCAAGAAAAAAGCAACAGTACATAGGTATAACCAGACAGGGACATACCCAAAGGACCAGTGCACTCGGAATCAAGGAACACTGTCCTCTTCAAACTTAAGGCTCCAATATACGTGAATGCTCAGACCAGCTAAGCAGAGAAACTGTGAAGAGAAGACTGATAATGCAGGTCATCCTTTAACAGCCCCAGGTCCCGGATGTCTGTGGTCTGGTTCAAACCACCAATGGAAGCCAAAGACAAAAGCCAAATTAATGGGGAATTAAACAGCACCATTTTAGCCTGTTATGGCAAATATCCTGACCTCCTGGTCAATGGACACTTTACCCCATGTTTCCTGTGATCCACAAAGGACTTTAGAAGCTGGCCCCAATCATTGTCAGATCATGGTTCTGTCATTTGTCCTGGTTTTGGAGCACAGAATCTTCTCAAAGATCTTGCCAGCCTTGGCCACATACATTCATACCCAGGGCATTTGTTTGACTTCAGATTTTGATGATTTCCTAATCAAGACTCATTCCAAAGAACTCTTGGCTCACCATATCCTAGAGTAAGCCATCATTCTGGTACATCACAGCCATATTCTCTATATTAAAAAGTCTTCTTCAATTCCATCCCAGGTTTTGGTGTTCCTGGGCATGAAGTTTGACACTCTGCAGGGGAAAGTCTCTCTCAGGGAGTATAAGATTCAGATCCTGTTCCAGGATGTGTCTCAGGCACTGGAGTGGCAGTTGAAGACTGTCAAGTGCTACATGCGTGTCATCAAACGAAGCATTGGTCATGTAGGCTCTAGCTTCCATAATATTAGCTACCAAAATCAATATGTACTCTTTAGGCATTTTAACACGTATGACCTCTAACTCTAACCATTGCTCACTGTAATCGGTAACAGGCCTACTGATCGAAGCAGAGGCAAATATATCCCTCAATGTTACCCTGGTAGCTACAAAATTGGCCTTAAGTAAGGAGTCAAGCCTCTTATCAGCCTTATCCTTGAGCCCCACAGCATCTGCCCGGGGAAGGGCAGTGTTCTGTGCCAAGCACGTGCTAGGAGGGTCAACGGCAGGGGGAGAAGTCTACTGCACCAGAGCCTCACCAGTAAAAGGGTATAGCTTAGAGAAGCGTTTATTAAGGAAAAGTTTCTTATCAACAGTTTTCCACTCATTCATAAGTATCTGATTAAGAGTGTTATTGAGGAGAAAGACTGGTGATGTCTTCCTGTGCCTCTGGAAAATGTCCAGAGGAACATCTGTGGCATCAGAGACTTGAAGGGTCTCCAGTACAGCCTTGATGAGCCGATCAGCCTCATGGGAATTTCCATAAAAATAGGAAGAGTCCATGTAATCATACTCTTAATCATCTTCTCAGGCCAATTCTTCCCCAGTGGATGCCCTAATAACTTGTCTGCCCATAAATACATGGTCAACTTGTCTGAAGGTGAGCAAATATTTCCAAGAATTGAGAACCTCTTGAACTGAAGAAGGGAATTGTGCCACTGAATTCAGTACTTTTTTATCCCATGAGTCTTCTTGTTTGTATGCTGGAAGGGCCCAGTGGAGTAGTAGGGGCAACAGTACATGAAAGGCATAGAGATCCAGAATATTCCCTTGGAAGCCCTCTATGGCATGAAGAACAGTGGATCAAGGGAATAAGGGAAGCCATTGCCCCATACGCCCCTTAGTGTTAGACATTTCCCTGAGAATGTGTCCAAAATTAATAAAACTAGATTAAATGTTCCAATAAAAAAAAGAACACCGTGGGAGAAAGGCTGTTTCACTGGTGGTGGCGAGTTTCCTGGGAAACTCTTTCCACTTCTCCTCCTTCTAACCCTGTTCCACCCACTTCATGGCACAATGACTGTAAGCCATGCATACCTAATTGAGCACCACCCCTTTACAACACAAATCATGTCATTGGCATATGCTTGGTCACAGCTCATGAGCCCTCTACTGACATTCCCAGGTTTGAATATGAATTACCCATCTGGCGACTAGCTGATCAATAATGCTAGTCTCCAGAATAATTACCTCCTTACAGAGAAATTCTACCTCGCCGTCAGTTCATTCCGTACCTTAAGGTACCAAGCAATGCCTCTTACAGCGGACTGGGAATGACAGCTCTGGTGTCCAGGAAGTTCACCTGGTGCTCATTTATTCTACTGCATTCCATGTGAAACACAAGTTGGTGACTGCAGTGATAATAAGCACTTTGTGAGTTTGAAATCTAATAAGTTTAGAATCTCACAGCAATGGAAGCACCCTTGTTTCACTCAGCAGAAAGAGCAAAATAACATAAGTTTTTTAATTAAAAAGAAAAAAAAAAGTATATATCCTCCTCTATGAAAAATGTAGGCTATAAAAATAAAAAGAAACAGATTTTTGCAGTTTCCCAACTGACTGCACTGCTTCAAAGCAAAGTCCTTAGGATCTCTATAATACCACCCACATGAGGTTTACACAACCAAAATTATCAAACAGATGCCAGTAGAACTTCAAAAACCCTCCCAAGGGAGCAGTATCAACACCAAGACGTAACCCTCTGAGTGCCAGATGTGCATATAACACGCTGATCTTAATGAGCTGCACATCCCTCTGACAAGCAAAGGCTTAAGTTTACCAGATGCATTTACACACAGATTAATTTACCTCAGAAAGTGCATCTGACTCAGAGGCCATCAGGGAAGGTTTGAAGGTTGAGATAATTTGAGTGTCATTAAAAAACGAAATAGAAAAGCGATGTATTGCTAAGCATTTTTAAACTCTATTTCTGCTTTTGTGCACATACAGGAAGACATTAGGCCCATACACGCAAGGTTAACCCTTTGCAATGCATTCCGTACCCCTCAGGCACTCGAAGGGTTAAAAAGGAGCAATTCTAGGGCAAATCAAGTGCACCATATGGGACAAAAATGTCTCAAATACTCATGTATGTAAATTCACCATTTATAAGACCAATCTAAATCAGTGGAAACTGTATTTTCTTCTTCCTGTGGTGCAGTTGGTTTGTTTCAGAATTGCTGCATACATAACATATTTCTATGCCCTTCATACAGATAGGGGGTGATGCTGCCAGTATCTACATGATCGAGGAGGATTAGGAATTAATTTCAAGGCAATTAAAACATAGATTACTATGGTCACTGCAAATATGGATTGTATAATTTCTTCATTTAATTCATGAGTACCAGGGGGATATGCAGAGAGCTGTACTGTCAAGCTAGGAGTTCAAAAATGTATTCTGTAGGGCCTTAATTACTCAATATATGTATTTATTACTTATCTAACTTATAGAATAAGTTTAGTTCACAGTCTATGCCATATATTACTGGCTAACCTCCAGCTTATGAGCATATTTGTTGTGAAAAGTCCATAGGCCTCCATGCAGATCAATTATACTGAAATTTTCTTGAATTCAGATCAGAAAGCAGTGAAGTACAGCATGACACATAAGGCTGCGTTCACACGAGGTGATAGTCTAATATGCGAGTAGCCTGATCGGATCAGCTGGTGTAGCTTAGTACAGTCATAGTATCTCTGCTCCATGTTTGTGTGAACAAGCCCCAAGTATAAGATGCAAAGAGGGTACCTCAACTTTCCCTAGGGATTTCTGAGAAAGACAGACAGAGAACTGGTCAAAAGGAACTGTGTCTTTTAAAATATCTCACACAAAACAGTGTGCAGCTACACAGCGCATTAAGCTTGTTGCCGTGTTGAAAACGGCGACATGAGGATCTCTCGGCCTAAAAGCACGAGATTCTCGTGTCACCTCCTTAAACATCGCTTCAACCCGACCTTCATTCAATTTACTGCTGCATTAACCCTTAGTTCGTCTTCAACCACTCCTCTACCACGATCACCTTGGTGTCATTTTACTCTGGCTTACTACTGGTTATTACTGGCTCTCCAGGCTTTAAGGGCCTTGTCTCCCCTAGCGACTCTGGTATTTTCCTTTTTAGGAGATAGTGGCTGTCTGTTCTCTGGAGCTTGGCTCAGTTGCTGAGATGCTTGTGGGAGCTTGCAGTTTTGCGGTCAACAGGGAAATACAGCGTCACAGCAAATGAGCCAAGCTCCGGAGAACAGGCAGCCACTACCTCCGAAAAAGAAAAATACCAGAGTTGCTAGGGGGGACCAGGCCTGGGCAGTCACTAAAAAACAATAGTAAGCCAGAGTAAAATGACACCAAGATGATCGTGGTAGAGGAGTGGTTGAAAGCACACAAAGGGTTAATGTGGGCACTAATTTGGATGCTGCAGGCAGTAAACTGAATGAATGCAGGGTTGAAGTGACGTTTAAGGAGGCGACATGAGAATCTCACGCTTTTCTGCAAAAGGAAGGAGGTCTGGATCAGGAACACTGTATAAATGCAAAGTAAAGAAATTCTGGACACACTCCCATTTTAACCCCTAAAATGCTATATAGGTGTTAATTCATTCTTGTACAATGTATTGGAGAGTTCTCTGTGTACAGCAGATTTAGGAACTACTCAGGATGAAGTACAAAAAAATTCACACCTCACAAAAGAAGGTACTGAGATCCTTGAAATGTTGCATTTTTTTGCACATGAAATAAAATGAATTCATTTTTTGCACCTCAGCCATAGTGTGTCCTCATATCTGCTAAACACTGTATCCAGTTCAGTGGAGGACGTCTGTAGGAGAAACTGCACCAAGCAAGACATTTGTGAATGCTACACACCTTTATACTTCTGGAGTTGTGTTCACATGACTCCTACCACTTTGGAGAACTCTATAGCATTCAAGGGTTAAGAGGCTGCCTCAATTAATGGGAATATTTATAGCTCCCTTAAAGTGCAGTTGGTTTGTCCCAGAACTCACTTTTTCTTTACATACAAGGTCAAAGTGCCTCTCAAAGCCAGACAGGCGTAGAGGAGACATGGTGCAGGCTAGTTAGCCTAAGTATGTAGAGTTTAGGGGGGTTATGGGTGAGGGGAGAGTTAGCAGCTATAGCACTGCCGCTTCCCAACTTCCCCAACTCTTTGCAGTAGGTGCCATGCATGGCAGGAGTTTTTCTCACTCCTTCCTTTTGTTCTAGGGTCCTTTTAGGATGGGTGAGCTGGGTCACTGTGTATATGGGTTGGTTGGGTATAAGTGGGTGAGCTGGTTTAGGCAGTTGTCATGACATCAGGCAGGGGGTGGGGGATCCATGACACTTTATATCCTTTCTGGAATGTCTGACTTCCATAAGGGCACAGGGTCCCTGGGAAGTGGAGGGAGACATTTTGGTTATGACAATCCACTCAGTTGGGATGGTGAGGTCACTGGTGGGATCGACACAGCACTGGGAACTGGAGGCAGTGTCAGGGATCCCCCTCCCTTTGGATGTAGGTAGGATATAGAAGGAATTATATGGCATTATGGTTGCTCTTGTACTAAAATGTATTTAATGTATTGTTAAATTATGTTAATGTTTATTACTTTACATATTCATTTAATAAGTTGCAGCCTTTTTCTCCATGTCACGTGTATGTGTCAGTTATTTGGGGTGACCTAGGTCTCTTCATGTACTTTTTCTCCAATGTTTAGGAAGACAAGTTGTTTTTCCTGCACAAACTCACAATCCATTACCAACATCACATCTGAATTCACTTCAGTCTCTCTAAAAGCTCTACATAGCCTAGGAAAAAAAGTGAAGGCCCCTTCTCCTTTTTAATTAAGAGTGAATGGTACTTGAAACAGCTCAGGAAAAAAAAATTAAGTAAAGTATTTTCAGTCAAACTAAAAGTCACCACTGAGATGTGAAAATGTAATTATTCAGTTTGTATTCAATAAACTCCGTACTTCAGTTTGATTAAATTACATGTTTTTTTATTAAGAGAGATGGCTCAGGATCCTGAAGATGGGTAATTTAGAAATGCATGTGTGAGTGGTGCAGACGATCGAAAATCTAATTGTAAACCCTGAACTAGTTCTAAAATACATAAAAATCTGAAAGTTATTAACCCTTTGAGTGCCAAAGAGGTACGCAACACATTGGGCCTTATTTATAAAACTGGAGCAATTCTGGGGCAAACCGTTTGCATCACAGGGGACAAAGGAAAATTCCCATTGATTTAAATAAGGCCTATAACCCTCTGAATGCTACAGAGGTAAAGAACTCTTTAGCATTTAATGTGTTAAAAGTCTCAACAGAAAATTTTGGAATGCTTATTTCTCCCTCACGGTTCAGCTGGTTTGCCACATAATTCCTCCACTTAATGTGTATACCTAACGCAGAATAACCCTTAGATATAATCAATGTCATCCAGTCTCAGAATAGATAATTATAACTGTATAGAGTGCTCAAGTCATTCAAACCATAATGTGTAACCTACTGTATATAAAGTAGTTCAACAGCTACTCAGCAAGTGGCATTCATGCTGTGATCCAGAAGGGGACGCCACTGTAAGTTCTATCTGACAGGATGGAGTTCAATGTGCCTTCTGCTGTTGTGCTTTTGGGATAGTTTATAGAACTTGTTATCATTAGAATTATATCTAAGGGACATATTTCTCCTTAAAGGTGCAGTAAACTTTTTTTTAATGAAAAATTATATGTTGTAGGGATTTTCCTGTTGAGTAAACTAAGAGTATGCCCGCTGCCAAAGATGCATATTTCCAGAATTATTACAGTTTAAACCAGGGTGTTTACATTAGCAGTGCCCTCTAGTGATCACATTCCAATTAGTTTTTCTATTACATTCTAATAGAGGGGAAAGTCAGCGACATACAGTTTTCTACTGAACGTTATAGAAACTGCCAAGTCACTCCTGTCAGTTAGAACTATCAGGAAGTAAATGAACAGTAAATTCACTTCCTGATTATTTGAGCGGTTATAAATTATGAATAAAACGTGTAAGATTGTACAAGTAGATATGTAGTAAAATATGATGTACCTAAAATGGAATCATACCTATAAATATTATTGTAATTTGTTTGACACAAGAACTGAACTAGATGTGTATCGTACGTAAAGCAGTCAGGTAAAGCTATATACTCTTCTTGTAAATTACCTCATTTATAGCTTATAGGTGGACAGAAGCATTTCAGTCCGAAAACGCTTTAGGGCCAAAGTCAAGAAGCTAGCTAATTATGAACAATTCTGGGGCAAATCAAGTTCCCCATTGGGGGACAAATAATTCCCTGAATTTTCATGGATATAAGTGGGACTTTGAATGTTAGAAATGTCTCCACTGTAATACAAACTAACTCCTTTGGGACCTCTCTGCTAGTTAAGTGATTAAAAACAGCATTCATTTAACAGGAATTTGTATTTGACCCATAGAGTGCCATTGGTTGGCTCCAGAATTACTATTTGTTCCAGTAGGCATAAGGTTATTTTCTTTAGTTTGAATGAACGTGCTTCTTTACGGTCCAGTATTTAACCCTTCGAGTGCCAGAGGGGTATGCCGCGCATGTGTTGCATACCCCTCTGGCACTCAAATGGTTAATCCCTTGGATGCTAGAGAACTTTCCAACACATTGCAAAGTAATGCTTTGTACTACTCCCTGGCATCTAAAAGACTAAGGCAAAAGGGGAGCAAATCTGGAGCAAACTAACCGCACCATGGGGGGGGCAAATGACATTTTGCATTGATTTACAGGTCTTTTAACCCCTTCAACACTAAAGGATGCCTACAAATTTTCAGCCCTTAATTTTCTACAGAATTTCTGTTGAAGCATAATATCTATCGCATGGAAGTATTTACTAAAATAAAATGGAACCCAGTAAAAACAGCCAACTGTAGATCAATGAAAAATATACACATGTACTGGACTGCTATGGAGATGAAACATTTTTGACCCAAGCTCTTTCATACAGTACATTATAAAAACAAAAACCCTGCATTTTGGACACCATTGGTACTGTTTCTAAAAAGGTAATAAAAAATGTTTGAGCTGTAATAACTTTTAAATGAAACATCTCCTAGGCTTGTCAGTACCACTGTTTACTCAGCAGGAAGTGCACTATAAAGCCGTGCTTTTCTAACTTTTTTTCTCAAGGCCTGGAACCACTAATTATATTCATACAATAACTACATTGAAATCAATATCAACTTTACCACTCTGACTCAACCAAAAGGTTTTTGACCAATTTGTCCTGCCAGTCCTTACGTATGTCTGTGAAACATGGACACTGAATGCCAAAGCCATACAAAAGAGTAAGATTACACAGAGAGGTATGGAGAGGCTAATTCTAAACATAACAAAGAGAGACGGAAAAACGGGTTCGTCAGCAAACAAAGGTCCATGACATTATTGGAAAAATGAAGCTCCAGAAATGGGCAGGCCACATAGCAAGATGACTTGACGGTAGATGGACCAAACACATTTTAGAATGGGTTCCACTCAATATTAAATGCCCAAGAAGAGGACCAAAGAAAAGATGGGTAGATGAAATTACCAAATTTATTGATACACCGTGTCAAGAAAAAGCACAGGACATCAGTTGTAGGTGCTGAGAAGGCCTTCATCCTGCTATAAATTGATAATGGATGAAGATGATGATGATATATCATCTTAGCTTTCAAAGTGAATTAGGATTGTACCCTTTTATGCAGTGAATATGGAACAGACCACTATTTCTCAGTCTATGACTACTACTACTGTAGACTCAAGTATAAATAATAGCCCTTCCCTATTATTGAATTGTAATAAACAGCAGAACATCTATAGTCCAAGAATACTGTCAGAAACCATGAATTATCTTATTTGCATGTGCCCCATGTTTAATCACAGGTATGAATCCAGTGATTAAATTCACTCTTATGTTAGTGAGTCTTCATAACCAACTAATACAGTGGTTTCCAAATCTGTCCCAGTAGAGCAAGGTTTATTGATATCCTATCTGACCACAGGCGATTCTGTCTGTTCACCCATGAGGATCTTTCAGACTTACTGAGCTACTGTTATCAGATAGCAAGATCCTGAAAACCTATAATGTTGGGGGTATTTAAGACAGGTTTGGGAACCACTAAACCTATCAGTATTGCTGTGCCAAATATGTTGACGTTAGACATCTAAATGAATTAAGTCAATGGGAAGCTGGAGTAATAACACTGCAAAGTTTAAATGAAAGCATGGCACCTGAAAACCACATGTCTGGAATGGATGTGGTTAGATAACAGCACTCTCACATATATTTATGTACATACAGAATAGCAAATCGGCTTGGATACTGGCAATATTGGTAACTGCATAAACAATCCATAACTGCGTTGGAGAAGAACTTTTACTAGACAACATGAAACCTTTATGGATCAGAGAAGTGTGTAATTTGTTACAAAGCACTGTCTCATGCCCTTCTTCTGGTCCGTAAAGGGTTTAAACTGAAACAAAGTAAGAGATCCAAAACAGTGTAACAATGAATAAAATGAAAATCAAAACAATACATATTTGCCACACTCAATATGCTCCAAATAGCCTGTACAAACGGATTCATATCATATTGGTGGTGTCCTGGCCTACAGTATTGACCACAATCTGCTAGGCTTTCCCTCATCTGACACCTAGTGTCACCCTTTAAATGCCTTGGACAAAGAGAGAGAGGGATTTTCAGCTGACAGTCTAATCTCACAGGAAAATGTTGGCTGTGGGGTTCCAAAGGGGGGCACCTTGTGGGCACAGAGCCTCACAAAAAATGTATGCAGCTTCAGAAGGCATCTTGTATAATGTTATAAGGGACACCTTTGAGCATAGGTGTTAGTATCCCTTTAATGAGAATATAATGACAAGACTGTTACCTACAAACATCTGTGTGCTTCTGGGACTCTCCAAATACAAGCAGATCATCTGACTTTATTTTGCCTCCATTAATCAAGTAACTACAAAAGGTACAAAGCAATTACCTATGTTTGTCAAATTGTTAACAAAAGACCAAACTCCACATGCAGGTGCAGAAACCGGGTCTCGAAATGAAATAGCGAACACCTACCTTTTCAACATATTCAAAGACTAGGTATAATTTTCCTCTTCTTCTAAATGCTTCCTTCAGCTCCACTATATTTTCTTGCTTCAAAGTGCGAAGCATTTTAAGCTCTCGCAATGTCGTCTCCTTGACTTCTTCATTTTCTGGGTAAAACGGAAAAAAAAGGTAAATTAGTGCCGCTATAACAATGCCAGTTATTAAAATATTCAGCCGTCCTTAAATTCAATTCCAGCTTTCCCAATCTTCACTTTTACAGGATGGTAATAGCAGCAATATTTACAGGATACCCAGCTACGTATTGCTTATTCTGAAGAACAATTAAAATGTGTCATTTTAAATATAAACGTCTATATGCACTATGACAGACGTACAGCAAAGCTGGGGCAAACCAACTGCACCACAGTAAATAATTAAAAATTTCTGTTGACTTAAGTGGGGCTGTGAGATGCAATATTGTTAAACCTTGGGGAGTGTCTCAGGTCTCCATTCATGCCCCTGTTCTGCTCCCCTGGTGGTGCTCCAGGACTCACGGTGCAACCCCACCTTTATCAGCTGGTCTGCTCCAAGGACAGCAAATCTACTGAATTTACTGAAGGGGCTACATTGTATCTATCAATCTCTCTTTTTTTTTTTTACATTGTATCACATCACTGCTTTCGAAGTCTGAGAGAAAGATATCTGGAAACAGATCTTGTTAGGGACATAACTGTATTAAAAAAAAATAGGTAAAAATGAAAATGAAAGGTGAAAGGTTTAGGAAATTTGACTTTATATATTATGCACTTGCAGAATATGTAGCCAATATAAAAGGTCACTATATCTTTTAGATCACATTCATTATGAAGCTGGAATACATTACAATTTAGAGAGAATTGCCATATTCCTCTTCCCTAACATAACAAATCAAAATTATGGTAATAAAAAAAAGGATCGCTGATACTCGACTGATGCAACTGAAAATTGGTCTCTTTAGCGGTTCTGGAACATATATAAAGAAAACGGAAGGTGTGACTTTTTTGAAACATTCACTGAAGTTGTCAGCTCATCCTAGTGTCCTTCACTGTGCTAAAATTACATTAAGACATCTGCAGAATCCACTGGAATTTCTCAATGCAGTTTCTGCGATGCTGACAACCTTTGTTGACCCTATATTGTATGCAATGCACCTGCTCAAGGACACAGGTGATCAAACCTGTCTCTCAAGCCACTCCCAGCAGTGCAGATTTTCAGTATATCATCATATGGTTAATGCCATAAACACAGACAAATCGTTCAAAATGAGCAACTGATCCACTTGTGGTTATATGAGGAGATCCTGAAAACATGTAATGTCAAGGTTGTGAAAGGACAGATTTGAGGATAGAGATCAGGGGTTCCCAACCCTATCCTCAAGTACGAACAGGCTACATCTTTATGATTTGCTTGCTTGAACACTGGGGATTCAAACTTAGCCTCAATGTTTTTAAAATAACTCAACTTAATTCAAAAAGTTAAGCCTATAGACTGGTTTCTTAGTGGTACTTGAAAATAGGTTTGGAAAGCTCTGTTGAGATTTTAGGCCACTAGGTCATTTTGTACCAGTGTATATTGAATAGTACTGCCATAAGTGTTTTTGTATGCACTGCTATGAAAACAGGGATGCTTTACAATTAAGATAAATGTAATGTTTGTAGAACCATACAGCAAAGAAAAAGAACAGTAAAGTGAATTATTATTCTGTACATAGCACAGCTCTGTCCAGCTTTCTATTTTGACACAATTAAAGGGCCAAAAGAACAGGACATTATAAGTTAAAAGTAAACTTAAGGAGAAGCTAGCAGGAAACAAGAAAAAAGTTAAAAGTTCAAAATGTTAATAGTTGATCCCCACTAGGGATGGGCAAAAGTTTTTGACTCAGCACTGAAATAGGCGAAAACTGGTACTTTCCGTCTAATTGGAAATTTCCTGAAATCAGTGGGATGAATGTATTTCCCACAGGCACAGTATAAAGAGGTCTGAGGGTGACTGTCTGGGGAAAGAATCAGTTGATCAGATAAATGTATTTATTTATTGTGGGGGGAGGAGTTTGACTGGGATTGTGAGGACAGTTAATAAAATAAATAAATAAATGTAACATGACAGAGACAGGGACCCCACTGACGTAAGCTGTGACTGTGGCAGACTGATACATGACAGGATACAGTATTTTGTAGAGGACTTATACTTGTTGTTAGAGGCTCAAGCCCTGAGGAAACATTGATTTGTAGGACTTTGGCTTGTTAGGGGCACAAGCCCTGAGGAATCATTTATGATTAGTTTGACTCTGGTTTGTTAGCGGCATAAGCCTTGAGGAATCAGTGATTTGTTGGACTTGGGTATGTTGAGGCACAACCCCTGATGAATAAGTGATTATTTGGACTCAGGCTTCTTAGTGGCACAAGCCCTAAGGAATCAGTGATGATTTTTTGACTCAGGATTGTTAGAGGCACAAGTCTAGGACTTAGTCTTGTTAGAAACAAGCCCCCAAAATTGTTTTTTATATGCCACTGTGGTATATTTAAAGAACAAGATCTGAGTGAAAAGAATGCCCTGCTGGCCTAGTGCCAGAAGGTCATGTTATGGTGGCCACTGACACGGTGCTATTGCAGCATTTGCAACTGCTGTTCTTATTGCGGCTTCTGAGTTGTTTAAGCAGAAGGACAATTAAACAGCTCCAAGGGAATGGGATCAAAAACAGCAGTGATATTGGTGATGATGATCGTGTTTCACAACCAGTGATGCGCCTGGAGCAGTAGCAGCACCACAACTAACCCCTACCACTTTAGGCATATGTAGAGAAAATTGGCCAATAATGCTTCTCCAACTGCAATTCCTCCAAAATCATGGGTGTGTTGGAACACTAATTTTGCCATTGACACTACAGCAGGAAGGAACTGTGCCTTTCATCAGCAACTTCAATGTGCACAGTGTTTGTAGGAATTAAGGGAAGAACTGGGAACAATGGATAAATCTGCCCTTGCATCAAACAAGTGGCACAATTGAAAGCAAACACCTTGATGCTTAGGTGCGTAATGTCAATTCAATTATCCCCCCAGAAACCAAGTGCTGCTACTGTCACTATGCCCCTTGTCTGCTCTGCTAAGGACATGTGACAACTTCCAGTCCATTATATCACTTAGGTTGCTTTCACAGTCCTTGACAGAAAGCTCACTGGAGACTCTCAATGTCAGGGACATAAAAGTGTAAAGAAAAAATAAAAAATGCGTGAAGCTCAAAAAAAATAATGAAGTGTAGGCAATCTGACTTTACATATTATTCACTTGTATAATAATCAAGGTCAAAATAAAGGGTTACTATTCTTTTAACCCCTTAAGAATCAGAGGACTGTGAAAAGAATTACTTTGTAATCCATTTTTGCACTCACACACATCCACACCCCTCTGGTCCTTAAGGTGTTGTTAAAGGAACACCAACCTGACACTTAACTTACTATGGACAGAAAATCCTTATGGCTCTTGAGCTTTTCAGATAACATTTCCTTCTGTGTGTTATGGATGCCATGACGGTTGGTAGCAGGACTACTGATCTCAGACTCTGCCCACTGCACCTGGGACACTTCTGTCACTCATCACTCTACCGGCTTTGATTTGGAGGAGTGGAAGTTACAGTGGGCAGTGAATGAAGTCCGGCAGTATTGTCAGTAGAAATCATGTTTACCTCCATGAACATGATGTCTCTTAGTGGTTGAAGATGTTAGTTCCTGATCCAAGATGGACATTTTCTGCTTCATTGTTATAAGCGAAGGGTTTTTTCTATGCCTTACAAGAGGATGGGGTTGAGTAAAGATATGATTATGGATGAGCTATGGGCACCTAGGGTACAGTGCCTAAGAGCTCTTGATGAGGATGGTAGAAATTATACTCCGACTACAAGATAGCAGATTATGATCTCCTATTTTAATATTTATCAGTTAAAGCCCCCCAAACATTTCAGACTTAAATAATGTACTTGTCTACAATAATGTTGTATGCTTTAGAAAGATAGTCAACAGCCTTAAGTAAAAGGGTCTAGGGGTTGTATTCAGGAAGCTAAACAGATAAATTGTGGAGCAAACAAAAGGCACCATAGGGGACACATGGAAATTCCCACTGACTTAAATGAAGATATTAACCCCTTGAATGCTAGAGAGGATGCCAACAGATCACTTTATAAACATTTGGAGACCTTTCAAGATGTCTATAGGTTAAAAGGCTAATTTCACCCCCCCAGCAACACCACCTAAAAGAAAAGTGTCCCTCTTTGGCCATTCAAAATGTTGCACTTGCTCAACTTAATCTTCCTGTATAGGGCCCTAGGTGACAAGAGATGAAGCAGGGGATGTATTATCAGTAGACTTCCACACACTAACCCTAGAGAAAAAAAACAACAACCAAAAAAACGACCTGCAGAGCATCTTTACGCTTGGTTACTTTTCACCATTAATAATTCAGTTAACATGCACTAGGGTAAAGATTCCACCTAACAACAGTTACTGATCTGGAGCGCAGATGAATTACAAACAAAACAGTGCTTTGTTTTACACTAAGGGACAAAGCTGCAAAAACAATCCAAGGCCTAGTGGGAACAAACATTATCCCAGGCAGGCTGCATCATCAGAGTACATCACAAGGTAATACACTAATTCCAATACACCATCTAGTATTGGAAGCAAATAAAGCATGAACATGAGAAAATATATATACATATACTATATAATATGTCATGATACGACAGCCATGCAAAAAATAATATGGTGCATGACTCTTTCATGCAAAGGTTTAACCCCTTTGAGTGCCAGAGATGTCCTATGCAATGCATTGGATGGACACCTCTCTGACACTCAAAGGGTTAAAGGTGAATAAATAAATTATATATATATATATATATATATATATATATATATATATATATAATCTATATATATATCTTCTATATATATAAAAGAAGACTTCTGTGTGCCTGGCAAACACACCCAGGGGTGGTATTAAGGAGGACTTACTGTTCCCATTGGGTGATTCAATCATGCAGGGAGTTGGCCCGCCCCCACTATGCAGCCCGCCCACCACTATCAAAGTCAGAAAAAAACAATATGGCCGCCATTTGCTTCTACACCACAGACAAACACACATGCCCCACTCACACACACAGACCACCACACACACACATATGCCCCACTCACACAGCACCACACAAACACACACAGACCACCACACACACACATGCCCCACTCACACAGCACCAAACAGACATGCTCCCACTTACACACACAGCACCACATACACACACAAAGCTAGAAATAAATATGGCTGACACACACACACACACACACACAGTCACTCACCCTGACTCCCAGTGGCCTCAGCAGGACCTGTAGTGCAGCACCAGGGGAACAAAATGGCACTCAAAGGGTTAAGGTAGGCCCTCTGCTTTATTATTCTTCACTGTCATCATTTGCCATGCAAGACACAGGACAGACAGCCATCAGGTACACACTTAACCCACTGACTGCCACAGGGTTGTGTATCAAGTTTTACCCCCTCAGGGAGTGTGTTCAAACCCCTCACACTGTAAACTTGCATTTCCCTCCCACTTCTCCTCCTTCCCCAGCCTATCACTAGCACTTTCACACATTTATGTTAAGCCCCGCCCCTACTCACGATTAAGCCACGCCCACTGTTAACCCAAATTGCCCCATTGCTCTCTCCACATCAGCACCACATGAGGGACTCCACAAGTAAAAGTTCACAGGTATTACACACACATACACACTCACACACCACCACCACACACACAAAGCCAGAAAGAAATATGGCTGACACACAGTCACTCACCCTGACTCCCAGTGGCCTCAGCAGGACCTGTAGTGCAGCACCAGGGGAACAAAATGGCACTCAAAGGGTTAAGGTAGGTCCTCATTGCGCAATTATTTCTTCACTGTCATCATTTGCCATGCAAGACTCAGGACAGACAGCCATCAGGTACACACTTAACCCACTGACTGCCACAGGGTTGTGTATCAAGCTTTACCCCTCAGGGAATGTGTTCAAACCCCTCACACTGTAAACTTGCATTTCCCTCCCACTTCTCCTCCTTCCCCAGCCTATTGCTAACACTTTTACACATTTCTCTTAAGCCCCGCCCCCTACTCGCGATTAAGCCCCGCCCACTTTTAACCCAGATTGCCCCACTTGTCTCGCTACATCAGCACCACATCAGTCCCCTCTAGGGACTCCACAAATCAAAGGTCCCAGGTATGAATACACTTCCCACTGCTATTTAACTCTCACATGCCTCTCTATAACTTAACCATTTGAGTGCCAGAGGGGTACACAACTCATGCACGCATGTGTTTCTGCTCATATATGTTGCGTGTGTCTGTGTGTGTGTACATCTCTGTTACATATGTGTGTCCATGTGTGCATCTCCAGTGTGTCTGTGTGTACATGTCTTTTGCATGTTTCTGCCGCTCACTGTGTGTATGTGCATACCTCCCAACATTTCACATGGCCAAAGAGGGACACGTTAGTTTTAGGTGATATTGTTGGGGGCGTGGCTGGTGGGCGGGACATTAGTAAGAATTTTTACGTTATTTCATGACCTATTACTGGCTATTTATGTCACTGAATAAATGATTTAGTGCAAGACCAAAGTATTTTATTTGCACAGACTAATGTATAAACACATATACTGAAGTTTAAAAAAATATGTATATGAGCTTTATTGCTGTACAGCAAAGTAATACACACCACACAGTCAGGGCTGGTGCAAGGATTTTTGCCACCCTAGGCAAAACCTAATTTTGCTGCCCATTTCACTCCGCCCCTTGTGCCCCACCCCTTTATACCCCACCTACTTATATCCAACCTCTTTTCATGATTGTCCTCTCTCTGCCCCCTGGGCCAGTCTGCCCCTGGTCTGGAGATGCCTGTAAGAGATGCCCCCCACCAGCTCCAACTTGCCCCTTTTCAGCTTCACTTTGGCCCACCAGCTCCACTTTGCCCCTATCAGCTCCACTTTGTCCCCCATCAACTCCAACTTGCCGCCTCAGCTGCAACTTGCCCCCATCAGCTCCACTTTGACCCCCACCAGCTCCAATTGCCCCCACCAGCTCCACTTTGCCCCCCACCGGCTCCACTTTGCCCCCCAGCAGCTCTACTATGCCCCCCAGCAGCTCCACTTTGCCCCCCATCTGCTCTAACGTGCCCCCACCAGCTCCACTTTGCCCCCCAGCAGCTCCACTATGCCCCCCAGCAGCTCCAACTTGCCACCATCAGCTCCGACTTGCCACCATCAGCTCCAACTTGCCATCATCAGCTCCACTTTGACCCCCATCCGCTCCAACTTACCCCCACCAGCTCCACTTTGCCCCCCAGCAGCTCTACTATGCTCCCAGCAGCTCCACTTTGCCCCCCATCTGCTCTAACGTGCCCCCACCGGCTCCACTTTGCCCCCCAGCAGCTCCACTATGCCCCCAGCAGCTCCAACTTGCCACCATCAGCTCCAACTTGCCATCATCAGCTCCACTTTGCCTCCCATCCGCTCCAAATTGCCCCCATCAGCTCCACTTTGCCCCCCATCTGCTCTAACGTGCCCCCCTCAGCTCCACTTTGCCCCCTCAGCTCCAACTTGCCCCCATCAGCTCCACTTTGACCCCCATCCGCTCCAACTTACCCCCATCAGCTCCATTTTGCCCCCTCAGCTCCAACTTGCCCCCATCCGCTCCACTTTGCCCCCATCCGCTCCACTTTGCCCCCCATCAGCTCCACTATGCCCCCACCAGCTCCACTATGCCCCCTCAGCTACAACTTTCCCTTATCAGTTCCAACTTACCCCCATCGGCTCC
The DNA here is from genome assembly GCA_037306005.1 of Rhinophrynus dorsalis. Classification (NCBI taxonomy): domain Eukaryota; kingdom Metazoa; phylum Chordata; class Amphibia; order Anura; family Rhinophrynidae; genus Rhinophrynus; species Rhinophrynus dorsalis. The sequence continues at coordinate 143,610,829 of CM074719.1, read as the reverse complement.
ACTTTGCCCCCCAGCAGCTCCAACTTGCCCCTATCAGCTGCAACTTGCCACCATCAGCTGCAACTTGCCACCATCAGCTGCAACTTGCCACCATCAGCTCCACTTTGCCCCCCATCCGCTCCAACTTGCCCCCCATCCGCTCTAACTTGCCCCCACCAGCTCCACTTTGCCCCCCCTTCAAGCTCAACTTTGCCCCCCCTTCAGCTCCACTTTGCCCCCCCTTCAGCTCTACTTTGCCCCCCTTCAGCTCCACTTTGCCCCCCTTCAGCTCCACTTTGCCCCCCCTCAACTTCACTTTGCCCCTCCTCAGCTTCACTTTGCCCCTCCTCAGCTCCACTTTACCCCCTCAGCTCCAACTTGCCCCCATCAGCTCCACTTTGACCCTCATCCGCTCCAACTTACCCCCATCAGCTCCACTTTGCCCCCACCAGCTCCACTATGCCCCCTCAGCTCCAGCTTTCCCCTATCAGCTCCAACTTTCCCCCATCAGCTCCACTTTGCCCCCCATCCGCTCCAACTTGCCCCCAGCAGCTCCACTATGCCCCTTCAGTTCCAACTTGCCCCCCATCACATACCTGTAGCTCTCGCGCAGTCTTCTCTTCAGTAATGCAGAGCGAGGCGGGAGATCATGACTCCCAGCGCGCTCTGCATTACTAAAGATTGGACCCAATGACGGAGCACTGTAGCAACACAGACCTGATTGTGTTGTGGTTCCCGGCGTGGTGTGTGCGGGCGCAGCTCTTCTCCGCTCCATGCCCGCGCCCCCAGTACGTGTGCGCCCTAGGCCGGCGCCTACCTCGCCTATAGGTGGAGCCGGCCCTGCACACAGTCTGTCCTCCTAAAAAGAGGGACAACAGGGTGGGAAAGAGGGACAGAGGGATTTGGCCCTCAAAGAGGGACTGTCCCTCCTAAAGAGGGACACTTGGGATGTATGGTATGTGTCTGCCTGTGTGTTGCATATGTCTGTGTTTATCAGTGTGTCTGCATTTCACACACGTGCGCCCAATGGTCATAACATGACGGGCAACGCCGTCCCACATTGCTAGTATATATATATATAGTGCTTATGCCCCTGAGTAAAAAAAAAAGGTACTCTCGCTGTTGACAAGTGTTTATTCAAAAGTTATTACAGCTCAAAGTTGAATTTTTAGGTGCAATATCACAGTGGTCTGAAATCGTACAGTGGCGATGTTGTTACACCATCCTATGGACAGCTCTGGTCTGTAGACCATAAATCTCTGTAGGTTGGTGTAGCAACAGCACCACTGTACAATTTCAGGCCACTGGGATGTTCAACTTTGAGCTGTAATACCTTTTGAATAAAACACCTTGCAGAAGTGGGCATACGCTTGTTTTACTCAGAGGGATAAACCCTACAACATATTTCTTTTACATTTTAAGTATTACTATCGCTTTAATTTCTGTAAAAGAAGAACTAATAGAGCTGCATTTCAATGCGGGAGTTAAAGGTTAAAGGGGAACTTTCCCCTCAACATGATTGTGGTTGTATGGTTTACTCTTTGTTAGATTAAAAACGTTGAGTATTTATTTTTTTTTAAAAATGCATCTTAAACGCTAAATATTGTAAAGTGTTATGTACCTGATGACGTGTTGAGCTCTGAAAAACATACTGCGCATGTCAGATTTTCTACCTTGCGGCACCTTTGTCACTCCCACGGGTCTTGATGATCCTTGTGTGTCCTCCCTTCATAAACACATGACCTGGCGTGCTTGTCATGTTAATGTAGAGCGGGCGCGTGCATGTAAAGCGCTCGCACTGTATAAGTGTCAAGTCCGTTTCCATGCATACAGGAAAGGAGACAGCCACTGAAAGGGTTCTAGAGTTTTATGTTTTCTCGAATCATTCGTACACAGTGCCCTTTCTTGGAGTATGATAATATTTGTTCCTTAAAACAACGTTATGCCTGAAATTAACCCTTTGAGGGAGATAAAGCATGTCATTCACATTATATCATCAGTGTATATCAATATACATAAGTACATATTTATGCCTGATTCACACATATAAAACACAACCAACTTGCACATCAGTGCAGTGTGCGCTGGTCGGGCATTCAAAGGGTTACTCAGTTCTTAGTTTGCCCATCTAAAACAGTGCGCGTGCCCTAAGAGGAGCTGAACGTCATCCAGGGTAATGTGTCTGCGCGCCTCACGCGCACGCGCCAGGGGAAAAAAAAAAGGAATATGGTCAGAAACTACGTTTTTGATTGACAGGTAGAGGAGAAGGTGACGTATGCGCAGTGAGACATATTCGGCAAGATGGCTGCGATCTCCTTATGCCCGTAGCTTCCACAAACGGTCAGATTTAATACTATAGAAGGACTTATGAAACTTTTGACGTATGTTTTCAGGATTACTAAGAGGATATCTACTGGACTAACTTAACTTGCCTGAATGTGAAAGTTCCGCTTTAAATGATCTGAAATGTACATACTTTCACAATATCTACCGTATTTAGTTCTCCTAAATGTCCTTTTCACACTGACAATGCCAGTAAAGCAATGCTGCACTGGTTATTTCCCCCTGTGCTGAAAGGTAACCTTGTTAATTGTCCTTGTGGTCAGTATACTACAGCCTGCCAGACATCATCACTAAGACATGTGGATTTCTTCCTCTTCTGCTCCCACTTGGTGTGGGGTTCTCCCTTAACCCCTGGAATGCTATAAATATCTTTATAACATTGTGAGCATCCAAACTGCAGTGTGTTTCTTAATTGCGCAGTTCTGGAAATCGCCTTGGCCCCCTTCTCTAAATCTTACACTAAACAGAATTTCCCACATAAAACGGATAGAACAATTAACAGCCACACTACGAGGCACACTAGATAAATACATTTAAGTGGGAGGTTTGTGGGATATAGCTCTTGAATCTATAAACCTCTCTAAATTCTAATGACCCTAATCACTTTCAGTGACTAAAATCTTCACTCAATTGGAAATTGGCGACAATGTAAGCCTGAGAACAGACTTGCCCCCAGTGCTAGACCCACACACCCTTCCACCTCTCCTAGTTCTCAACCCTTTGAGTGCCAGATGGGTACACAAGGCATTGCAGATGAATGCGTTGTGTACCCCTCTGGCACTGTATTCAGTTGTACTCAGTACAATTTCTTGATAGAACTGTAAGGACACATAGTTGTAATTTTTTTTTTGTAAATTCCAAAATGCTTAATAAAATTTAAATTAGAAAAACATTGTGAAGAAATGCACAGTAGAGGACACTAGTGTTTGTTGGCCTAGCTAAGATTTCAGTCCTCAACCATCCGTGACCAGAGTCCCCTGGGAACATTGCTGTGATGACCAGCCTCTAGAAAAAGGTGAAGACTCCCCCTACAGGCACCAGCGGAGCAGGATTCTGCAAGTTATGTGAAAGATTGTTTGCCAGACTTACCGCTTGGAGATGTTTGCTTGGGCTTCCACTGCGAACCTTGCAGACTTTGAGCCTCCATTTGGAGGAGGGAGGAATGAAAAAGACACAGTTTGGTATCTGAGGCAACAAAGAGCTATTTCCCCCCGTAGCATCACTGATTTATCTGTTTCAGTTCAGGTCCAAACAGGGACTTGCTCTGAAAAGTGAAAGAAACCAGTGACTTACGGGAAGATTGATCTGTAGACCAAATCTTAAGAAACAGAGTGCGTCGTACAGAAACAGAAAAGGCTGAGGCTTTAGTGGACAACCTGACCACCTCAAAAAAGAGCCTTGCATGAGTGTTAGCCTCCTTAATGTTCGGCACAAGAACCAAACGGAAACCTCGACACAGACAGCCTCCATCAGCTGTTCTCCCCAAATGGCAACAACCCTGTTAACCCAGGCAGAGGCAAAAACAGGTCAAAGTGCCACTCCAGTGCCCACAAAATTGGCCCTGAGGATAGAATACAGCTTCTTGTCCGCTGGATCCTTCAGTCCTGCTGCATCTCCCAAACGCAGGGCAGTAGTCTTAGCCAGCCTGGAAACAGGGTGGTCCACAGTTGGAGGAGAGGACCACTGCACCAAAGCTGCCTCTGAGAAGGGATACTGCTCAAAGAACCTCTTAGTGATAGACAGCAATTTATCTAGGGTCTTCCACCTTATCTAGAAGGCTCTGGTCAAGAGCGGCATTTGGGGGAGGAAGGATGAAGACTTCTTACTCCTCTGGAAGACATCCATAGAAAAAGAACCCTCATCAGACATTTCAAGGGTCCCACACTAGTAGAAACTGCCATTAACTATTCCCAGAAAATACCCAAGAAAGCCCAGAAAATACACTTATATGGAAAGTGAATGGTTATTCTGGAGAAGCAGAGCAAAGAGAGTCTGCCGGTGCATAGAATAAGCAAGAGAAGTAAAATGGCTGTAAAACTGGCAGCCAATTGGAAGAAAGCCCGCAAACAGGCATTTTGGGAAACAGTATTCTCAGTTGTTATTGCCTAGAAAAGTGTACACTCCATCCATGGAATCGCCACAGGCTCCCTAGACACTCAGGATGTTACCCGTATGTAAGGGCATGAAGAGACAAGAATATAGAGCCCTCTCTGTTTAGACTTTGCCAAGGCATTTGATACGGTTCCACACAAGAGGTTACTGTACAAATTGAATGAAACAGGCTTAGGGGAAAACGTTTCTGCGTGGATTGGAAACTGGCTGAGAGACAGAATGCAAAGAGTGGTAGTAAATGGGAAGTTCTCCAATTGGACAAACGTGATAAGTGGAGTACCTCAGGGATCTGTCCTGGGTCCTCTTCTTTTTAATCTGTTTATTAATGATCTCCCAGAGGGCATAGGGAGCCATGTATCAGTGTTTGCCGATGACGCAAAATTAAGTAAGATAATAAAGTCTGAACTGGATGTTACAAGAGGATTTGGACAAATTAAGTAACTGGGCAGGAAAATGGCAAATGAGATTCGGTATAGACAAGTGTAAACTTATGCATTTTGGTTATAATAATAAAAATGCAACATATAGTTTAAATGGCGTTTCTCTGGGGAAATCTATTAATGAAAAGGATTTGGAAGTAATGGTAGACAATAGACTCAGCAGTAGCATGCAGTGCCAGCTGGCAGCTGCAAAAGCCAATAAGATATTGGCATGTATTAAAAGGGGTATTGACTCAAGGGAGGAAGATATTATTATGCCTCTTTACAGGTCGATGGTAAGACCCCACCTAGAATATGCTGTTCAGTTCTGGGCGCCCTTTCTGAAAAGGACATTATGAAACTAGAGAAGGAGCAGAGGAGGGCTACAAAACTAGTAAGGGGAATGGAAAGTTTTAGTTATGAAGAAAGGCTAGAAAAGTTAAACTTGTCTTAGAGGGGATATGATAACACTATATAAATATGTTCAGGGCCCATTACAAAGGGCTCTCCAAAGACCTGTTCATTAACAGAACAGTACAAAGGACATGGGGCCACCCGCTTACACTTGAGGAAAGGAGATTTCATCTACAGCAGCGGAAGGGTTTCTTTACGGTAAGGTCAATAAAGGTATGGAATTCACTGACTGAGGAGGCGGTGCTATCGAATACATTAGATGCCTTTAAAAAGGGCCTGGATACTTATTTAAAAGAGCAGAACATAGAGGGCTATGTAAGTTAGCACTGGGATTAATATTTAGTTAGTGCTTGTTGATCCAAGGGGGAATCCGATTGCCATTTGGAATCAAGAAGGAATTTTTTCCCCATTCAAGGAATAAATTTGAAAATAGGATTTTAGTCTTAGCTGTTAAATCCTTTTCTCTTAGTCCATACAGGTTAATAGTAATTTTGGGTAGGCAATCAGCCCCTTCAATAGGCAGGAACAATTCTGAGAAGTGACTGCTGGGTGGAGCCTACCTTCTCCCCTTAGCTTGCAGCTAGCCAATCCCCAACCAGTAAGATTTGCAGACTAACTATTGACTAGGTAGTAAGAAGGTAAAGGAAGACTCCTGTGAGCATGAAACCAAAAGGACCCCCATGTTCTGCCGCAGGAGCACCAAGCATGGTCCCTTGACAGGATGGGAGACCATTAACCTGTATGGACTACGAGAAAAGGATTTAAAGTGTTTGTAATGTTTAAAAAACCTTTTTGGCATTTAGAAGAGCTTAAAAAGCTGATCTAAATGCAAAAAACCGTATCTCTCAAACCGCTATGGTTTAAGAGATACGGGCATTTAAAGTTTGCTGTTTCCTACTGATAGCTGTACAGCTGTCAGCAGGAGATTCGTGTCGGTCGACACGGTGGCGCTTGAGAAGTGCCAGGATCTCATTACTTACAAGGAATCCCTTCATTGGAATGGTCTAAAACGTGTGCCTGAACAGTAGGAAACAGCAAACTTTAAACCCCGTATCTCTTAAACCATAGCGGTTTGAGAGATAAGTTTTTTTGCATTTAGATCAGCTTTTTAAGCTCTTCTAAATGTAAAAAATATTTTTAGACATTACTAACACTAACAGGTTAGACTAAAAATAGGATTTTAGTCTTACCTGTTAAATCCTTTTCACTTAGTCCATACAGGTCACTGGTACAATGGGAGGCGATCCGCCCCTTTAATAGGCAGGAACATTCATTCAAATGTATGCAGGGGGTGGAGCCTCCCCTCCTACTTAAGCTGCCTTCAGGCCAGAGCCAAGCTAGATTGATTTGAGACACTTAAACAGACCAGAGGTAAGCAAGAAAAGGAAGACTCCTGTGAGCATGCCCCGAAGGTCTCCCACTGAATGCCACAGGAGAGCCAAGCATGGTCCCTTGACAGGGTGGGAGACCAGTGACCTGTATGGACTAAGTGAAAAGGATTTAACAGGTAAGACTAAAATCCTATTTTCACTGTCGTCCAATACAGGTCACTGGTACAATGGGATGTACAAACATTGAGCTGTCCCTGAGGCGGGAAGTAAGGCAAGGACCAGGCGCAAGGCCCAAGTCACTAGAACTGCTATGAACCAGTTAATCATATAGCCCAGTAACAGAAGTGTCAACGGACACCAACCAGGGGGAAAAACAAACCCCCAAACTAACAAAGCACACTGAACCAGAGCCAACAGGGCTCAACAGTAAAGAAGCACTAGGGATCACAGAATAGAAGTCCTAAACAGGCAAAACTGCCTCCAGGACCTTCCTTCCAAAGCTGGCATCAGCCGAGGCCAGTACATCAACTCGATAGTGCTTCGAGAATGTGTGCACAGAGGACCAAGTGGCCGCTCTGCACAGTTGATCAGCAGATGCCTGATTCTTGTAGGCCCAAGAGGCCCCAATGGATCTGGTGGAATGAGCAGTAACCCTGAAGGGAACGTGCTTATTCCGCAATTTGTAGGCTTCACGGATGGTAGATTTAATCCAAGAGGCAATAGTTACCTTGGATGCCGGTCTCCCTGCCCTAGGCCCCTCAGGAAGGACGAACAAGGCATCAGGCTTCCTGATAGACTCAGTGCGATGAACATAAAATTTAAGACAACGCACAACATCCAACAAATGGAGATCTCGTTCCTTGTCAGAGGAAGGGTTAGGGCAGAAAGAGGGAACCACAATCTCCTGATTGATGTGAAATTCGGAGACAACCTTGGGTAAAAACTCCTTGGAAGTGCGAAGCACTGCCTTATCCTTGTGAAACACCAAGTAAGGAGGTTTACAAGACAGAGCTTGTAAATCTGCTACCCGGCGTACTGAGACAATAGCCAAAAGGAAGGCCATTTTCCAGGTCAAGAGACGTAAAGGAATGGAAGCCAAAAATTTGAACGGGGGTCTCTGGAGAACCCCCAGCACCAAATTGAGGTCCCACTGGGGAGTAGGACTCTTGAAGGCAGGCCGAACATGAGCCACGCCTTGGAAGAAAACCTTAACATCAGGAAGAATAGCAATTCTTTCCTGGAAAAACACAGACAGAGCAGAAGTCTGAACCTTGAGAGAACTCAGGCTGAGTCCCTTCTCAACCCCATCCTGTAAAAAGGCTAGGACTGTGGGAAGATGTACATCTAGAGACAGATCCTTATCAGTACACCATGCTACAAAGGTGGACCATATGCGATGATAGATCTTGGAAGACACAGGCTTGCGAGCTCTAAGCATCGTGGACACCACTGAAGATGAAAACCCTTTCTTCTTCAAAATTGAGGATTCAACCTCCAAGCCATCAAATGGAGATGCTGAACATCCTCCTTCCACAGATATCCCTGAAGAAGTAGATCTGGACGTGCAGGAAGCGGAACAGGATCCGTCACAGACATGGCTAGCAGTTCCGGATACCAGGACTGACGAGGCCAATTTGGAGTGATCAAGATGACAGGAAATGCTCCACCTTCAGCTTCTGGATGACTCGGATCAACAGAGGAAGAGGAGGAAAGATGTAAGCCAGAGGAAACGTCCAAGGGATTGACAAGGCATCCACTGCCAGAGCAAGAGGGTCCCTCCATCGGGAGCAAAACACTGGCACCTTCCTGTTGTGTCTGGTAGCCATCAGATCCACTACTGGCACCCCCCACATCTGGGTGAGAAGGTGGAATACCTCTGGATGAAGCGCCCATTCTCCGCTGTCGACTGTGTGACGACTGAGAAAGTCTGCCATGACGTTGTCTATGCCTGGAATGTGTACTGCTGAGATGACTGGCACATGAGCTTCTGCCCAGGATAAAATGGCTTTGACCTCCAACCAGGCGGTGAGACTTTTTGTGCCGCCTTGTCTGTTGATGTAGGCCACTGCGGTGGCGTTGTCGAACTCCACTCTGACTGGACAGCCTTCCAGCTGAGATTCCCAGTGCCTCAGGGCAAGAAGTATGGCACGAAGTTCCAGAACATTGATGGAGAGAAGAGATTCTTCCAGTCCCCATTTCCCCTGAGCACTGAAACGACCCAACACAGCTCCCCATCCCCGGAGGCTGGCATCCGTCATGACTGTGGTCCAACAGGGAACCCGAAAGGATCTCTCTTTCAGGAGATGAGACAAGTCCAACCACCATTGCAGGCTCAACTCGACATGAGGAGGCAGAGAGACTGACAGATGCTGATGATCTGGATGATTCTTACACGTCTGGATCACAAACCTCTGACATTCCCGGGTGTGTGCCATAGCAAATGGCACCGCCTCCATTGTGGAAATGAATTTCCCCACCAGAGAGGTCAACTTCGGCACTGGAACCCTGTCGAATTCCAGGATCCTGGCTACTCGGATAGCAATCTGATGAGCAACATCCTCTGGTAGAAACACCATGCACTGCTGAGTGTCGAACAGGAGACCCAAGAAGAGGAGCCGTTGAGATGGGACCAAGTCTGACCTGTCCAGATTCACAATCCAGCCGTGGCGATTCAGTGTGTGTATACACAGCTGCAGCTGTTGGTGGAGAATCTCCGCAGATGGAGCTTTCAGGAGCAGATCGTCCATGTAGGGAGTCACCCTGACACCCTCTCGATGAAGCACAGCTATCAAAGATCCCAATACCCTCTGAAAGACCTGAGGGGCTGAAGTCAGTCCAAAGGGAAGAGCTGAAAACTGAAAGTGGCCCTTGTGACAGGCAAACCTGAGATACCGTCTACTCTCTGGATGAATAGGGATGTGAAGATACGCATCCTGAAGGTCCAGGGAGGCAAGGAACTCCCCTGGAGACATTGCGGCTATCACAGAGTGCAGGGATTCCTGGCGAAAGTGGGAACTCACAACAAAGGAATTGAGATCCTTGAGATCCAAGATAGGACGAGCGCCTCCGTCCATTTTGGCCACAACGAACAGGTTGGAATAAAATCCGGAACCTGTGTCCTCTGGTGGAACCAATTCCAGGACCTCTTTGTCCAAAAGATCCTGAATAGCGTCGTCGAACAGACGTCTTTTTGTAGGTTCCTGAGAAGGACGAGTAAAATGGAACCGGAAAGGAGGAAGGGAAGAGAAAGGGATCCTGTACCCCTCTGATACCACCTGAATTACCCATGGGTCCATCACTGACTCCTCCTAAATCAGGCGAAAGATGTGGAGACGTCCACCTACAGCCAGATGCGGACCCGGGTTCGGTGAGTCATGCCGAAGCAGTCTTGGAGGTCTTGGCCTTAGGGGCAACTTTGGGCTTCCAGGACTGTTTGGGCTTGGAGGAGGCGCGTGTGGAGGACGGACCGGATGTGGAGCGTGTCTCAGTCTGGAAGGAACGAAAGGACCAATTGCTTTTGGCTGGAAACTTCTTCTTGAAGACTGAAGGTAGAAGAGTACTTTTACCACCAGTAGCCTCACTAATCATCTCCTTAAGTTCAGAACCGAACAACAAGTTCCCCTGGAAGGGCAAAGAAAGTAAGGCTTTCTTAGAGGCAGTATCAGCAGACCAAATTTTCAGCCAAAGAGCACGTCTAACCACCACAGAGGAAGTAAAGGCCCTTGCCATCATGCGCACAGCATCAAAGGCAGCGTCAGAAACATAATTCTGGGCTTCTGCTATATTAGCAAGAAGTTGTAACTGCTCAGACACTGGCGCATCCTGGCTAACCGCCTCAGTCAGTCGTTCAGTCCAGGCTGCAATAGCTCTATTAACCCACGCCACTGCAAAGGTTGGACGCATGGCAGTGCCAATGGAGTCAAAAATGGCTTTAAGAGAAATCTCTAACTTTTTGTCCATCCAGTCCTGCAGGGCAGAGGCATCTGATACAGCTAAAGCAGTAGATTTAGATAATCTAGAAACAGGGGCATCCACTTTGGGAGGATGAACCCATTTTGCCAGTTCAGTCTCAGGAAAAGGGTAAAGCTTAGCAAACTTTTTGGACACAGAAGAGGATTTTTCAGGATTCCTCCATGCATCAGAGACTAGATGGGCAAGACTAGGGTTAGTTGGAAAACATATAACCGCCTTAGATGGTTTCTGAAAAACGTCAGTTGGATCATGAGTAGATTCCTGAGTCAGAGGAAGGTTGAGCGTGGTTAACACCGCTCTAATCAAACCCTCAGCAGAAACCTCAGGGTCACATTCATAAGGGTCCCCAATGGACCTATTAGATTTAATAACAGTGCCTTCCTCAGCATCAGAATCTTGTAAAAGTTCTTCCTCAGAAGAATCAGACACATCAGGAGCTCCCTGTGGCTTAGGCAGGGAGGTCCTGATTGAGGAGGGGGTCTGCCAGACTTGTAGAGCCCCCTGAACCTGAGAGGGAAAGAGTTGGAGAGTGGATCTGAGATCCCTAGTTGCAGCTTTGAACTCTTTCACCCAAGTTGGCTCAATAGCGTGGCTGGGAAGCCCAGGGTTGCTATCATGACTATCTGTACATTTTGGGCATAAATTACCTGAAAATTCTCTAGGCAGCCCAGAGTGACAAGAGGAGCAAAACGCGATGGGGGAAACAGACACGCCAGTCTCCTTAGTCTTGGGTCTAGCCCCTGACTCCAGTGGAGCAGACATGCTCACAGTCAGATATACACCACTAAGAAAAATCACCCAGTAGAAGTGTGAAAGATTAAAGTTTCACCACAGAAATGTCTAAATTCGGACTTATCTGACCAGCGAAGGGTTAATCTGCTGAGAGGAGAGAAGGCTCGGTCCCTGCGTAGTATACTCGCTGAGAATAACACCACAAAATGGCTGCCGCAACGGTAGCCAATCAGAAAACGAGCGAGAAACAGGCGCTCATGGGAAATGTAGTTTTCTCTCAGAAGTACCCCAAACAGTGCCCGAAGCCCCCCCAAACTCCCCACACCCTGAAACTAGCCACCGGATGATAGAGCAGGGGAAGACCAACAAAATGAGCCCTCTCTGAAGTTGCTGTGATAAGCTGTTCCAGAGATATGTCCCACACTGTGCAAACCCATAGAGAGTTAAGAAACAATGGCGTCTATGCGGTAAAAGGCGCGCTTAAAGGCGCGTAACATCAAATATTAATAAAGTATTTCTGAAATAGAAAGTACACCAAACAGACTTTTAACACATGAGAAACATGAGAAAATAATATTCCAAAGCTCCAAAACCCAGGGAATACCACAGAAATTGCATAAATACAAGCAATAGAAATAAAAACACCCTATGAGTGCTGGAGTGCAAAATGCAAACTCCCAAATACAAGCCCAATTAAGAGACACTGTGGGGACAAGTGGACCTTCAGCACTCAAAGGGTGGCTCACCTTTCTGCAGGACTTCTGTCTTCAGGTGACCATGTTGAAATAGGAATTAACCAGAGGTAAATTCCCCAGCAGGGAAGCTACTTGACCCAAGTTGTTCCCTCTTCAGGGCATAAGGTCCACCAGAAATCCCTGGAAGCTGCACTAGCCACTTTGGAAGAGGGCAATTCACAGCCATGGTCACCCTCCTAATGGTGGTATTCCATATTTGAAGAAAACAATAAAAAAAATAAAGCTGAATGATAGATGTTCTCCACCTGGTGTGCACAGCACACAGGAACAAATCAATCTAGCTTGGCTCTGGCATGAAGGCAGCTTAAGTAGGAGGGGAGGCTCCACCCCCTTAATACATTTGAATGAATGTTCCTGCCTATTAAAGGGGCGGATCGCCTCCCATTGTACCAGTGACCTGTATTGGACGACAGTGAAATCCTATTTTCTCTGTCGTCCAATACAGGTTACTGGTAACTTTGGGATGTCCAACCATTAAGTTCCCCAGGGCGGAAAGAAAGGCAAGGACCAGGCGCAGGCCCCCAAAATCACCAGAGCACCAATGAAACTATAAATCATAAATAGCTCAACAACAATCGCAAAGTGTCAACGGACACTGAACGGAGGTAAAAACAAACCCCATGAACTGTAATACAGCACACTGAACTAGAGCCAACAGGGCTCAAAAGTGAAAGAGTACAGAGAGACCAAAGAGATCCTAGACAGACAAGGCTGCCTCCAGGATCTTTCTCCCAAAAATGGCATCAGCCGATGCCAGCACATCCACACGATAGTGTTTAGAAAAGGTAAGCACAGATAAAATGGCTGCTTTGCACAACTGATCAGCTGAGGCCTGGTTCTTTTAGGACAAAGAAGCCCCAACAGACCTTGCAGAATGAGTTGTGACCCAGGAGGGAACAGGCTTCTTCTGAAGTTCGTAAGCCTTACGAATCGTGGAATTGATCCAAGAAGCAATGGTAACCTTGGAAGCAGGCTTCCCTGCCCTAGGACCCTCAGGAATGACAAAAAGAGTGTGAGACTGCCTCAAGGACTCAGTGTGATGCACATAGAACTTGAGACAACACACAACATCCAACAGAAGATCCTTCTCTTTGTCAAAAGTAGGGTTAGGACAGAAGGAAGGAACCACAATGTCCTGATTAATGTGGAACTCAGACACCACCGCCTTGTCCTTGTGAAAGACCAAAAAGTGCGGTCTACAAGACAGGGCATGCAGCTCTGCAACTCGGCGAACAGAAACAATCACCAGGAGAAAAGCCATCTTCCACGTCAGCAGACGCAGAGGAATGGTAGCCAAGGATTCAAAGGGAGGACACTGGAGTACTCCCAGAACCAGGTTAAGATCCCACTGAGAAGCAGGGGGCTTAAACACCGGACTGGTATGAGCAACACCTTGGAAGAAAACCTTGAGATCAGGAATGATAGCAAGACGGTTCTGAAAAAAGACAGAGCGCAGAAGTCTGAACCTTAAGAGAACTCAGACTGAGACCCTTATCCACATCATCCTGGAGGAAGGAAATAACTGTAGGAAGGTCAAAATCCTGAGACAGGTCCTTGTCAGCGCACCAAGCCAGAAAGTTAGACTAAACTCGATGGCAGGCCTAAGAGGAAACAGGCTTGCAAGCACATAGCATAGTAGCCACCACTCCAGAAGAAAATCCTTTCTTCGTCAAAATTGAGGATTCAATCTCCATGCCGTCAAAGCTAGATGATGAACGTCGTCCTTCCAGAGGTAACCCTGTAGAAGAAGGTCTGGACTGGGGGGGGGGGGGGAGTCGAAGAGGTTCCGCCACGGAGAGGTCCAGAAGCTCCTGAAACCAAGCCTGTCAGGGCCAGTATGGAGCAATTAGAATGACTGGGCAGCGCTCCAGTCTCAGCTTCCGAAGAACAACAGGGGAACAGGAGGAAAGATGTAAGCCAGAGGAAATGTCCATGGGATCGACAAGGCATCCACTGCCAGAGCCATGGGATCTGCCCAGCAAGAGCAGAAAGTTGGCACCTTCCTGTTGTGCCTGGCTACAATCAGTTCGATGCATGGAAGACCCCTCTGCTGGATGATGAGGTTGAATACTTCTGGATGCAGCTCCCACTGTATGCTGTCCACTGTGTGTCGACTGAGGAAGTCAGCCAGAACTACACCAGGAATATGAACTGTGGAAATGGCAGGGACATGCTCCCCTGCCAAAGATAAAATAGCCTTGACCTCTAGCCAAGCTGCGAGACTTCTTGTGCCGCCTTGCTTGATGATGTAAGCTACCGCTGCGGTGTTGTCTGACTGTACCCTGACTGGGCAATCCTCCAGTTGCCGTGCCCAGTGATGTCGGGCATGAAATATCGGCCGAAGCTCCAAGACGTTGATGGGAAGGAGAGATTCCTTCTGAGACCACCGGCCCTGAACACTCAAGTGCCCCAGCACCGCTCCCCAACTGGAGAGGCTGGCATCCATCGTCACTGTGGTCCAGAAGGGCACCAGGAAGGGTCTGCCTTTCAGGAGATTGTTCAGGTTGAGCCACCATGAGAGACTCTGCTTCACTTGAAAAGGAAGAGACAGGGATCTCTCCAGAAGATCTGGACGGCCCTTGTAGGCCAGGATCAGAAACCTTTGAAAGTTCCCTGGTGTGAGCCATGGCAAACAGAACAGCTTAAATTAACTTCCCCAGCAAGGAAGACAACTTCTTGGCAGGAACTGGATACAAAGACAGGATAGCTTGGACCTTCAGTGCTATCTGATGAGGCACTGCGTCCGTCAGAAACACCATCCTTCTCTGAGTGTAGAAGAGGAGGCCCAGAAAGACAATCTTCTGAGATGGAACAAGGTCTGACTTGTCCAAGTTGATGATCCACCCGTGATGGGAGACAGCATGAATGCAGTCCTGCACCTGCTGGTGAAGGCGTTCCGGAGATGAGGCCTTCAGAAGGAAGTTGTCCATGTATGGAGTCACCCTGATGCCTTTCTGATGTAGGAAGGAGATCAATGCTTCTAGGACTCTGTTGAAGACATGAGCAGCTGTAGTCAGGCCAAAGGGGAAGCCGGAGAACTGGAAATGCCCTCGATCACAGGCAAAGTGGAGATACTGCCAACTCTCTGGATGAAGAGTGATGTGCAGATAGGCATCCTGAAGATCCACAGAGGCCAGAAATTCCCCAGGAGATATGGCCACTATCACCATGCGCAGAGACTTCTGGCGGTACTGTGACCTGACCACAAAGGAATTGAGATCCTTCAGATCCCAAATGGGGCGACAGCCCCCATCCTTCTTGGAAACCACAAAGAGGTTGGAGTAGAATCACAAGCCCCTCTCTTGACGGGAAACTGGCTCCAGGACCACCTTGTGTAGCAGGGCCTGAATAGCGTCCTCGAAAAGGCATCGCTTTCCTGCTCCCAAGTGAGAACGAGAAACAAAGGTCCTTGGAGGAGGAAGAGAGGTGAAGGGAATCCTGTATCCCGAGGCCACCACTTGTAAAAACCCAAGGGACCGCCACAGAGGCCTCCCAAGCTGAAAGGTAGTGGCAAGGTGGCCACCTACCTGCGGGTGGGGACCCAAGTTCGGTGAGTCATGCAGAAGAAGGTTTCGAAGCCTTGGGCTAGGTGGAAGACTTGGATCTCCATTGCTGCTTAGGGTTGGATGAGGAGCGTGGAGCCTGAGGGACTGTCTGGGTCACTTGGCGCGAGTCTGCCTGAAAGGAACAAAAAAGCCGATTCCTTTTAACAGGCGCCTTCTTCCTCAGGACCACTGTGGGATGAGAACTCTTCCCTCCAGTGGCCTCAATGATGAGATCCTTGAGCTCAGGCCCGAAAAGGGAGGATCCCTGAAAGGGCCTTCTTAGAGGCTGTGTCAGCCGACCAGATCTTAAGCCAAAGAGCCCTCCTGGCTACCACAGACATGGTTGATGCCCTGGCTACCATACGCAGAGCATCAAACAGGGCAGCAGAGACATAATGCTGAGCCTCAGCAATGTTAGTGAGAAGTCTCAACAAGTCAGATGTAGATTCTCCCTGACGGACAGCAGAAATGAGCTGTTCAGTCCAAACAGCCACAGCCCTATTTACCCATGCAGCAGCAAAAGTAGGGTGAAGGGCAGAGCCCTCTGTTGCAAAAATAGCTTTGAGAGAATTCTCAAGCTTCTTATTAGTCCAGTGTTTGAGAGCAGAGGGATCAGCCACTGGTAAGGCAGTTGATTTAGAAAGCCTGGAAACTGGGGCATCAACTTTGGGGGGATGAACCCACTGAGTGAGGGCCGTTTCAGAAAACGGGAAAAGTTTAGCAAACTTCCTAGACACAGAAGGTTTCTTGTCTGGAAATTTCCACTCCTCTGACACCAAGCGGTCAAGGGTGGGATTAGGTGGAAGGCAAGCATGGGGCCTAACAGGCTCCTGGAAAACATCAGAGGGGTCAAAAGACGCCTCCTGCACCAAGGGAATGTTTAGGGTGGACAACACTGCCCTGATCAGGCCCTCAACCAAAGGAATGTGGTCAGCCTCAAAGGGGTCCCCAAAAAACTGAGATGAAGGAACAGCTGAACAGTCATCATCATCATCAGAGTCCACCAACAATTCCTCCTCAGAGGAATCAGACATCAGGTACACCCCGCAGTTTCGGCAGGGAAGATCTGATAGGGGCGGGGGTCTGCAACGAGTGGAAGACCCCCTGTAAAGTGGATGGAAGGAGTTGTAAGGTGGACCGGAGGTCCTTGGTAGTAACCTTAAACTCTTGCATCCATATTGGCTTTAGTGCATGGCTGGAGGCCCCAGCAGGGGATTCAGGGGCAGAAGCGCATGCTGGGCAAAGATGACCTGAGTATTCTCTAGGTAACCCTGATTGACATGAGGAGCAATGAGCAATGGGGGACACAGACACGCCAGTATCCTTAGTCTTAGGTTTAGCCCCAAGGTCTAAAGGAGTAGACATTCTCACAGAGTCAAAAATGGTCAAAGTATCAAAACACCCACAATAAAGTGTGTATGATAATTAATGTGCCCTAGAAACACTAAAACAAGACTTATCTGGTAGGCGAAGGGTTAAACTGCGGAGGAGAGGAGTCCAAGCCCTGAGTAGGGTACTTGATCTGTGAATACACAAAATGGCTGCCACGACGGAAGCCAATCAGAAAAGAGCGCAGGAAGCGGGCACTCGTGGGAAATGTAGTTTCGCTGACAGAGTACCTCAACAGTGCCCGAAGCCCCCTAAAGCCCCCAACATCCCCAGAACCTTGACCGGATGACAGAGCAAGGGAAAACCCACAAAATGAGCCATCTCTGACCATGCTACATCGAGCAGTTGCATAGATATGTTCCAAACTGTAAAGTCCCATAGAAGTGAATGGAGCAATGGTGTCTATGCTGTAAATGCGCGCTGAACATAAAATTAACTAGGTGAATACCAAACGAAACCACTCAAAAGCCCACTAAAACAGTAGATCCAATAAACACTGGTCCCAGTAGGGAAAGTGCCCAATCCCCCCACAGAAGGTGCTAACGAGCAGCAAAAGGGTTACGTTACCACAGAAACTTGCTTCAAACACCTCACAGACATACAGATAAACCCAATGAGTGCATGAGTATGTAATAGGAACTCCAAATGAGACCTCTGTGCGAAGGGGAAGCATGGGACACGCGGACATCAGCACTAGGGTGCTCACCTTTTTCAGCAGGTCTTCTGTCTTCAGATTACCATATATCAAGAAGAATCCTCAGTGGGCAAATCCTGGGGAAAGAACTTGCTGCCAAGATTTTCCCCCCAGGGCTTAGGTTCACAAAAGCACCTGGTAAACTGAGCTATCCACATTTGGGTGATGGGAATTATCAGTGTTAGTAATCCGCCTAATGGTGGTATTCTGCATCTAACAGAAAAATAATAAAGCTAAAACTATAGCAGAACTGTTCTCTTGCTTGTGTCTTGACCAAGGAACAAATCTTACTGGTTGGGGATTGGCTAGCTGCAAGCTAAGGAGAGGAGGTAGGCTCCACCCAGCAGTCACTTCTCAGAATTGTTCCTGCCTATTAAAGGGGCTGATCGCCTACCCAAAGTTACCAGTAACCTGTATTGGACGACAGAGAAATTGCTGTATTGAGGGGTTTTTTTGCCTTCTTTTGGATCAACGATGGTAAACAGAAATAGGAAAAGGGTTGGACTGGATGACTGCAAGTCTTTTTTCAACCTAAATTACTATGTTACTATGACTGTCTTTTGAGATGTGTCTGGCCCTCCAAAAGGAGAGAATCTAAACCCCCATGGTACCTGTGTTCAGTATTGGATGTAAGAGAAAGTGGTTAGCATTGTGCAAACTTAGAGCGAGCGCACAGCAGTCTATGAAGATGGTTTAATGAGAAGCTTGGACTCTTGTGGCAGGAGGATAAAACAGTTATAATGAAAAGATAGACCCCTTTATTTTCACTTTACTTATTCTCTTAGGGCAGAATAAACAAAGTCAAGTTGCTTATACATTTTATTTTTTGAAGGCAGGAGCACCAGAAAACAATTTATTTAGAAAGTGTTTTACCAAGAAGAATACATGGAGCGTTCTCTTGTTTCAATTATGTCCTGGAGGATTTCTCTTGTTTTCAACTACGTCTCGGTTTGATACAAACTTGCATGGATTACCAGCTGTACACACAGCTAGCCAATCAGCATACCAGTGAGGTTTACCCCTCTGGTATACTGAAGAATCAGGGGGATGCCTTAGATGTCAGGCATGATATGTAAGGGATTCAAGTGTGGACTAAGTGGCCACCGGAGGGAATACGTTCCATAAATTAATTGCCTCCATTCTTTTAATGCAGCAGGAATAGCAATACATTGTACCACTATCCCTGCGCTCTACACAGAGAACCTGGTAGCTTTGATCCTGCAGTTACAAAAGAAAGGTTTACTCATTGAACAACAAACCAAAACAGAATATAAGCAACTTGATTTTATTTAGTCAGTGAATAAAAGGGGGGCTTATATCTTTAATATCTTTTGGCTGCTAAATATTAAACTCCCCACTACTTTATATTTTACCCAGGGTAGGTCTAGCAGTGTCTTAAAATGGTTCTGCTGTCAACAGTGCAAACTGGAAATACATATTTAGAATTGTACTTTAATTTTCTGGGAGAAAAGATATAAAATATGCGTTCATTTGCTGTCTGCTCTGGTTGTACTGCAGAATATAGGTCTGAAGAAATACACACACCCTGGAGCAAACTGACTGCACCACAGGACAAAAATAAATACTGTCCAAGTCCATGTGGATTTTAAAAGGGCTTTTAACCTACTGATTGCTAAAAGGTTAAAAGTCCTGTTAAAATCCATATGAATTTGGGCTAGTGAGGTCTTCACCACATTCAAAAGCAATGAGTTGAAGAATTAACTAGCATTCAGGAGTTAAAATCCACATTCAAGTTGAAGGAAATTTTATTTGTTCACTATCATGCAGTTGGTTACCCAGAATTGCTCCAGTTCTTAGTACATATGCCAGTGTGTCATGATTTCATGTTCGGATACACTGAATGGACAGCTGATATAATGCTCTTTTCTCCCTATAGTAACAGGTTAACTCGGCATACAAATCAAGTCCATCATAAAAGAAAGATGACTTGAGTTTGGGGTGTCTAATCACTGGCCTGGTGGGCAGCTTTTTTACATAAAACTGCAGCTATCACTCAAATCTGCTGCTGTAGATGCTTCTTACTGAAAGGCCAAGCCTATCCAAGCCTTAGTTATTATCCTCCTATGAAGCCCCTACAAAATGGACTACAGGCAACTTCCATTTGATAAAATATTCAACACCAATAATATTCGATAAATACACACTCGTACAATATAGTTGTGACCTCTGCAATATCAAAGACGTTAATAATGTATTAACGCAATGCGTTGGATACCTCTCAGGCACTCAAAGGGTTAAATTCATAGTAAAAAATACATAATCTCTAGAGAGGCCTGTAACATATAAACATGAATGTACTGCACAACCCTCTGGCCCTTGAGATGTTAAAGGAACATTAACACATCCTAATACTATAACCCCACACTTAACCTGGCCAGAAAATCCTACTACCCAATTGGAACCAGTTCTATATGAATTAGTCTTCCAAAATTACATCTTTAGTATTAGATATCTTCCACAGAGGCACAAATGTGATAAAGAGGAGATCAGTTCTCCAGGTCCATGGGAGAGATCTTAGTGCATAGGTTTCACAGAATAGCTCAGGGATTGGACAAATGATATCACTTCTTTATTACACCTTAGTCCATAACACCCTGGGACTCCAACGTGCTCTCATTGAAGCCTTTCTTCCTTTCTAAAGATATTTCAGTTAGAGGAGTCTGTGGTTCTAGAATTGTGCCCACCTTCATGGACATGATACCCAGTGATACAGAGTAGTAAATTGTTGGACTGATTGGGATGATGGAAGCTGTAATCCCACACAGCTGACAGTCTGTTCATTCATAGCTGTCAGTTGCTCAGTTTTCTTTAACCCCGAGTCTCTAGCATCCAAAGGATTAAAGGGAGAGTAATACCTCAACTAAAGTTTAGCTCTAAGTATTATTTACAATTTTTTTTTAACATGTAAATAACAGTGGGGCAAAAAAGTATTTAGTCAGCCACCAGTTGTGCAAGTTCTCCCACTTAAAAAGATGAGAGATGCCTGTAATTTTCATCATAGGTACACTTCAACTATGAGAGACAGAATGAGACAAAAAAATCCATAAAATCACATTGTCTGATTTTTAAAGAATTTATTTGCAAATTATGGTTGAAAATAAGTATTTGGTCAATAACAAAAGTTCATATCAGTACTTTGTTATATACCCTTTCTTGGCAATGACAGAGGTCAAACGTTTTCTGTAAGTCTTCACAAGGTTTTCACACACTGATGTTTTGGGGCTGTCGCTGGGCAACACGGACTTTCAACTCCCTCCAAAGGTTTTCTATGGGGTTGAGATCTGGAGACTGGCTAGGCCACTCCAGGACCTTGAAATGCTTCTTACGAAGCCACTCCTTCATTGCCCGGGTGGTGTGTTTGGGATCATTGTCATGCTGATAGACCCAGCCACGTTTCATCTTCAATGCCCTTGCTGATGGAAGGAGGTTTTCACTCAAAATCTCACGATACATGGCCCCATTCATTCTTTCCTTCACATGGATCAGTCGTCCTGGTCCCTTTGCAGAAAAACAGCCCCAAAGCATGATGTTTCCACCCCCATGCTTCACCGTAGGTATGGTGTTCTTTGGATGCAACTCAGCATTCTTTCTCGTCCAAACACGACGAGTTGAGTTTTTACTAAAAAGTTCTACTTTGGTTTCATCTGACCATATGACATTCACCCAGTCCTCTTCTGGATCATCCAAATGCTCTCTAGCAAACTTCAGACGGGCCCGGACATGTACTGGCTTAAGCAGGGGGACACGTCTGGCACTGCATAATTTGAGTCCCTGGCGGCATAGTGTGTTACTGATGGTAGCCTTTGTTACTCTGGTCCCAGCTCTCTGCAGGTCATTCACTAGGTCCCCCCGTGTGGTTCTGGGATTTTTGCTCACCGTTCTTGTGATCATTTTGACACCACGGGGTGAGATCTTGCGTGGAGCTCCAGATCAAGGGAGATTATCAGTGGTCTTGTATGGCTTCCATTTTTGAATAATTGCTCCCACAGTGGATTTCTTCACACCAAGCTTCTTGCCTATTGCAGATTCAGTCTTCCCAGCCTGGTGCAGGTCTACAATTTTGTTTCTGGTGTCCTTCGACAGCTCTTTGGTCTTGGCCATAGTGGAGTTTGGAGTGTGACTGTTTGAGGTTGTGAACAGGTGTCTTTTATACTGATAAGTTCAAACAGGTGCCATTAATACAGGTAACGAGTGGAGGACAGAGGAGACTCTTAAAGAAGAAGTTACAGGTCTGTGAGAGCCAGAAATCTTGCTTGTTTGTAGGTGACCAAATACTTATTTTACCGAGGAATTTACCAATGAATTCATTAGAAATCCTACAATGTGATTTCCTGTATTCTTTCCCCCATTCTGTGTCTCATAGTTGAAGTGTACCTATGATGAAAATTTACAGGCCTCTCTCATCTTTTTAAGTGGGAGAACGTGCACAATTGGTGGCTGACTAAATACTTTTTTGCCCCACTGTTTATTATATATATATATATATATATATATATATATATATATATATATATATATATATATATATATATGGAAATAGTACTCGGAGCTAAACTTTAATTGAGGTATTACTATCCTTTTAAAGGGACATTTGGACATACATCTGTGTGAAAATGATATACTTTCATATGTCATGAAGTACCAAACACCACTCAGTGTTCCAGCTCCATGTTGCATAACAAAAGCATTTCAGGAAAAAATGGAGACCTCCCTAGAACCCCAAAGCCACCATCATTTAGGTTTGTGTGACATTTAAATATTTTTTTCCTCAGGTCCATATAAATATTTATATGAACCTTTATCATAAAGTTAGTTAATTATTTTTATTTAATTGTATTCTGGGGACTCTAGCATTCCTGTTCCCATTTAGAAAACCTCAAATTCTTTTGACAAACATGTTTGTCAAATAAGGAAGAAATAAAAGATGGAAAAAAGAAACACGGAAGCTTGCAAAATACCAACATCTGGCAATATCCAAAGAAAAGACAACAAAAAGAATGGAAAGACTAGACTGTATAATGTATTAGCCATTCTCTGTAAAATAAATAGCTTTAGAGAAATTCAACTTTAGGTTTTGGTGGCACTCCATGCCAATTCTCTCTGCATTATGAGAACTAGTTCCGTTAGTGACCAACGTTAACGCTCACTGTTCTGTTCTATTAGAAATGCCCCCAGTTTGTGGGCTCTGTCAATCACAGCATAGTGTACAGCAATACTGGCCAAGCACAGAAACTATCTGGCATAAAACTGTATCTTGTACCACCAACAAATAAAGGATAATTTCACAAAAGTGATTTATGGTACAAACAAATGGCTAGTAAACATAGGTTTGCTGCTCTTTAAAACTTACTTATCTTAGGGTAAAAGGTTAACTTCAAATATCTACAACTTACTGTATAGATATAGAGTTCACCGAAGCCTCTCAGAAACAAAAAAATTACTTTATTGTCCAGCCCCCACCTATTCTGCTATTGGCAGTTTTGCTGAGCAGTAGGCAACCCCACTTAATGCTGCTGTTTCCTGAAGGAAATTATACCCAATTGCAGAATGCAATTAATGGCGATTGTTTTGAGTCTCAATGTATACAATTTAGTGCAATTATACAATGAATAATGCAATTGTGGGATGAATAAACTCATACACACCTGGGAGGCTAGGTACATGCTAAACCAGCAGGAAAAATGTTCAGATTTAAATTGTGAGCTTATACTTATATACTGGATTTAATTAGATTTATCAAATGAGAATATTAAGCTCTCCATGCTCTATTCTGTGTTCTTCTGTTGCAGGTTCTATGTCATATCATAGTATCACTATGCAAAACAGCCAAAGCACCCAAAGAAATTTCAACAAATTTAATTGTGTTTATTGTTATTTATTTTAACTAAATGTTGTTACAATTACAACAACAGCCTGGAAGAAGTTTTGCTGTCAGGACAATAGTGAATCTATTAAACAATCTGTAAATGGCTGAATGTGTAAGAAAATACTCTTGCTCATTCTTCCTTTCTCCAATTTGCTAAGTATCAGATTGTATCTAGTGCAATCTCATTCATCAATGGGCAAGTACAAGAAAGATCCACCTCTCCCATGCACCAGGTGCAGCATAGCAGAACCCAAAGAAAGTTACGGGACAGGACACACACACAAAATATGTTATATGTATGTACATTGTGGAAATTGGCTAATTTCCAGCAGATTTTTATTGCATTTCCCTGACTTGAATATGTCATGTTCTACCCATTTTTTGTTGTCTTTTGTGTGATTCCTTGTCTGGTTTTCCGTTTGTTTTTTCTTGTTATCCTGATCCTAGTTCCCCTCCTCTTCTTGGGGTTACTCGGAGCCTTTATAGAGCCTCTGTGCTTCTGAGTGGGGTACAATCAAAGCATTCCAGACCCTGAGTTTCCTGTTCTGTTCCTGAGTGTTATCTTGTGTATTGACATGGCTATTCCTGCGACTTCCGTCCTGTTTTGTGATTTGGTACCATGCTCATCTGATATCCTGTTACAGACCTTGACTCTGTTGATTCGACCATTCCTCCATCTGCTGCCTTGTACTGCATTGCCCGCCCATTCCTGATCTGGCTTGTCTGATTACCTGTTTGCCTTGTCCCTGGTGGGCTTCTTCCTCTCGACCACCCTGTTGGATTTTGACTATCTTGTTCTCTGTCTTCTCAGTCACGCTCCAGGCTTCTATGTTCCTGTACAGCTACAACTATACTGCAAGTGGGTTATTTGCTCAGTATACTCTTTGATACCAGTGGGTAGCTGCTGTTATCTGGGTTGTCATCCGGGGTGCGGGCCAGCTCCTCTGGCCGACACTAATCTGGCCTTGCATCCAGCATCTCTAACTCAGACTAGGCCACAGCAAGACAACCCAGAAAGCAGCCACCATCAGCGAGCTTCGTACTCTAGTCTTCGCTCCCAAGCATCTGGCCCACTGGGACCTGCCTTGCTGTATACCTGTATTTCCTGTTGTTGTGCTTTTATCATAGTATTTACACCAAATGGCAGTCTGTCACATCTTTGTGGGGAATCTACTTCCAGAGTCTACCAGGCGGCAAACAATACACAAAGCAGCAAAATACAATTACTGATAAATACCCAAATAATAATACTTTAATAAAAGCACCAATCATGTATGATACACTGCTCTTTCTACTACTTGATATAGAGACTCCACAATCATCATGTCTGAGCTATAGTTTTGTTTTTTTACAGAAGTTATGGATATTCATAGGGAAATATGTTCAATTACAGAAGTGGAACAAATTTTGGACAAACCAAATACACCACTAGAACAAATGAAATATTCCCACTGATTTAACCCCTTGAGTGCCAGAGGGGTACGGAACGCATTGCAAAGCAATGTGTTCCCTACCCCTCTGGCACTCAAAGGGTTAAATACCTTTCTAGCATTAAAGGGGTTAAAAGCCACATATAACAACTGAGAATTTTTTGAACTTTCACTTTTTCCTTATAGTGTAGCAGATCTGCCTCAGAATTACACCACTTTTGGGTTTTGTGTATATGGCCCTTAGTGAACTGAAAGGAAACTCACAAGTAACTCAAAATATCCATAAATCAGCTTTTCTGACATCCGTGACCTAGACTAAAAGAGGATTTTAGTCTTACCTGTTCAATCCTTTTAGTCCATATGACATACAGGTACCATGGGTAGGCTGGAACAATTCAAGACAAGGTCTTGGAGTGAGGCCTTCCCTTCTCCTTATCAGGCTATCCTTTAGCCCCACCTTCCAGTCTGACTTGAGACAAGCTCACTACATAGGACAGCAAGAAAGAAGAAGGTAAGCTCCTGTGAGCAATAAGACCCAAGAGGACTCTCATGTCCAGCCAAGTGAGACTAAGTGAGGTCCCTTGCAGTGGGTGGGAGACCTGTATGTCATATGGACTAAGAGAAAAGGGTTTAACAGATAAGACTAGAATCCTCTTTTCTCTGTCATCCCATATGACATACAGGTACCATGGGGGATATACCAACATTAAGCTCCCAGTTAAAGAACAATAAGGCACAGGAATGAGTACGTCCTTAAACAGGCAGAACTACCTGCAGGACCTTCCTGTAAAGACGGACTTCAGCCATACCCAGAACATAAACACGATAGTTTTTAGCAAAGGTGTGCACAGAGGACCATGTTGCAGCCTTGCACAGCTGTTCTGCAGAGGCCGGATTCTTGTAGGCCCAGGAGGCCTCAACAGACTTGGTGGAGTGTGCGGTTACACGAAAGGGAACAGGTCTCTTCCTGAGATCGTAAGACTTGTGAATGGTAAACTTAATCCAGGTTGCAACAGTGAACTTGGACCCAGCCATACCTGCCTTAGGACCCTCAGGCGTGACAAACAAAGCATCAGTCTTGTGCAGAGACTCAGTACAGTGCATGTAGAATTTAAGACCGCGCACCACAAGAAGTGGAAATCCCTCTCTTTGTCAGATTTGGGGTCAGGACAAAATGAAGGCACAACAATCTCCTGATTGATGTGAAACTCAGAGACCACCTTAGGAAGGAATTACTTGGAGGTATGAAGAACAACCTTGTCCTTGTGAAACACTAGGAAAGGTGGTTTGCAGGACAAAGCCTGCAACTCTGAGCACAGAGACCACAGCCAGAAGAAAAGCTCTTTCTGGAGCTGGTTGGCTAGCTGCAGCCAAGGAGGGAAGGTAGGCTCCACGCCCTGCAATCAATTCTAGAATTGTTCCTGCCTACTTAAATGGGCAGATCGCCTACCCAGAGTTACCAGTAACCTGTACTGGACGACAGAGAAAGTAGTCTAAAAACTAAGCAGAAACATTCTCAGCCTTCACACAAGTGTGAAACAAGTCAAATTGGGAGGCGGTGCTAAAGGGTAGCCTGATAAGGAGAAGGGAAGGCTCCACCTCCAGGACCTTGTCTTGAAATGTTCCAGCCTACTGGGAGGAGCTGTCGCCTCCCCCATGGTATCTGTATGTCACACTGGGAGACAGAGAAATAATAATAAAATGGTGATTGTTAGGCAAGCATGTAAAAATTACTTTATTTCCATTTATATCTCTTGAGTTATACAAGTAACCTAAACTATGCATGGGTAAAGAGTGGTAGAGTGAGAGCCAGTGAAAATGCAGGAGACCTTTATTGGTTGATTGCCTTTGGATGCAAGCTTTCAAGACAACTAGGTCTCTTCTTCGAGCATAGTAAGGGTGAAGATTTCATTCTTATTATGCCTGTAGAAAAGACCTAAAAGCTTGCATCCAAAGTCACTCAGTCAGTCAATAAAGGTACAATTTTTACTGTACTAGTATCCTAAAGTATACATAGCTCAGAGTAGAGAGCTGTTCCATGCTAAAGGTGGATCTTTCTTCAACGCCATATTTTCCAGTAGACAAAGCAGGCAGCTGCCTAAGTTGCATTATTATGAGGGGAGTCTAAGATGTGTTGGCCATGCCTACACTATAAATTGTGGGTGTGGTCAGTGCAATCCCAACCCCTCCTTCACCAGACAGGTTAGGGTGTCCTGTTTATTTACAAGCTTATACTGCTTTACCATCCTACTTCTGCATTTATTAGGCCGATGTATTTACTAGTTTACATACCCAGTTATTGGCCAGCTTATTTAACCCCTTGGATGCTGGTGAGCTCTCCGACCCATTGTGAGGCCTCCCTAATATCCAAGTAGTAAAGGGAATTTTGTATTGGTTATTTTATAGTTTCATGGAATTTTCTGTGACTGTACTTTGGGGTGGGGGGGTCAGGAGTGGGGGCAAGGCGATAGGTAGGGCTAAGTGAGACTTGCCAAGTGGCAGATTTAAATTCAGTCTTGTTTTTCTCTATTTTCATTTTGCCTTAAAGGTGAGGTAACTTCTATCCCTGACACTCCTACTTGACCTCACAAATGTAAAAATGAAAAGTCTTATTTTTTCACCATTTTCCTAATTTGTTTTGAGGCCTCCAAGTTCAGCTGGTTACTTCTTCCTTGTTCTAGATCTTCCTTTGAAGGAATAGTAATGTTTCACAAAAACAGCAGCTCCAATTAATCTTCATAGTATTTGGGCCATGGAGAGTGTTATTTCAATACTGTCAGAGCTGTAGTTCAAGAGTAATTGAATTATAAAGTATCCCCTTCCCGACCCTTTTACCTAGTGTAAATCACCTCCCCTCAGATGTGGAATCTGATCCCGAGACCGGACAGCTCACAGCAAAGGACAATCTTCTTACTGTGAGCATAAGGAAAACTCTACCCCGCTTTGACAAGTTTTTCCTTATGCTCACTGAAGATTGTCCCTCTTTAGAATCCATCTGGACAATCTTGATGCTCTGAGCTGAGCAGTGTTACATCAGTAAAAGGGGAGGGAGGAGGATACGTTATCATTCAATTGCTCCTGAAATACAACTCAGACAGTATTGAAATAACACTCTCCATGGCCCAAATACTATGAAGATTAATTGAAGCTGCTTTTATTGTGAAACATTACTATTCCTTTCGGCCTTCCCCGGTGATAATAAACTAACCCACTGAAGGAAATAAGGAAGGAACAGCATGTCCTGAAAGGGTTGCATGTGATTTAAGCAACTGACATCATCTGAGTAAAATAAAAGAAGAGCAAAGGCTCTACCTATTACCATAGTAACACAAGTCGTCTGTAACTTCTTATGCAAATAAGTCATATCAGGACTAAAATAAAAATGCATATGTAATGTATTTTCATCTTAACATACTACTGTAGTATCTAGATTTTGTCCTAGAAGGAGGTGCTGCACTAAAAACATAATGAAAATGAGTCATAGGAAAATAGTTTTTTTTAACCAGTAGGGCTGGATTCTCTAATAAATCCTGCCTGTCCCACAGTTCACAATGTGATAGCAGCAATTTTTTCTAATGCGATGTATCAAAAATAGTAAAAAAAAACGGCACTTACTAGGTTCAAAAGACAAAAGCTGTCCTTTGGTTTCCGACAAGAAGGCTTTCAGGTGTTGTGCATATACAAAGTAATGAAATGGGTAATGAGTTGAAATGCTCTGAATGCAGTGTTTTTATTGTTAGAATTCAACAGGATGGCTTCACACCAGTTAACCCGCTGTCCTAGAACAGGCGCTGCTGCGGGACTGCTAAACTTAGTCATTAAAAAAATAGGTCACAGTCATTAGTGTGTCTTTAATACAGAAGCATCTAAGTAATAGCATACTTCACAGCGGATCCACAGTACATTTATTCCCACACAATCAGGCA
The DNA here is from genome assembly GCA_037306005.1 of Rhinophrynus dorsalis. NCBI lineage: Eukaryota > Metazoa > Chordata > Amphibia > Anura > Rhinophrynidae > Rhinophrynus > Rhinophrynus dorsalis. Next base: position 143,581,901 of record CM074719.1, on the reverse strand, counting down.
CATACCTTCACTATCTTTAAATTTCTTGATGGCCACAATTTCCTTTGTTTCCTGGGGTACAAAAACATAAAAAGATATATAATCAGAATTTCAGAGTGTATCCACATGTGATTTTAACATCAAACATTCAAGTTTTTAGCATCCAAATTAGCTTTAACACATTAAATACTAAAAGAGAGCAGAGCACTGTGATCAATATATTGCACATCCATTGGAAACTTTCGCATTGCATTAAGTCGTCCTCCAATAATTAAGCATATGGCGACTAGCTTCATAATAGTTCTATTAGATCTCAGAAGTGCCAGATTCTATAGTAATTCTTAATCTTTGGAGACTGACGGCCAGGTTAATACCGTCTGCGCACCTGTGCCGTCAGTCCCTTCCGGTTACCTTAAGGTAACATGCAATGCTTCCTAGAGGAGACCTGGACTGATAACGCAGACGAGCAGATGTCTGGCTTCTGGTCTATGAAGTTTAAGGATTACTTTATAATCTGGTACTTCTGAGATCTAATAGAATTATTATGAAGCTAGTCGACCATATGCTTAATTATTGAAGGGCGACTTTATACAAGGTGAAAGTTCTGCTTTAATAACCCTTTAAGTGCCAGAGAGGTAGAGAATGCATTGCTTTGCAATGAATTCTGTACCCCTCTGGCACTCAAAAGGTCAGTCTCTTGAGTAAGCAAAGTGTTAGCGAGGTCTCTTGCACCCAAGGGGTAAAATGAGTGTTATTTTTTTTTATAAAGTAGAAACTTATTCTGCAGTGTTATGCAATAATACACATACTGAGACTTAAGACATCGTTAGAACAGTAGGTCTGAGGCCTTTTTTGCTCAAGGCTCCCATAACACCCAGTATGGAATTATCGGGGCATGCCAAATATTTTACAGGTCATTTGTCAAGAACCATTTGCTGTAAGTGAATTAAGCCATGCATAGTATACAGGAGATGGGAGGAAGTGAACCATGCCCGCTGTACCGGACAAGTGGAATTGGCATTATAACACGTGTCCAAAAAGAATTATTTTGAATATTCATTCCTGGTAATTGGTTTTTCAATATTACAGGGACTTTTGTAGCTCTATGCACTAATATATAAATACTAGTTGAAGAGCCCGTTACACGGGCCACAATGCCACTGCCACCCGGTCGCGGGGCAGTCATGCACAGTAGAGACTGCCCGCGCCGCGGCTGATAGCCACGGTGCAGGCAGTCTCTACTGCGAATGACTGCAGCACGCGTAGCAGTGTCTAGTGCGCATGACGTGGCGTTACACACATTTTAGCGAATTATTATACAGGATACTCAATGAATATCAATACAATGTATAGACAAAGAGTTTACATTTTAAATATTAGATTGTTACAGTTATACATGCATTTTTTGAGTGTTTCATAAATTATAATTTTGTACTTCCATACATCGCTATACCATGTTTTATTAATTATTTTATCTATTTAATATTTAAGCGCTTATCCACATATTGTCATATTTTTGTGTTTTTTCTTTTTTTAAGATCGATTACTCCAAGATCATAGTGGATCTATAGCTGCTCTTGTGGAGATTTATAGATAGAACGCCCTTTACACTGTTCTATTGTTTTTAAATATATACATTTGTCAAGAAGTTATGAAGGTTACGGACACAAAGATATAGTTATGTTTAGTTCTCACAATCAGAGTCACAAAAACAAAGACTTGGGGTACCTCTGCTTTTCTATAAAGATGTATATAAAACTGTGAATCATGCGTTTCAGATGTATATTTAAGAAAACCGTCATGCATAATATGTTTGTTTTTGTGCCCTAAGTCTATGTCTGTGTCTCACCAAAGTGCCACAGTTCCCTGGTTGAGAACCACTGCATTAGAACAAACAGTACAGAAGAATCAGAAGGCCTTGAAGGGGAAATATAGAATTTCACAGCAGATAAGAAGCATTCGGCCCATCTAAGCTGCCCATTTTTCCCACTGTAAGTTGATAACATACAGTCTAGAATTTAGATGAAGGTAGCTGGGACGGTCTAAAGGTCTAAGGACCTCCAGCCCCGGCATTTAGAATATCAGTTGGGGGTGGGGGAGGAGTTCTGTGAGAGTAACTAAGCCCCAGCAGGGTTGTGGCTGGTTAGGTGGTGTAGGAAAAGCATGTGTGAGTAGAAGGCGGGAAGGTTGTTGATTTGGCCTTGCTCAATTCAGAACAGTTTGTTTCCCTGAAGAGAGTTAAGTCATGGAGTGTCTGAAGATTGGAAGAGAGTCTGGTGAGACAAGATAAGAATTCCGTAGCTCAGGTGTAGCAAGGAGAAGTGTTACAAACAGGATTTAGTGTATATAATGGGGGATGAGGCGAAAAGAAGAACATACTGTACAGAGTGAAGGTGGCAAGTGTGATTATTTGGAAACAAGAAATGAGATGTAGGCAGGCACAGTGTTAGAAAGGACTATGTAAGAGAAAACCAACATTTTAAACTTAATTCTAAAGGAAAATGGAAACCATTGTAAGGATTGGTAGCATTAGAAAAGTGATGTGCGAGGTAGATTAGTCTGGCAGCAGAGTTCACTATGGACCGTAGTTGGGTTAATCAAGTGAGAGGAAGGCCATTTAGAAGAAAGCTGCAGTCAAGCAGGAGTTTCCTAATGTCACTAAAGTGTTTCATAACAGACACAGTTTGCATAAAAATGTGTATTACTGCTGTATTTTTACTTTATTTTGTGTAATGCTCTCTGCTAAGTAAATCCCTGAAGTTATCTTAGTACACACATGTAAATCAGACAATGCTGGGGTCTTCCTCATAAAAGCTTAACTGACATTGGGGTTTATGCAATAAGATGTGATAAATAAGTGATAAAGTACAGATGACTTCTCCAGTTCCTGTGTTATTCTATAGAGACTATGCACCAAGATCTCCAAAGTTGGAGAAATCTTAGTGCATTAGCTCCATAGAATAACATAGGACTTGGAGAAGTGATAGCACTGGAGAAGTCATCTCCACTTCATCATGCCTTAGTACTTCCCCTATAGGTGGAAAGCCACAGCACAAATATCACTAGACAGCTGGTATTTTGCCATGAAGAAGTACATAAAAACTACAAAGGTTGCTTAATTCCATTTCCCAGTTATGGACAATAAAGCATCAATGTCAAGAAAAGAACATATATCGATGACTGCTATATGAAAGACATCTACCTACACAAGTAACTTATTGCTGCAGGTATAGTTCCCTTTTAACATGAAACAAGCTTTCTAAGAACATGAATTTTTATTCAGTATAATTTACCTTTAAAGAAATGGAAAGGACAACCTAATATTTAATATTCTGATTAAATTAGCCACAAAGAAGAGGACCAGCAGTGAGAAAAATGTCAAATGAATGAAACATCTCCAATTCCTATATGGGCATCTGTTACAAATTCCCTTTGACATGACAAGGTGTCCATCATAATTAACTAACAATATTTTTGTCAGCATTCATTTGGCTTCTTCAAATGCCCATTTTTATTATATTTAACCCCTGATATAAATTTACTACAGCAACTGAACTATCATACAGCTAATAAAAGATACAAGTAAACAAGAAAACATAACTTTAAACACAAAAGCATGTGCATTAATGAGAAGCAAGGGTTTCTTACAGTGGTTCAACTTTATTTAAACAAACAATGCATGTCAATGAACATCTAAAATAACATCCATCATCTTATAAGCATTATGCACAGAAGAAAATAGGGGCAGTTCTAAAGCAAATCAACCGCGCCATAAGAGACAAGTAAAATTGCCACTGATTTAAATCCCTCAGATCCTAGAGAAGTTTCCAACATGTTGCTCAACAATGCATTGAAGCCCTCTTTATCATTCAAGGTGTTAAAAAGGCCCATTTAAGACCATTTGAATTTGAACAGTTGTTATTAGCCCCAGAAAGGTTTTCTGTCCATCAGGCCGACAGAACATAATTCTGGTGTGGGGAATCTGCCTCCTTCGAGCTGTGGTTAGACTACAACTGCCACTAGCCTCAGATGGATGTCAGACACACTATACCTTACCTTACCTGCCAAGGTTCGATGTCATGATGTAGTGTGTCTGGTGAAGTCTGGAGATCACTTTGCATTGGAGAATAAGATACCATATGCAATAAGAATTACATGTGCAAGGAGAGGGGAAGAACATTTATCATTATGTGCGTGAAGCTGGTATAAAGATTTCTCTGTGTTAGGAATGGCAAAAGAGGAGCAGGAAGGATGTGTTCACCCTTAGATTGTAGTACAAAAACCAGCAGCAGCCCCGCCTTAATCCTTTCAGTCCCAGAGGGGTGAGCAACACATTGATAGTCAAAGGGTTGACTCCTGCCTCGCTAGGTCTCCCATATGTAATAATATTGGATACAAGAAGAGACAGGTGCAGTACTTAGTGCATTATATTTTAATTAAATAAGAGAACAAAACATATAAGTGATCTAGATAAATCTCCCAAAATGGATTGCTCAACACATCCACATCCCCTGACTGGAGAAGTCACAGTCCAGAGCACAAGCCTCTAATCAGCTGTTAGATGACAACATAAGACACAGCCAGCTTCCAGACACTCCACAAGGCAAATGGAGCAGCACAGTAAAGTGAGAGGTGTTTTATCCCTTCTGTGCCTTTATTTGTTACACAGTCGCTTACTGTGATGCTGATGTTTGTATTTGGTACATAAAACAAAACAACAGTGGCACATTCAGTGCAGAAGGAGCCTGCAATGCACCGCAGGCCTTTCTAGCACCAAAGGGTTTAGCAAGTGAAGCAGAGTAGTGGAAACAGCTGTTGGCCCATGTCTACATTAGCAATGGTTTACACATTCTTGCCTCCCGCTTTGAAAGTGGTAGCTACAGCATTAAGCATGCAGATTTTAGCGACTATAAGTCAGTGGACTGAAGAGAAAGCACCAATTTATTACATACATAATGACAAAGTAAAATACCATTACAGATAATATCTGCTGCATTTAAATGAGTGATTTTCAATTAAATGCTGCACACAAATTGAGTAATGCCTTGTAGGCACTGTGTCCTAGTCATGCACTTTTACATTGGCTTTCAGTCTATAATAATCCGGCATTAGCGGCGCTTTAAGAATGTTTGAAGCCCCTAAATAGATGACTATATTTAGGATCCCTGTAAGTTTAGTGGTTGCCTTCCTTAAAGGGATAGTAATACATCAGTTTTACAAATTTTAATCTTGTAGGTATTTAACCCCTTAGCGACCGGCAGTCCTGGGACGTTTCCTTCCCATAAGGACCGCGTTGATGCACGCCGATGTGCCGGTACACATGACCTGATAGAGATCACTCCGATCTTGGAGCGGTCAATTTCAGGCCCTATTTTTACTTACAGCGCTCCAAGTAAAAAGTACGTGATGTACTATGACCATCATCGGTCCTTAAGTATTTGAAGGACCGTGACGGTCATAGTACGTCACATGTCGTTAAGGGGTTAAAAAAGAAATGAATGCCCCCAGTCCCATCTCTCAACCTTTATGGTTTGAGAGATATTCGCTGTGGAAGTTCCCCCTCCCCTGACATCAGAGCTCTAGCTGACTGCAGGGTGCGCCTGTAGGCAGATGCCTACTCTGCCTTACGGAAAATCCGGCCCTGACTATCCCTTTAATCCCAATAATATTTGTGAGAAAAGCAGTCACACTGGTTTGTTGTGCAGGACAGCTTATCTCCTTCCTTAGTATCTGATTATGAATGCATTGGTTCTTCTGGGAACCATGGAGTTAAAGGGTTTGACTGTTAGGGTTCCACCAAGATTTGGCTGAAGCCTTAGGGTTTTATGACTGCAAAACTTTTGAGAACCTCTGGAATAAACATTCCGGGGCATTCTAACCACACAGAGAAACATTTCCCAGTATAAAGACTGGGAGGACTCTGAAATCCTGAGCTGCATTATACAACAAATCATATCAAAGAACTACACCCACTGTGATTCTGCGAATGAAATTATCAAATGTAGCCGACTGGTGTCTAATGACATAAAGCAAGTCATTTGAACAGGAGGGGTGGAGAGAAGTATGTCATTAGCATTACTATAATTGAGTGGCATTTAACCATCACATTGGTGGTATGGGTTGAATACTCAAGGCCTAAAAATATGTGCGGTGTTATCCATGACACATTATTTAGTTTAAAATCTAAATTCTGATTGTAAATTCATCCCAAATGCATGAATCAGTTTTGCCTGATTCTACATAAAATTGTGCTATTATGCTTATGAAAAAGAACTGTAAACACATAATACAGAGCTTCACAAGTTTGTTCTTAGTGCCATAACACTATATAGCAATATAATAGCCATCTTGTAAACATTAAACTTCAATTATGACCTCAGTCCATAGTAGACAGCCATCACCCTGTTGTTAGGTCAGCTGACTGCTCCTGTGCATGTAGACCTGCATTGTGAACTCCATCAGAACAGCAAGGCATCTAAAAACTGACCTCCAGTGTTCTCCCACTAATTCCATGAGACTTACTTCCTGGCTGATTCTGTAGTTGAAAAGACTTGGAAGCTCAAGAGGAGATACTTTAAAGGGATAGTAATACTTTGTTTTATCTTTATTTTATTTTGTAGGCATTAAAAAAACATGAAGAACGATATAAGTCTTATCTCTAAAACCTTTATGGTTTAAGAGATATTCACAAGCAAAGTATCACCCCTGTTCAGCCAGATCAGAAGGGAGGTGCCCAGGTAGACTGCAGAGAGGGACAATCTTCAATTAAGATAAGGGAAAAAGCTGAAAAACTTGTCAAGGGGGGAAGGGCTTTGATTCTTTTCATAGGAAGAAGATTGTCCCCTTCTGTTATCTGTCTGGTCTTACAACCAGATTCACATCTGAGAAGAGATCTCTTACACTAGGTAAAAGGGGCAGGAGGGGGAAACTTTGCTTGTGAATATCTCTTAAACCATAAAGGTTTGAGAGATAAGACTTATATCGTTCTTCATGTTTTTTTTAATGCCTACAAAATAAAATAAAGATAAAACGAAATATTACTATCCCTTTAAGGGGAGATAAAGGTGAGAAACTCTCCAGTGACATCCAATATCCATAGTCTTCTATGGATCCTATGCACAAAGGTCTCAACTTGGAAAGCTGTTCGTGCCTAGGCTAAATAGAATAATAGAGATTGGAGAATTCATCTCACTGGAGATTTTATCTCACTTTCACCTCAACTTTATCTCATTCTAGTGAATCCCACCTTGGTCTCAAAGGACACTTAAAGGAGCAGTAAACTTTTTTTTTATGAAAACATTTTACAGAGCATTTCCTGCTGAATAAAACAAGGTTACTTTCATCGCTGTCAGATGTTTTATTCAAAATGTATAACAGTTCAAATAATCAGGAAGTGAATTTACTGTGTTTACTTCCTGATAGTTCTGACAGGAAGTGACAGGCAGTTTCTATCAGATTCTATGGAGAGCTTTAGGTCTCTGACTTTTCTGACTTTCCTCTCCATTAGAATGTAACAGGAAATCTAATTAGAATTTGACCACTAGAGGGCACTGCTAATGTAAAAAAAACATGGGTTTAAACTGAAATAACTCTGGAAATATAAATCTATTGGCAGTGGGAGTACCCTTATTTTACTCAGTAGGAAAATCCCTACAATATATATTTTTTCATAAAACAAGTTTACTGCTCCTTTAAAGGGATAGTAATACTTCGTTTTATCTTTATTTTGTTTTGTAGGCATTAAAAAAACATGAAGAACGATATAAGTCTCATCTCTCAAACCTTTATTGTTTAAGAGCTATTCACAAGCAAAGTATCCCCCTCCTGTTCAGCCAGATCAGATGGGAGGTGCCCAGGTAGACTGCAGAGAGGGACAATCTTCAATTAAGATAAGGGAAAAAGCTGAAAAACTTGTCAAGGGGGGGAAGGGCTTTCATTCTTTTCATACAAAGAAGATTGTCCCCTTCTGTTATCTGTCTGGTCTTACAACCAGATTCACATCTGAGAAGAGATGGCTTACACTAGGAAAAAGGGGCGGGAGGGGGAAACTTTGCTTGTGAATATCTCTTAAACCATAAAGGTTTGAGAGATAAGACTTATATCGTTCATGTTTTTTTAATGCCTACAAAATAAAATAAAGTTAAAACGAAGTATTACTATCCCTTTAAGGAACTCCCAAAAGACAGCACGATACAATCCAGACACCTGCTGCCTATGGCAATGGTAATACAGCCTTGTCTGCTTTTGAGTGGAAACAGTTTTGAAATAACATGTGTTCTACATTAACAGTACACAGCCCTTATGGTAGCGCTGGGCAATCTGTGGCCCTCCAGATATTGTTAAATTACAACTCCAATCATCTTCAGCCCACCACTGAGAGTGATCACAGAACAAACCAGCTGCACCAGAGGAGAAGGGGTTAAACCTCTCCTGTTTAGGGAGTCCTGCAACACATTGCAGAGCAGTGTGTTAGAGACCCTCCAGCATTCAAGGAGTTAAAACCGCCATTTAAATCAATGGGAATTTTGCAAATGTTAATGTTCCCCACTGTACAGTTGGTTTGCTCCAGAACAGATCCCTCTTCTTTTACATATTATAAGGATACCTAAAGCACTACTGCAGTATGTTACACTGAACTGTATTCAACAAATCAAATAGGTGCAGTTTTGTAGCAAACCAATCACACCATAGTGGGGGGGGAGATAACATAACTTTTCTTATGAAAAATATATAATGTAGGGTTTTCCCCATTGCGCAAAACAAGGGTACTCCACTGTTAAGAAATGCATATTTCCAGAGGTATTACAATTTAAACTAATGTTTCTTTACAGTAACAGTGCCCTCTAGCAGTCAGATTCAAATTAGTTATTATGTTACATTCATATTGAGAAAAAAGTCTCTGACAAACAGTCTCCACAGAATGTGATAAAAACTGCTGAGTCATGCTGTCAGAACTTCAGGAAGTAATTGTGCTATAAATTATCTTCCTGATTATTTGAACAGTTATAATATTTAAATAAAACAAATTTTACTCTTCAAAAAAGTTCCTATGACAGAGGTCATAAAAAAGTTTACTGCTCCTTTAATCTTTAGGGTGCCAAGGCTATACATTGTGCGGGAGGCCCTTGTGTGCCAAGCCCTTACAAAGTGCTGTCTCAATGCAACCATCCGATAAGATGGAACTTCTGGCATGTGCTGGCTGCATCAGTAAAACAAGAAAAAGAAAAAAACCCTTGCATGCCAACATGCCCCCATCCCCCTTAAATTAGAAAAAAATTGATAATAAAGGCTTGCCCCAATGCCTCCCATTCCTACCCGGATGTTTGGGTAGGAGCATGCTGCTATCCTGCAGTCACCTCTATTGAGCTCACAGCCCTATCGGCTGGAAGATCAGTTCTTGGGATGATTGGGCATTAGGAGGGATCGTTATTCCCCCAACCAGGTCTGATTCATTACCAAAAGTAAGCATAAATAAAAAAGCAGACACCCCTCTGAAACTCCCACTTCCCCATCCTCCTGATCCACTGCCCACTGGTAGGAAACAATTCCCTCCCCCATACACACACTGTCTGACTCCACCCCCCAGTCTGGTTCTACTGGAACTCAAAGATCCCTACATACATCATCAGACACCCCCCACCCCAACCTGGTTCCACTGCCCACTGGCGCTCACAGATTATCCTATAAACTATCTGACCCCTTCTCCCCCACCTTGTTCCATGGCTGAAATTTATTCAAATCTCCACATACACTACCAGAACCTAAGCTTGGTTCCTCTGTCAACTGTAAGTCACAGATACCCACATACACTGTTTGTCCCCGTCTGGCTCTACTGCCCACTATTAGTCACAAATTCCTGCATAAACTCTCTAATCCCCCTCAGCCTTGTTCCACTAACAGTCTTGGAACTGCACACACACATACATCCTGTTCCCTAGCCTTTTTCCACTGAGAGTCATGGAACTGCACACATACATCCTGTTCCCTAGCCTTGTTCCACTGACAGTCATGGAACTGCACACATACATCCTGTTCCCTAGCCTTGTTCCACTGACAGTCATGGAACTGCATACATACATCCTGTTCCCTAGCTTTGTTCCACTGACAGTAATGGAACTGCACACATACGTCCTGTTCCCTAGCCTTGTCCCACAGACAGTCATGGAACTGTAACACATACGTCCTGTTCCCTAGCCTTGTTCCACTGACAGTCATGGGACTGCACACATACGTCCTGTTCCCTAGCCTTGTTCCACTGACAGTCATGGGACTGCACACATACATCCTGTTCCCTAGCCTTGCTCCACTGACAGTCATGGAACTGCACACATACATCCTGTTCCCTAACCTTGTTCCACTGACAGTCTTGGAACTGCACACATACATCCTGTTCCCTAGCCTTGTTCCACTGACAGTCATGGAACTGCACACATACCTCCTGTTCCCTAGCCTTGTTGTGCTGATAGCCATGCTTCTGGCACTCACCATGGGATGTCAAATCATACCAGTGAGGCTGGTATTATGTACTGAGTATGCAACAAAATTGCATTGTAGTAGTAGCTAATGGATATAGAAGGAAATTCCACAATTTCACTACATTTGGAGGGGTAGAAATGTGCAGAAATACCAAAAATATATTTTTCACATTTTAGCGCCACCTTCTGGAAACATTTGTGTACACCAGGTTACTGGTAGAAAAGCAAGTGACCCCTCATTTAACCCACTGAGTGCCAGAGTGGTACGCAAAGCATTGCTTTGCAATGTGTTGCGTACCTCTCTGGCACTCAACGGTTTAATGTAGTGGGATATCCACTTTCAGGAAATCTATACTTTTATATAGTTATAAAGCTAATCTAGGGTAGTTTTACCACGGCTTAAAACTTGAAGTCCTTTGCTACTAGCCAGACCTGAAAAGTTACTCGCCACTGCAAGCCATAAGATACCCACCAGGGCTGAATTTCTACTTGCCAGGGCTAAATTTTCACTCGCCATTGGCTAGTGGCGAGTGGAAATTTTGAGCCCTGGTTTTACTATGTAACCAATGAAATGTGCATTTTTAGTTCATAAAAAATATAATTTTGTGCTCCTGTTAATTAGTGTCTGTGCAGTCCATTCATATAGCTATTTTTGCACTCAGAGGAATCTGGGCTTTTAAAAATAATTTCAGTTTGTACAACTAACAAATGTTTTGGATATACAGTTTATGAAGTTGGCAAATTAAGCAAATTATTATTATTTTTTTGTTAATTATAGCGTTTTTGCACAATGGTAAATTTAGTGCCATAAAAAAGCTGAATTTGTTCAAATGATATACGGTTTTCCATATGTAACTAGGATGTTACCTCCGGGAATCAGACCTAAACAGATGGACAGTGAGACTACTGAAAATATGTCTGGCCAGAAGGGTACAAAAAAATTTCCCAAACCTCTGGCATTGATTTTGAGTGGCAGAGGGGTACGCAAAGCATTGCAAAGCATTGTGTAAACCTCTGCCACTTAAAGGGTTAAATGTGACCTTTAATCCATCGAGTACCACATGGGTATGCAATGTGTTGCGTGCACCTCTGGCACTCAAAGGGTTAATCCTGAAACAATGTCATTTAAAGGGATAGTAATACTTTGTTTTAACTTTATTTTATTTTGTAGGCATTAAAAAAACATGAAGAATGATATAAGTCTTATCTCTCAAACCTTTATGGTTTATGAGATATTCACAAGCAAAGTTTCCCCCTCCCTCCCCTTTTACTGATGTCACACTCTTCAGCCTGAGCAGAAGGGAGGTGGCCAAGTAGACTGCAGAGAGGGACAATCTTCAATTAAGATAAGATAAAAACCTGAAAAGCTTGTCAAGGGGGGCAGGGATTTCATTGTTTTCATAGGAATAAGAGTGTCCCCTTCTGTTATCTGTCTGGTCTATGGACTGCATTCCACATCTGAGAAGAGATTGTTTACAGTAGGTAAAGGGGCGGGAGGGGGAAACTTTGCTTGTGAATATCTCATAAACCATAAAGGTTTGAGAGATAAGACTTATATCATTCTTCGTGTTTTTTTAATGCCTACAAAATAAAATAAAGTTAAAACGAAGTATTACTATCCCTTTAAAGCAATGGGAATGAGGAATTTTTATTTGCACCCTATAGGGCAGTTGGCTTGTGCCACAAATACTATTTTTTTTTTTTGTACATTAGCTTCAATTCGTTGCTCTCCAGCTCTCTCAGGTTGACCACCCATATACCCACTGGTTTTCTGAGGGAAATTCCATATACAGAGATGACTTTGGCATGTCCTAAATAATAATTCGCTAGGATGTTTGTCAGAAGCCATCATGCGCAGTAGAGACTGCCCGAACACACAGAATGCTGGGAGGTGTAGGAATGCTGGGAGCATTCTGTGCAGTCTCAACAGTGCATGGCTATGTCAGCAGCAGGACACAGAGCAGGACCGGCCTCTTAACCCTCTGAGTGCCAGAGGGGTACACAACGCATTGCAAAGCAATGCTTTGCATAACCCTCTGGCACTCAAAGGGTTAACACCACCTGGACCTTGGCCCATGTACACAGGCTTTTGCACTAGTACTTTACTAACTGTCTGGAGATGTGTAAAATCAAATAAAGGGTGATGTAGGCTGAAAGAATCCCATTTATAAGCACATCACACCATCCTGATGACTATTCTTTTGCTAGATTTACAAAAACAATTCACAAGACCTTATCTCACAGGGATTCTATTGAAAATCACAAACACTGTCCTTCCTTGTTATCTGTACTTTGACTCCATGTCACGCCAGTTTTTTCTTGCTTATAGCTGTCTGTACCAACCAGCATCTCTGTTTACTGTGCACAGATAAAGATATCATTATAACATACTATAGCACACGGGTAGACGTTGAGGCCGATGTGCACCTCCCAACATTACAAATCACTAAAGTGGGACACACTTGTGTTACTGGGGTTTTGACTTGTGGGCAGCTCATTATAAATAATTTTAAGTTCATTTATGACCTATTCACAACTCTTTATGTAACTAAATAAATGATTTAGAAGAAGACCAATTTGTTTTATTAATGTAGACTAATTTATAAACACATAGAATGAACTTTAAACAAACATTAATGTGAGTTGTATTGCTGTGGAGCAATGTGATACACTTACATACACCCCACATAGTCTGATCTCCTAAAGAGGGACACCAGGGTGGGAAAGAGGGACAGAGGCACTGGGGTCTCAAAGAGGGACCAATGGCTATAATGGGCAGTGCTGCTCATCCTTGTCCTCAGGAACCACTAACCATCCATGGGGCATTATAAATACAAGAAACACAAAGCAATTCTAGAGCAAACTAATTATTATTAGAAAATTAAGTTAAAAGACCCCAATCCCATCTCTCAAACCTTTATAGTGTGAGAGATATATAAGGATAAAATTCCTCCCTCTGCTTTCCCTGATATCAGCTTTAAAGCTGACAGCAGGAGATTTGAGTTGGCTGACTCAAGGCGGCTGTTCAGCAGAGCCGAAATAAGGCTATGTAAAAAGAAATACTTCATCAGAACGGTCTACAAAGTGTGCCTGGTTTGCAGACACACTTTGTAGAGGGTTCCAGTGAAGTATGTCTTCTTACATTGTGCTATTTAGGCTCTGCTGAAAAGCCGCTTGCTTGTCCCGGGACCATCACCGGTCCTTAAGGGGAAACTTAGTAACATAGTAGATAAGGCTGAAAAAAGATATGCGTCCATCAAATACAGCCCATGCCAAAAACACCCCTGTTGGTCCAGAGGAAGGCAAAAAAAAGCCCTCTAGAGCCATTTCCAATCTAGCCCCAAGTGTGTGTGTGTGTGTGTGTGTGTGTGGTGGGGGGGGGAGATTATTCCTTACCGACTCCAACTGGTAGTCAAATAGTTCCCCAGATCAATATCCTATTTGCTTTGAAGCCATTCCATAGCCTTACTACCCTTACTGTAAAAAATCCTTGCCTTTGTTTTAGTCAAAAGCGCCTTTCCTCTAGTCTTAATTGATGACCTTGTTCTTAGCTCAGCTCTTTGCATAAATAATTCATTGGATAGTTCTTTGCATTGACCTTGAATGTATTTGTAAATGGTAGTCATATCACCCCTTAGACGTCTCTTCTCTAATGTAACTCAGATCCTCCAGTCCCCTTATCAGTTTAATGCACGTCTCTGCACCTTTTCCAGTTCAGTAATGTCTTTTTTTAGAACAGGCGCCCATATTCTAGATGAGCCTAACCAAGGATTTATACAGAGGTAGGATAATATTAGCATCCCTTGCTTCTACACCTCTTTTTATGCAGGCTAGTACTCTATTTGCTCTTGCGCAGCTGAGTGACTCTGCACACTGCTGTGAAGTCTATTGTCTATCAGTACTCCTAAATCTTTCTCTAATGAGGATTTCCCAAATTGTTTCCCATTTAGAGTATATGTAGCAAGTTTGTTTCTACAGCCCAAATATAACCTTACATTTATCTACATTAAATGACATCTGCCACTTTTCTGCCCATTCACTTAGTTTAGCTAAATCGTTCTGTAGGGAAAAACATCCAGCTCTATATGTATTTCCTTACATAGTTTAGTGTCATCAGCAAAGACGGAGATGCTACTTTCAATTCCCACTTCCAGATCATTAATAAACAAATTAAAAAGCATTGGTCCCAGGAATGAACCCTGCGGCACTCCACTTATAACATTAGACCAATTTGAAAAAGTTCCATTTACAACAACTCTCTGCCATCTATCATTTAACCAGTTCTCAATCCATGTACAGATAACACCGCCCAAACCGAAGCCTTTTAATTTATGCAGTAACCTGTTGTGAGGCACTGTATCAAAGACTTTTGCAAAATCCAAGTATACTACATCAACAGCAATTTCCCTGTCCAAATTACTACTCACTTTTTCATAAAATGCAAGTAAATTAGTCTGACATGATCTGTTCTTCATGAAACCATGCTGATTCCTACTAATGATATTGTTGGTCTTCACATAGTTCTTAATACTGTCAGTTAATAACCCTTCTAGTATCTTACCCACTATGGAAGTCAAGCTCATAGGTCTATAATTTCCTGGTTTGGATCTTGCTCCCTTTTTAAACAATGGAACTACATCATCTTTACTCCAATCACAGGGCACTATGCCTGATGAAAGTGAATCAATAAATATTAAGTATAATGGTTTTGCTATTACTGAACTGAGTTCCTTAAGCACCCTTCGGTGCATACCTTCCGGTCCAGGCGCTTTATTCACTATAACCCTTTCCAGTCTTTTTTGGACCTTGTCCTCAGTAAGCCATGTAGATGTTGGAGGAAATTCCATGGTTTTGTCTGTTTGCCCATAGCTTGTCATTGCTGCTTCCTTTGTATATACTGAAGCAAAGAACGTATTTAGGGTGTCAGCCATAGCTTTATCCTCACTAATCAATTCACCTGTCAGTCCTAAGAGGACAAATATCAGCCTTAACTTTTTTGTTATTAATATACTTGTAGAATTGTTTAGGGTTTTTCTTGCTCTCATTTGCAATGTTTCTCTCATGTTCTATTTTAGCTATCTTAATTGCTTGTTTGCAGATTTTATTACATTCTATATATTTTTTAAATGATGCATCTGACCCATTTGACTTAAAACACCTTAAAAGCCTGTTTTTTATTTCTCATTCCCCTGCTAACCACATTATTAAGCCACATTGGTTTCGCTTTACTTCTCTTGTGCTTATTCCCCAATGGTATATACTGACGTGTATATTTGCCCAAGAGCATTTTAAATACATTCCATGATTCTTGTGCATTTTTATCTTTGAAAATTACATTCCACTGGATATCCTTTAACACTTCTTTTAACTTTGTAAAATTAGCCTTTTTGAATTGAATGTTTTGGTTAAACCCTTGCTATTGGGTTTCTCATAACAAACTTCAAAGAATACCATATTGTGGTCACTGCTGCCCAACTATTCCCTTACTTGAACATTTTATCATGTCAGAATCGTTTGAGAGCACTAAGTCAAGCAAGGTCTCTTTTCTAGTTGGCTCCTCTACTAGTTGGTACATACAATTATCATTTATCATACTTAGAAAAATATTTCCTTTTGTTGTACCGGAAGTCATATTGCTCCAGTCTATTTCAGGATAGTTGAAATCTCCCATTATAATTACCTTTGCTGACCTAGCAGCCTTTTCCATTTGCAGTAAAAGTTGGGCTTCCTCCAACTCCCCAACATTAAGTTGCTTGTTGCAAATCCCCACCAATATCTTGTTATTATGTGTGCCCCCAGTGTGTATTTCAACCCACAAGGTCTCTACCTTTTCATTGGACCCTTCATTTATATCTTCCCTTAAACTAGGGGGAAAAAAAGCTACTGCCAAGTCAGTCATTAAGGGGTTAAACAAATATAATTATATAGTATTTCTCTATATATGTTGTTATTATTACTGATTATATTTTAAACTTTTCAGAGAGACTCCATTTCCGATGTCCGATTCACTTGGTTGCACTTATTGTTCTCTGAAAATAAATTGTTTGCTCTTAGGTCTGACTGTCATATCTGTCTTTACTACTATTACTGTTCATGTACTGTTATACAAAAGACACACACATTCATACTTACATGCATAGCTTAATGCATATCACAACTAAAAACACTAAAGAAAGTCTATGCATCAGATCCCAGTTTTTAACAATAAATATCCTGTGATTTTACAGCACATAAACAGGAAGGATTACAAATAGGTTAGTGGCCAAAAGCATATGTAACTTGCCCTCCAGGTTTTTTGTGTATTCTAAAAAGTGATCCATTGTATTTTTGTACTAGCGGAACACTCTCAGAATTGTAAATATTTAGGCTTCAATGTTTTCCTTCCTTCTCCTTCAGTACCACTGACAAAAATCAAGATAAAACAAGCTGATAAAACCAACATCCGCCAGTGTTGTGATTACAATGATCCTTTAGAGCAAGCACTGACAGGGTTGATATACTCACTGAGGCTGCTGCACTAAGGAATGGTATGATTTGGGACAAACGGACTGCACCATTCCAGCACTTAACCCCTTGAGTCCCAGTATGCTTTGCGTACTTCTCTGGCACTCAAGGGGTTAACAGGATAAAATCACATTTAAAATGAGTTAACCCCTTTTTTAAAGGGATAGCAATGTTTCATAATAAAAGCGGCTCTAATTAATCATCATGGTATTTGGACTTTGGAGAGTGTTATATCAATACTGTCAGACTTGTAGTTCAAGAGTAATTCAATGACAAAGTATGCCCCTTTGTCATTGAATTGTCAATAGATCATGAAATAACCTAAAAAAGGTTTGTAGTGCCCCGCCCACCAGCCACTCCCCAGCAACACCAAATAAATATAACTGTCCCTCTCTGACCATTTGAAATGTTGGGAGGTTTGTAGCTTAGCTTTGAAACAGGGCTAAAATATGTTTTGACCCTTAAGATACAATGAGGGTGATTATAAAAGGGTGAAAGGTCCTAAGGCCTTTAAATAGCACAAAATAAGAATTTAAATTTTGACCCTTTAGTAAATCAGTATTTATGCCAGGGGTGGACAAGGCAAAAACCTCAATGAGTTGCTGCTCCTGGTGGAGGATGATGGGAGTTGTAGTAGAGCAACAGCTGGAGGGACTCCTGATGCCCACCACTGTAGATTATGCCTACTCCTCTAAGAATCACTTTAATTCTGATTGTCAGTTGCACACCCCAATTGCACTCTAAAGGTTAAAAGCAAGAACACTGCAATTCTGACAGAACCTAACAGTATCTCATACTCACAGCAATTTCATTTAATGAGTCATCTGAAATTTTTAGCAGCATAACAAGTTATGACAAGTACACCAGTGGAAGAGCATTTATCCACTGCAGTGGGCCGGACTGAATCTTAATGTATGCACAAATACAAAAAATACACCCAGATGAATATAACAGAATAACAGAATATGTCCCTTGCCTGAGGAAGCTTATCTTTTTATCGACAGGAATTGATTTTGATGTTAACCCTTTAAGGACCAGAAGGGTGTGCACTGCACTGCAATGGTTTGGACAGAAGGGTGTGCACTGCATTGCTCTGCAATGGTTTGGACATAACCCTGGTCTTTAAAGGGTTAATATTCCAAAACTTGACACACAGATGGGAACAGAAAGTGACAGCGAACAATTCTGCACCTATGACACTAGCTGAAAAATGAGTGTTCAAATGCAAGTTGCTCTTATGTGAAAGGGACTTCTCTAACATAACAAAGCAAACAGAAGGGTGAACACCTTCTAGTGTGAAACATGTTCATGACGAAAATATGTTTTAAAGGGATAGTAATACTTAAAATGTAAAAAAATATATATTGCAGAGTTTATCCTCCTGTGTAAAACAAGGGTTCTCTCACTGCTGAAATGTATTTTATTCAAAAGGTATTACAGTTCAAATTTGAATTTTTAGGTGCATTATCACAGTGGCCTGAAATTCTACAGTGGCGCTGTTGCTATACCATCCTATGGAGATTTATGGTCAATTGGCCAGAGCTATCCATATGATAATGTAGCAACAGCGCCACTGTACAATTTCAGGCCACTGTGATACTGCACCTAAAAATGAAGTTTAAAGGGGATGTATCACCTAAAAAATGTTACCATACATTTTGTTACAACAGTAGTAGAAGGGCTGTTTGTTTGTTTTTTTAAGTAAGTACTTTTAAAGATATTGCTTGTTGAAGCTTTTGCCTATCAGCATAATGTACCATGCCGATTCTTCAGCAAAGCTCTTCTTGACTGCCCAATCTCCTCCCACCTCCCTCCCAGCTGCCCCAGGGAGCGCATTCACTCTTCCCTTTGGGGTGCTGTGGATGTCTTCTATCATTATATCAAGCTCCGGTTAGCATTATAATGCAACCTCAGTATAATGATAACCGGAGCTTGATATAACAATATCGCTGGGGCAGCTGGGAGGGAGGTGGGAAAGAAGTGGTGCTCTGCTGTGCATATTATGTGGAAGTGCAGAGCAGAGAGGAGGCAATATATTTAAAAATACTTTCTTTTAGAAAAGAAAGCTTTCCTACAACTACTGTTGTAACAAAATGTATGGTAAAACATTTTCTTTAGGTGATACATCCCCTGTAAGCTGCAATAACTTTCGAATAGAAAATTGAAAAAAAAAATGACTATCCCTTTAAAAAAAAAAAACAGATGTGGATACTCACGAGGGAAAGCTGTAGTTTCCACAGCTCTTTATACTATATAGAATATATATTGCTCCTACACAGACTAATTTTTTTTTCTAGTCCTCATCTCTCCCTGTGGATGTATGCCTATATCCCCTATCGTACAGCACTGTGGAATAAGTTGGCGCTATAAAAATAAAGAATAATAATGTCCAAACAGGACTCGGCAGTGCAAAATGATAAGAGGGGACTGGCATGTATTGTAATCCAACATCTATTTTGTTTTTTTATGTCATAACCATGATAAATATTTATCATTAGTGGATTAGTGGATATGTATCACAGATACCTCTATTTGGAGAATAATTTGGACCCACACTGGATGCCTGAACGGGGACGGGCCAATACAATGAATCGCACCGCTGAATCATAATACATGTGAGGCCTACTGAAATGTGAGTACCTGTGCACTGTCCCCACACTTGGGGGAGTGTGTCTGCTGTCCTGTATCTGACATATTTCACTACTGTGCTACTACACATGCTGTATGAGTTTGCTTGCACAGCACTTATTCCAAGGGCATATTTCCCCTTTACCAATTTAAGCAGTAAAGTAGTCCAAGGCATTTCAAAGATTAAAGGGGAACATTCACATCCCCAAAAATTTTCACCACTGTTTTTAAAATGTAAAGCAATATCAGCGCTGGCTTTATTTATTTTGTCTACTGCCTAAGAGTGGAGATATTAATCATTGAAATGTGGCACTTCCGCATTCTGGGGAACCGTGTTCGAGTGGCAGGACTTCCCACCTCCCTCCCAGAAGCCCCTGGGGTGCACGTTCGTCCTTCTCTTCTGAGCTGCATTTTTCTGGGCTAACGTGAGACCTAGCTCCGTTTACCATGCTACTGAGGTTGCAACCTCACATACATGGTGCCAAAGACCCGGAAGTGGCACATTTCAAAGTTTAATATCTCCACTCTTAGGCAGTGGAGAAAATAAATAAAGCCAGCGCTAATATTGCTTTACATTTTAAACCCAATGGTGTAAATTATTGGGGATGTGAATGTTCCCCTTTAACCCTTTGAGTGCCAAAAGGGTACGCAACACATTGTTCTACAATGAATTATGTACCCCTCTTGTACTCAAAGAGTTAATATCCCAAGTGCCCTAAATGTAACTGCTGCATTCAAGGGATAGTAATACTTAAAAAAAAAAAAAAAAAAAAAAAAAAAAAAAAAAATACTGTAGGGTTTATCCCCTGAGTAAAACAAAGGTACACCTACTGCTGAAAGGTGTTTTATTCAAAAGTTATTGCAGCTCACATGTGTATTTTTAGGTGCAGTAATCACTGTGGCCTGAAGATGTTCAGTGGTGCTGTTGTTACACCATCCTATGGACAGCTCTGGTCAGTTGACCATCAACTTCCATAGGATGGTGTAGCAACAGCGCCACTGTACAATTTCAGGCCACTGTGATATTGCACCTAAAAAATACATGTTTGAGCTGCAATAACTTTTGAATAAAACAACTTTCAGCAGTCAGGGGGATAAACACTACATTATATTATTTTTTACATATTAAGTATTACTATCCCTTTCAATAAAAGTCAAATAATGCTAGCTCGTCAATAACACTCTTGGTATTCTCTTGACATTAACTCTTTAAGGATCATATAGGTGTGGAATGCACTGCTCCTCAATGCGTTAAACACCCCTCAGGTCGTTAAAGGGCTAAAACAGGAAACTATTCATGATGATGGATCATTCTTGCAGTTAAAATACATTTGTAAAGACTCCCTGTCATCTTACACATTACATCAGTGGTTCTTAATCCTTTTAGTGCAATGCTTGGCTACCTCTCTGGCACTCAAAGGGTTAAACTTATCATCAGGGGACCACTGACATGACCTGTTTTTAGAATCTCCCTGAAAGAGCACATGTGAGTCAAAGTCTCAGTCATATTAATGAACTCACTGCATGACAGAGATGGTTGTTATTTATCCAGAATAAACATCAGTTTAATTCACTATATGAACAGATATGCAATGTATTAAAGACATCTCTAGCAGCCAAGGGGTTAATTGCACTCTTCAAGTCTAAATAAACCAGTCCAAATCTACAATCATTAATTCTCATAAGAAAAATGGTGTTCAGTAAATTACATTACTGTAAGTCATTTTTTTCTTCCCCTGAAAAGAAGGAACATATCTTCTTTTTACATGCTAAAATAGGAATGATCCTAAATGGGTCAGCTTCAGCCTAGCACAGACAGGGTATAATTACTGGAGAATCAGATTTCATGACATGGACATAGAAGTCAGTTTTGTCAAAAAGTATTTCTGATTCCAATTATTTTTATATATGCTAAAATAAGCCGATATGGAAGGGACCAGTTCAACATTACCAGGGTAAAAATTATGGAGCCAGTTCTGGGATATTTATATTATATACTTCTGTGAAAATCGCAGCAATATTCCAGTGGGTCCCTGAAGTGCGTGGCATACCCAATCGAACTGGCAAATCTGTGCACCATTCGTTATTGTATATATTTTATTTATTGGGGGGGTTACCAATAGAATATAGTTTTTTGGGTTTTTTTTTTTTTTTTGGGGGGGGGGTGATCTATACATGATGCCATGTACCCTTGAGTACCCCCACAGACAAAGCCCTGCATCTTATTAAAGGGATAGTAACACTTCGTTTTCTCATATGTCCATCTTGTAGGTATAGAAAAAAGAATTTAAATGCAGCCAATCCCATCTTGCAAACCTTTATGGTTTGAGAGATATTCGCTTGGAAAGTTCCCCCTCCCCTGACATCAGCACTCTAGCAGACTGCAGGAGAATCTGGTCGCGGGACCGTCGGAGGCTCTTTAGCAGAGCCGAGACTGCATTATTGAAGAAGAAATTCTTCACTGGAACGGTCTACAAAATGTGCTTGTAACTCTGCTAAAGAGCTTCCACTGGTCCCACGACTGGATTCCCCTGCAGTCAGCTGGAGCACTGACATCAGAGGAGTGGGAACTTTCACAGCGAATCTCTCTCAAACTATAAAGGTTTGTGAGATGGGATTGGGGCATTTAAATTCTTTTTTTTTTTAATACCTACAAGATGGACATTTGAGAAAACTAAGTGTTACTATCCCTTTAAAGCAAGGTATCCAAGGGCCAGCATTTAAGCATTTACCCTGAATAAGAACAGTTGAGTTAATCAGTGACTTGTTCATTTTGACTGAACCACCTGTGATCAGGCAGGGAAATTCTTAAATCATGGACTGCTGATAGCTGTTGAGGACTGATATTGGACAACCCTGGCTTAAAGGGATAGTAATACTTAAAATGTAAAAAAAAATATGTTGTAGGGTTTATCCCCCTGAGTAAAACAAGAGTAGTCCCACTGCTGAGAGGTGTTTTATTCAAAAGTTATTAATTTTCAAAGTTGAATTTTTTAGGTGCAATATCACAATGGCCTGAAATTGTACAGTGGCGCTGTTGCTACACGATCCTATGGACAACTCTGGTCAGTTGACCATAAATCTCTATAGGATGGTGTAGCAACAGCACCACTGTACAATTTCAGGCCACTGTGATATTGCACCTAAAAAATTCAACTTTGAAAATTAATAACTTTTGAATGAAAGACCTCTCAGCAGTGGGAGTACCCTTGTTTTACTCAGGGGGATAAACCCTACAACATATTTTTTTTTAAATTTTAAGTATTACTATCCCTTTAAATAATTCTAAGTGAAGCAGAATAACTGCAGACAGCAGTTTGCATGCATTAAGACAGGCTGCTACTGGATTGTGGTACAATAGAAAATGAGTTCTATAATACATAAAAAGGGTTTATTATTATGGGGCTTGAAATGGAATCATATGAGGAGTGAGGATGTAGCTACGGGTCCCTTGCCTAGTAATGCCTGAAATGTCAATCCAGCCCTGCATGCAAACACAGTTACCAGTCTTCTAACCTCCATCCTCTTCCAACCAACCCATTTTCTCACTTTCCTCCCTTCTTCATCATTTTCCCACCAATTTCTCAACTGTATTTCCTTCAGCCTAATCTTCTTTCTTTCACACCTTTCCCTGCCTCCAATCCCTGTTCTTTTCCAATCATGCACTTAAATGGATAATAACACTTAATATGTAAACAATATATATTGTTTGCTACATTGATTTAAAAGGAAGATGCAATGGAAGAGACACATCTCATTAGCCTGGGGAAGATCACCCCAATTTAGGAGCCGACAGTCGCAATGCTTAATTATCATCTTGTCTCAAACAAAAGCTGAATTGACAGAACCAAGCAATGGCAGATGAAGTCAGCCGGTGACACATAAGAGGATTTATTCATTGAGCATTTCTGGAGCAAATCAATTACAACATGGGGGGGGGGATCATTTTTGATTCGAACAAAGCTTTTAGCCTGGAGTGCCAGAGCTGTCTCGAAATCACTGCTAAGAAATGCTGTGGAGATCTCTAACACTCAAGCAGTTAAAGAGATAGTAATGTTTCACAATAATAGCAGCGCCAATTCATCTTCATAGTATTTGGGCCATGGAGAGTGTTATTTCAATGCTGTCAGTGTTGTAGTTCAAGAGTAATTGAATGATAAAGTATCCCCCTCCTGCCCATTTTACTGATGTAACACTGCTCACCTCAAAGCAGCAAGACTGTTCGGTTGGATCTCAGAGAGGGACAATCTTCAGTGAGCATAAGGAAAAACCTGTCAAGGCAGTCAGGGGTTTCCTTATGCTCACAGTAAGAAGATTGTCCCTTGCTGTGAGCTATCCGGTGAAGCGACCAGATTCCACATCTGAGGGGAGGCGGGTTACACTAGGTAAAAGGGGCGGGAGGGGGTTACTTTATCATTCAATTACTCTCGAACCACAACTCTGACAGTAATGAAATAAAACTCTCCGTGGCCCAAATACTATGAACATTAATTGGAGCTGCTGTTTTTGTGAAACATTACTATTCCTTTAAATGCCCCATGTAAATCGATCAACATTTTGAGCATTTTTCTCTCCTCCCACTGTCGCGCACTTGGTTTGCCCCAGAAATGCATCTTTTAGCTCGATGAATAAGGCCTGTGGTAGTCACATCATGGTTCAGCTGATTACCAAGTAACAGCTGTCATCTGTAACAGCTGCCTACTTCCCACTTCAGGAAAATATCAAATCACAAAGTAGAGAGAGGAGTCTTTTCTTCTCTGGTGGAAGAAACAATATATCTCCATCTGGAAATTGTTACTTTAAACTTCACAGAATTTGAGATAGAGCCCCTCTTCATCAGAGAAAGAGACAACAAATTGAGGTTAGGAAGGCTGGAATGGCTATTAATTTTTTGCTTGGTGTCAAACTAAAAATGGTTGGATAATGGAACTTGTAGTCCCCAACTGTTGAAGGTCCAGCATTTGACTACCTGATGCAATAGAGTTATTTATGGAAGCAGAAACTTACATTTCACAGTGAGCCCCCATTTTCAGACTTTCTCCATACGGAAATATTTAACTTGTGTTTTCTAGGCCACCAGCAGTGCTATAACCCAGTCTAATGAACAGCTATTGATTTCTACTGCACAACAGGCAAGCTCTGCTTGTGTTAGGAGGGGGCTAGACCGCATTAGAGTGATTCTGCAGGAGTCAGCGGCAGTAATTATTGAAAATCTTTAAAACACATGATTTGTTTGGTCTGGGGCCTCTAAATAAAGGAACTTTAACCCTCTGAGTGCCAGAGTGGTGGCACTCAAAGGCAAGGGCAGAACGTAAAATGATAAACCGTTTAATGTTTCACAAGTTAAAGGAGGAGGATGACATGTTTTTTAAATGTATACCAGTCAACTCCAGATATAGAAAAGAGTGAATCACACAACAAATTCAAAACACCCAGGGAGGTAATGGGAAGGAGTAATGCATGAAACAATACCAGAGTCTGCAATGAGTATGTCATTCTATAATAATGATATAGACTATGTGATAACACAGAATTGGTTAGCATCTAAGAAGATAAGAAGATTTTAGTATTACCTGTTAAATCCTTTTCTCTTAGTCCATACAGGTTACTGGTAACTCTAAGTAGGCAATCTGTCCCTTTAAGTAGGCAGGAACAATTCTAGAATTGATTGCAGGGGGTGGAGCCTACCTTCCCTCCTTTGCTGCAGCTAGCCAACCAGATCCAGAAAGATTTGAGACACTAACTATTGACTAGATAGTGAAGGGAAAGAAGACTCCTGTGAGCATGACCCTGAAGGACCACCACAGTCTGCCACAGGAGAGCCAAGCATGGTCCCTTGACAGGGTGGGAGACCAGTAACCTGTATGGACTAAGAGAAAAGGATTTAACAGGTAAGACTAAAATCCTCTTTTTCTCTGTCATCCAATACAGGTTACTGGTAATGAGATGTCCAACCATTGAGTTTCCCAGGGGCGGGAAGTAAAGCAAGGACCAGGCGCAAGGCCCCCAAAGTCACCAGAGCAGATATGAACCATCAGATCAGAGATAGCACAACAATACAACTGAAGTGTCAAGGGACACCGAACAGGGGTAAGAACACCCCAGGAACTGTTACACAGCACACTGAACTAGAGCCAACAGGGCTCAAAATGAAGGATACACCAACAACCGAAGGAAATCCTAGACAGGCAAGACTGCCTTCAGGATTTTCCTACCAAAGCTGCAACCACAGTACCATGGTAAACAGAGCTCGCTGTCACGTTAGCCCAGAAATATGCAGCTCAGAAGAGAAGCGCGAACGCGCGCCCCAGGGGCTGCTGGGTGGGAGGTGGGAAGTCCTGCAGCTCCATGCTGCACATACACAGTGCTGCAGACCCAGAAGTGGCATATTTCAAAGATTACTAAAATTAATAAAGCCAGCGCTGATATTGCTTTATATTTTAAAACCAATGGTGAAACCTTTTGGGGATGTGAATGTTCCCCTTTAAAGAAGAAGCCTCGGTGGGCGACTCCTGAGGAAAGAACTTGTAACCAAGGTTTTCCACCCATGGCTTAAGGTCCACAAAAAGCACCTGGTCACTAAGCTAGGCACATCTAAGGGCATTGTCAGTTATGGTAATCCTCGTAATGGTGGTATTCCATTTCTAACAGAAAAATAAAAAACTTCTAAAGCTATAGCAGAACTGTTCTCTTGCCTGTGTTATCTTCACCAAGGAACAAGTCTTTCTGGAGCTGGTTTGCTAGCTGCAGCCAAGGAGGGAAGGTAGGCGCCATCCCCTGCAATCAATTCTAGAATTGTTCCTGCCTATTTAAAGGGGTGGATCACCTACCAGAGTTACCAGTAACCTGTATTGGACGACAGAAAAAAAAGGTTAGGATCGCTACTGGGTTTTGCTGAGAAGATTGCTTACCAGTTCTGAAATCTACAAATGAATTACTGGCTTTACTTTGGCCATGATTTATACAGAAAAACAAAAAACATTTTACAAGTTAATTGCTTTTGATGCTACACTTTGTCTTAAAGTGTGAGTAATTTGCTGCAGATTTTGCTCAGTGTGACATCAGGCAGTCTTATGAGAGTCAAAAGTGGTAAGTGGTTCCCTAACAGTTATTATGTCATTTTGCATTGCTGAAGACATGAAATGTCGTTTTCATGAAGTGAGAAGTTTGGTATCTGCAAAGCTAGAGTATATTGCCAGTGAGAATCATTATCATCAGGCTTCATAAGCTGCATGTATCCAGAGTAGTAAATCTTTATTTTCTAGAGTTATATATTAGGATTCAATTCCTTTTTCCATTATGGGCTAGAAAGCAGCAATTCAGTTGGCCCTTAGACCCTATCTTTACATCATGTACAAATTCCTTTCAATTCCCCCTGAAAAAACAAAATAGGCCACTACATAAAAAAAGTTAAAAAGAGATAGTAATGTTTCACAACAAAAGCATCTTCAATTAATCTAAATAGTATTTGGGTCATGGAGAGTGTTAGTATTGTTAGAATTGTAGTTTAACAGTAATTGAATGATAAAGTATCCACCTCCTGCCCCTTTTACAGATATAACACTGCTCACCTCAGAGCAGCAAGACTGTCTGGATGGATCTCAGAGAGGGACAATCTTCAATTAGCATAAGGAAAAACCTGAAAAACCTATCAAGGGGTCCAGGGTTTTCATTGTTCTCACAGTAAGAAGATTGTCCCTTGCTGCGACCTGTCCAGTCAAGTGACCAGATTCCACATCTGAGGGGAGGCGACTTATACTAGGTTAAAGGGGTGGGAGTGGGTTACTTTATCATTCAATTATTCTTGAACTACAACTCTGACAGTACTGAAATAACATTCTCCATGGCCCAAATACTATGAAGATTAATTGGAGCGTTTTTTTTCTTTGTGAATCATTTTATTACTATTCCTTTAAACAGGACTGCCACGGATCGTCATTTTAGCTGAACCATTGTCTTGAATCACTCCTAACGCTGAACTGTTTGCTGTCACCCAAAATGACAACCACTTTGGTCCGCATAGTATTTAAGTTTAGAAAAAAGTAACTTGCTTGAGGGTAAAAGATCAAGACAGCAGTAATGAGAATGGGTTCTTCAAAACGATAAAGAAAACATTTGTTAACTGCTTTGAGTGCCAGAGGGGTATGCAACACATTGCAGAGCAATGCTCTGCATACCCCTCTGGCACTCAAATGGTTAAAGCTCAGGTTTTTCACTAGTTAAAAAGGAAATTGCCCATACATGTTGAAAGAACTTTTAAAATCACCTTTATGTTGTATTTAACATTTTTATTTAAAGCAGAACTATCCCCCCACATAAAGTCCCCCCCAATACCTAGTCATATAGTGATAAGCTTAGAAATAGTACTATTATCCAGCATAGCGTTACTAAGAAATCCTACTTCTTCTGAGACTGATGGCCAGGCATCAGCACAGACATGTTGGCTTAGAGTCATTTGCGCACCTGCGCTGTCCATCCCGGTCTCCTCTAGGTGGCGATGCATTGTACCTTAAAGGGATAGTAATACTTAATATGTAAAAAAAAATATATATATTGTAGTGTTTATCCCCAGAGTAAAAAAAGGGTACTCTCACTGCTGAAAGGTGTTTTTTTCATAAGTTATTACAGCTCAAAGCTGATTTTGTTTAGGTGCAATATCACAGTGGCCTGAAATTGTACAGTGGCGCTGTTGTTACACCATCCTATGGACAGCTCTGGTCCGTAGACCATAAATCTCCATAGGATGGTGTAGAAACAGCACCATTGTACAATTTCAGGCCACTGTGATATTGCGCCTAAAAAATTCAACTTTGGGCTGTAATATCTTCTGAGTAAAACACCTTTCAGCAGTGGAAGTACTCTTGTTTTACTCAGGGGGATAAACCCTACAACACATTTTAAGTATTACTATCCCTTTAAGGTAACAGGAATGGATTGACAGCACAGGGGCCTCTAAAGCAAGAAGCCTGGCCGTCAGTCTCAGAAGTAGTATCGCTATAGGACTAATTATTGGGGGGAAATTTAGCTGGGGTGATAGTCCCGCTTTAAAAATCTAGATTTTGTCGATGAAGCCATGCCATGTAGGCACTTCCAGTTTTAGTCCTACCTTACCCCACACACTTCCTGGAATTCAACATTTTCAATATTAGGGGAGGTGGGCAAAGCAATGCATACCACATCTTTCTAGTATTTAAGTGGCTAAAAACCGGATTTAAATCAAGAAAAACTGTGGAATGATTATATTAAACCTAGGATGCATTTGTTTTAATCTAAACTTGTCTTTTTGAGTTATTTTGTACAATCGTTTGTAAGGTGGTTGTGAGTGACTGGAAACTACCCTCTTTGTTTTGCCAACCTGAGTGTGTTATTGGCATACACACCTTACTATAGTGTATATCACAAACACAGACATGCGCATATATACTTCTGTTCTACACAGATACCTGGCAGTTTAAAAAATGAATGCACGTCTGAATGACATCAAGTGTGTAGGGTAATCAGTTCAAGCCTTAACTCTGCCATTACCTATTCAACCACTGTCCTTCAGCTGTAAGTTTTTACAAAGCACTATTTTGGTATAATTATGGTTTTCAGAGGCAAGGAAGTATCATAAAAAAGCAAAGCCTATATTTTTTAAATCAAATTCATACCTTCCAAGTGATCCTCTTTAGGAGAGACAGTCCCTCTTTAAAACCCCTTAAGGACCGGCTATGCACAATCACAGCCAGTACTTAAAGACCACAGAGAATTTTTTTTTCTTTTATCCAAATCAGGGCTCCCCCAAATGGTGTGCAGCCACACGGGGAGCCCTGAAATCCATGACCGTCCTGGCATTTCATGAGTTCTTATCACACGCCAACCCATGATGTGCCAAGACCGTCATGGGTCATTAAGGGGTTAAGACCCAGAGCATCTATCCTTCTTTCCTACCTTAGTGTCCTTCTAGAAGATTACAATGTGTGGTGTTGTACAGGTGTGTATAGAAGTGTATTACATTGTTCCACAGCAATGTGACTCATGCACTGAATACTGTTTGTATAACCCCTTGAATGCCAGAGGGGTACATAACACATTGCAGAGAAAAGTGTTGCGTACCTCTCTGGCACCCAAAGGGTTAACTCTTGTAATGCCAAAACGGTACTCAAGAGAGGTGTGTATAAACAAGTCTGTGTGAGTAAAATATTGTGGTCTTGTTCTAAATCGTTTATTTAATTACATAAAGAGCTGTCAACAGCATACCTCCCAAGTGTACCTCTATAGGAGGAACAGTACATCTTTCAGACTCAAAATGCTCAGCCCTTGTTTCATATAATAATTATTAATATCATCATCATCTATGTACAAAGAGCAAACAGATTTTGCAGGGCTGTACAAACATTGAACAAGACAATAGAACAATATACAATGGGGCTCAATAATTAAGAATATTTACAATCAAAACTAAGGCACTGGAAACAGAAAGCTAAGAGGGTCTTCCTAGCAACAGCTTACAATCTGTAGAAAGTGTTGGATACCTAAGGTCTAAGTGCTTGGAGTTATAGAGTAGTCCAGCTACAGACTGTGAAAACTTGGAGAGGGAAGTGACAAGTGATATAAGGACCTGTAGGTAGGGACTGTCAGTTGATAGTATCATGAAGGAAAGCTGAGTTGTGACAGTGGAAGAGTGTGACTGGGTTGGAGTAGGTTCAAGTAAAACGTTTTGTATGGGTTCAATGAGGTGCAACCACAAAAGCACTATGGAATCAAAGGTGGATAATATTACAGGGAAGCATAGCTATGTTGGCTGTATATCAGGTTACGAGCGTGATGTTATGTAATGGCTTTCCCTGAAAAGGTAGGTTCTGAGAGCCCTTTTTAAAAGTCTAGAGGCTAGGACAGAGTCTGACTAAATGAGGCAGAGAGCTCCTTAAGAAGGGATCAGCCCTAGAACATCCTTGCAGACAGGACTGAGTGGGGTAATTAGAGAGGAGAAGACATATGGGTCAAGGTCAAAAGGGAGAGAATGGTTGGGGATGTATCTTCTGACAAGGATAGAATTATAGACTTGGATAGTGCTTTTCAGTGCCTTGTGGGTTAGAAGCAGGATCTTGAATTTGGTTCAAGATGCAACAGGAAGCCAGTGCAGAGACTGACACAGATGAGTTGTATTAGAAGAGAGATGTGTTAGAGAAAGTTGAAATAACCGAGATGGAAGATGATGAACACCACGTAACAAAAATGTGACTTTCTTTGACCATTTGAAATTTGGGTGGTAAATCAATGGAGTTTCCATTGATTTAATATACTTGATACAAGAGACGCCTCCAACAAACTGAGAAGCAATGCACTGAAGTAATCTCTGGCATTGATGGGGTTAAATGGAGCATTTAACCCTTTGAAAGTTAAAGAGGTCTCCAACCAATTGCTTTACTATGCATTGAAAATCTCTCTAGCATTCAAGAGATTAAAATTTCCATTTGAAAATCGATGGGCATTTTTATTTATTTCCTATGGTGCAGATGGTTTGCCTCACTCAATTCTGTCTTTCCCAATTCAAAGAGAGAATTTTCCCAAAAAATGACATTAACTGATTGCAACCCCAGCTTTCACAGATTACACACACACTAGTTGAACAGCCCGTGTACATGGGCCACAGTGCCAGGCAGCAACGGCCACGGTGCAGTCATGCACAGTAGAGACTGCCCGCAGCACGGCTGATAATGGAGCGGGGCGCTCCGAATTCGGACCATAATCCTCTCTGCGCACCAAAGTCTACGGAGCATGAATGCTTCTGACAAACATACATTAGCGAATTATTATATAGGATGATATTCAACTTTATAAGAGAAGTTATCTTCAAGCATTTATACACAAAGTGGCCATTAACCCCTTGAGGAGCAGAGAGGTACCACTGAACATGAAGGGGTTAAAAGGAACTTCAAAGTTTTGCTTATGTGACCTCTTTTTAATAGAGTGCTATTATCCAGTGCTCATGAGATCGATCTCCTGCACAGTTTAGAAGGTCATTAGATGACCCCTTGAATTGAGCAGACTATTGACTGTCCCACATGTACTGCAATGACATCATTACGATAGCAAAAGAAGCCAGCAGCAATTCACTAGTTTATAACTAGCTGGGCTGGTGGTGCTGTCAGCTTCATGAAAATGCTCCAACTCAGAAGTGTTCTATTCAGATAATTCTTGCTTTATAAGCATTACTGCCCCCTTAACCCTTTAATGTCCAGAAGGTTGTATAACATACTGTGAAGAAATGCGCTGCACATCCTTCTGTTCCTTAACACTTTGAGTGCCACAGAGGTATCAAACTCAATGCGTTGGCCACTTCTTTGGCACTCAAAGGGTTTAAGTGTAAAGGAGCAGAAAGCTTTTTATAATGTGTTATAGGACTTTAAGTGTTCTAGGGTTGAATGAGAATTTGGGGAACTTTTATATTTTCCCTGTATGGATAATTTGGATTTCCCCAAAAGTGTTCCACTTTTGTGCATAAGACCCCAAATTTGCTAGTGGTAAGAATAGGTGGGCATGTTTTGACTCTGAAGAGTTGCTTTCTATAGTTTGTGTGCATGTCTCATAAGAGATCTAAAGTGGATCCTACTTTCAGTCGACTCTAAAGCAGTGATTCTCAACCAGGGTTCCTTGGCACTTTGCCGTGCCACAGACATCCACTTAGGGTGCCCCATTTTTTCCACAAAGACTTTGACAAACACGTGAATGCCGATTTTAAAATGTATATTTATACTAAATGACATGAGCAATATGTTTGGTTTTATTATTCTGATTGTGAGAGATTAGAAAAATTATATTTATATACTTGCTGACCTTCATTACATCCTTGACAACTGACATATAATATTTTAGGGTGTGCCCTGAAAATCCCACATTGAGTGTAAAGGGATGCCTTGAGCAAAACCAGACTGAAAGACACTGCTGTAATGCAGAGGTATGTAATCTGAAGACTTCCAGCTGCTGAGGATTATGCTTACATCATCATGATGGGAATTGTAGTTCTCAACTGCTATAGGGCTTCAAGTTGTCCAAACTTAACGCTCTGCGTACCCCTCTGGCACTCAAAGGATTAAATTAACATTGTATCAATCAGGTTACTCCAGGGCTGGTCAACATGCAGTCCTCCACTCCTTCAATTTGTGTATATAGAAGCAGTTATGCATTAAGTACAAGCGTGTACTTGATATGGCTACAATGAGAAACCAGTCAGTGTGGATTATTATCTGGTTAATACTCATCTGAAAGAGGTGCCTGGTTCACACAAAGGAAAAAAACACCTCTCTAGTTTATACTCCTCCTGTTCCACCCCTTGGCCATAAACATGTATCCTAAAAGGTAATCCTACCTGTAAATTAACCCTTAGGGTCCTATGTTCAAAACAAAAGAGGAGTAATTCTGAGGAAAGCAGACTTTACCATAGGGGACAAATCAAACTCCCCACATTTTTGTGAATTTACATGGGGCTTTTAACATCTTTACACCTAGTTTTAGAATTCAAGGGGTTAAACTCCTTGTTTAAAATCAATGGGAATATTTTATTTGTCCCCTATAGGGCAGTTGGTTTACACCAGAATTGTTCCTCTTTCCTTTTGTACATAGGGACCTTTCAGCAAAGCCATGATGTGGACCCCCTTTCCCCTAACTCCTAGAACCTAACCCTATAATATCACCCTTACATGTCACAACTAACCCAATAATGAAATGCTCATAACCTGAAACATTAGCACCTCACTCAAAAAACGCTATCCTTTAACCCCCTAACCCTAAAACCTAATCCAATCCTATATAATAATTTGCTAGGATGTTTGTCAGAAGCTGTCATGTGCAGTAGAGACTGCCCGAATGTACAGAATGCTGGGAGTTCTGTGCTGGGAGCATTCTGTGCTTTTGGGCAGTCTCTACAGCGCATGACTGCGTCAGCAGCAGGACGCAAAACAGGACCGGCCTCTTAACCCTTTAAGTGCCAGAGGGGTATGCAACGCATTGCCTACCCCTCTGGCACGCAAAGGGTTGACATCACCCGGACCTTGGCCAATGTACACAGGCTTTTACACTAGTTTATCATAAAACCCAATAGCTACGTCTAGAACTTAACAACAAATACCAAAACTTAATACTAGACCTTAAAACCTAATTGTAACACAAATCCTATATCCTGATCCTAACAGCAAGCCCTAAAACTTAATCTTAACACCAAGCCCTAAAATCTAATCCAAACACCAAACCCTAAAACCTAATCCTAACACCAAACCCTAAAACCGAATGCCAAGCACTAAAACCAAATCCTGATACATGCCCCAAAACCTAATCCTAACACCAAACCCTAAAACCGAATCCTAATGCCAAGCACTAAAACCAAATCCTGATACATGCCCCAACACCTAATCCTAACACCAAACCCTAAAACCGAATCCTGATACATGGCCCAACACCTAATCCTAACACCAAACCCTTAAACCGAATCCTGATACATGCCCCAACACCTAATCCTAACACCAAACCCTAAAACCGAATCCTGATACATGGCCCAACACCTAATCCTAACACCAAACCCTAAAACCGAATCCTGATACATGCCCCAACACCTAATCCTAACACCAAACCCTAAAACCGAATCCTGATACATGGTCCAACACCTAATCCTAACACCAAACCCTAAAACCGAATCCTGATACATGGCTCAACACCTAATCCTAACACCAAACCCTAAAACCGAATCCTGATACATGGTCCAACACCTAATCCTAACACCAAACCCTAAAACCGAATCCTGATACATGGCCCCAACACCTAATCCTAACACCAAACCCTAAAACCAAATCCTGATACATGGCCCCAACACCTAATCCTAACACCAAACCCTAAAACCGAATCCTAATGCCAAGCACTAAAACCGAATCCTGGTACATGGCCCAACACCTAATCCTAACACCAAACCCTAAAACCAAATCCTGATACATGGCCCCAACACCTAATCCTAACACCAAACCCTAAAACCGAATCCTGATACATGGCCCAACACCTAATCCTAACACCAAGCCCTAAAACCAAATCCTGATACATGGCCCAACACCTAATCCTAACACCAAACCCTAAAACCAAATCCTGATACATGCCCCAACACCTAATCCTAACACCAAACCCTAAAACCGAATCCTGATACATGGCCCAACACCTAATCCTAACACCAAACCCTAAAACCGAATCCTGATACATGCCCCAACACCTAATCCTAACACCAAACCCTAAAACCGAATCCTGATACATGCCCCAACCCCTAATCCTAACACCAAACCCTAAAACCGAATCCTGATACATGGCCCAACACCTAATCCTAACACCAAACCCTAAAACCAAATCCTGATACATGGCCCCAACACCTAATCCTAACACCAAACCCTAAAACCGAATCCTAATGCCAAGCACTAAAACCGAATCCTGGTACATGGCCCAACACCTAATCCTAACACCAAACCCTAAAACCAAATCCTGATACATGGCCCCAACACCTAATCCTAACACCAAACCCTAAAACCGAATCCTGATACATGGCCCAACACCTAATCCTAACACCAAACCCTAAAACCGAATCCTGATACATGGCCCAACACCTAATCCTAACACCAAACCCTAAAACCAAATCCTGATACATGGCCCAACACCTAATCCTAACACCAAACCCTAAAACCAAATCCTGATACATGGCCCCAACACCTAATCCTAACACCAAACCCTAAAACCTAATCCTAACACTAAAACCAAATATTAATAAAAAGCCCCAAAATCTAATCCAAACACCGAACCTTAAAAGAGAACCCTAGCAAGAAACCCTAAAACTTAACCTAGCCTGTATCCCTAAAGCAATATAGCTAGCCAGTTTTCTACCAAGGTTCCATCCCATGAACCTGTGCCACAGCCATCCACTTATCCTATCTTTTCTATCAGGACTCTGACAGTACTGTAAATGCTGAGTTTCAGTTGAATATTTATAGAAATTGTTATACATATTATGTTTGCATTTGTTATTCTAATTAAGAAACCTAAAAGGACTATATATTTATGTATTTTTACCCTTTGTTAAGAGCGCTTCAGGAAAAAGACTGAAAAACACTGCTCTGAGGTGAGAAATCCAGTACTGAGTTAATGCTTTGCGTGCCATATTGGTATCCAACGCATTGCAAAGGACTGTTTCTGTGGGGTGGCATTGGAATAACAGAGAATGACGCCTGTGATTTGCTACAACAACAAAATAAATGTCAAGTGCCAACCCTTAATGAACCCTTATTCTACTGCAAATCCTGTTTGATGTTAGGAAGTACAGCACAGTTTCTCTATCTAGTGGGGAGGCCATTTTCTTGAAGCCCAGCACAGATGGCATTTTCTGTAACAGAAGTCAAAGAGCAATTATCTCTCTACTGTTCGGAACTCTATGAGGAGGCCATGGAATTATACTGTCCCTGTAAGATACTGCCTGGGATGTGTGGCACCATTTTATAATCTGTGGCTGTCCTAGGAAATCCAGGACATGTGGACACTATAAAGAACAACCAACTAATACACATTTGATTGGTTATATTGGATCTTGCATATATAGGGGTAAAGAGGAGCATTTATGGAGCAATTTATTGGCACCACAGGGGCAAACAAAAAATTCCCCTTGATTGCTAGGAAGGTGTCAATGTATTGTGGAAAAAATAGTAGGAGACCTCTAGCATTCATGGGGTTAAAAATTCATGGGGATGAATTTTTCATGTTCATGTTGATGTTTATGTTCTATGGCACAGAATTGACCCTTATTTCTATTGTGCACAAGGCCCAGAGCATTAAGGAATACCTAAGATTGGTCTGTAGGACTTCAAAAAAGCATCATGTCTGTAAAAACAATAAGAGAAATATGAACTTAACTAATGTATTGCTGGTTTCCAATAATAGCACAACAAATTAGGGGTTTTTGACTTGAAATCTACTTAAATTAATAAGTAGAGAAACACATAATATACCAACAATATACCCACATACAGATAGTTACAATTATTAAACCATATAAATAGCTAATAATTTACACTTGCACATAAAAATCATCCTGAATTAATTCCTGGGAACCACTACAGTCCAGTAATAATCACTGCCACTCTGCAGCA
Source organism: Rhinophrynus dorsalis (assembly GCA_037306005.1). Lineage (NCBI taxonomy): Eukaryota > Metazoa > Chordata > Amphibia > Anura > Rhinophrynidae > Rhinophrynus > Rhinophrynus dorsalis. The sequence continues at coordinate 143,545,168 of CM074719.1, read as the reverse complement.
TGTGTTTGTAGTATGCATCCTTTATTAAAAGGCTGGTCTGGGAAACCTACTACCTACACATCTACATGGAGTTACACACTACTTGTCCCCTGAGGTGATACCATATTGGATTGTTACCAAACATGAAAATCAAATATTTCAGGTTTGTGTGCTTGAAGAATCTCTTTGTCTAAAAGAAAATGGGTGCTCTTTGATGATCAGAGGAGGGTGTGTATACTAGATGTCAATTTGAAGGCACTTGTCATAAAATGTATTCAATTAGCTGTTTGTAAATGATAAAGATCTTCAGTTGTTTCCACTGCATCATTTTATATATATTGTGTGTGTGTCTCATGTGTCTGTCTCTGTACATGGATATGTGTGTGTATGTGTATATGCGTATGTGTAAGGGTGTGTATATTGTGTTTGTGGGTGTTTATGTATGGGTGTGTGTGCGCGTGTGTGTAAGGGTCTGTATATTGTGTGTGGGTTTGTGTATGTGAGGGTTTGTATATAACACGTGATTATTGTGTGAGTATGTATTGTGTGTGTGTGTGTGTGTGTGTGTGTGTGTGTGTGTGTGTGTGTGTGTGTGTGTGTGTGTGTATGTATGTATGTATGTATGTAAACATCTTGTGTAGCATGTGTATATTTTCAATAATCTCATTCAGACCATTGGGAACCATTGTCTTTAATATTTGGAGCCTGGTGTAGGCCTGGTATGTGCTCATATACATGGAATTGTATTATTTTTTTTAGTAGGGAAGCGACTACGGCAGTAGCCATTAGGTCTTTACATGTCTTATTACATGCATAGTTATGTACTATAATATTAATGACTGTTTGATTTTTTTTTTCGTGTGATCCACTTGTTTGTGCTATTTGTGTCAAGTATAGTTGATGTGACAGTCTCTGAAGCTATCTATATACCTGTCCAGTGTGGGGGTTGATTCCTGGCTGTGGTTTAGGATGATTTTATTATATAATATATATATTTGTTTATCAATTAACAAAATGCATATAGTGAAGAGAAGAAATGTCTAAAACAAAATTAATATTTGGTGTGAACACCCTTTACCATCAAAACAGCATCAATTCTTCTTCTAGATAAACCTGCACACAGTTTTTAAAGGAACTTGGCAGGTAGATTGTTCCATACATCTTGGAGAACTAACCACAGCTCTTCTGTGAATTTGGGCAGCCTTGGTTGCTTCTCTCTCTTCATGTAATCCCAGACAGACTCAATGATGTTGAGATCAGGGCCCTGTGGTTACCATACCATCACTTCCAGGACTCCTTGTTCTTCTTTACACTGACTTTGTATGTTTAGGGTGATTGTCATGCTGCAGAATACATTTGGGGCCAATCAGTTGCCTGCCAGATGGTATTGCATAATGGATAAGTATCTGCCTGTACTTCTCAGCATTGAAGAGACCATTAATTCTGACCAAATCCCCAACTCCATTTGCAGAAATGCAGCCCCAAACTTGCAAGGAACCTCCACCACGCTTCACTGTTACCGGCACACACTGATTCTTGTACCGCTCTCCAGTCCTTCGGCAAACAAACTGCTTTCTGCTACAGCCAAATATTTAAAATTCTGACTCCAGTCCAGAGCACCTGGTGCCATGTTTCTGTGTTTTCATGCAAAGTTTAATCACTTGACCTTGTTTCCAGTCGGGAGGTATGGCTTTTTGGTTGCAAGTCTTCATGAAGACTACTTCTGACCAGACTTTTCTGGACAGTAGATGGGTATCCAATTGTTTACTGCCAATTCTGAGCAGAAGACACTGTTGGACGTCTTCCAATTGCAAAGGGATGTAATCATGATGGGTCTTTCATCTGCTGCGCTAATTTTCCTTGGCCGAAACTTGAGTCTACGGTCCTCAAAGTTGCTCATTTCTTTGTGCGTCTTCAAAAGAGCTTGGACAGCACATCTGCAAATCCATGTCTGCCTAGAAATTTCTGCCTGGAAAAGATCTTGCTGATGCAATATCTACCTTGTGTCTTGTTGCTGTGATCAGTCTTGCCATGGTGTATGACTTTTGACATTAAACGGTCTTCAGCAACCTCACCTTGTTAGCGGAGTTTGGCTGTTCCTCATCCAGTTTTATTCCTCCTACAAAATGGTTTCTGTTTCAGTTAATGGTTGTGTTTCAACCTGCATAATAATAGCACCTGTTTGGTATAATTGTTTAATCATACACCTGACTATATGCCTACAAATTCCCTGATTGTGTGCAAGTGTAACTAGAAGAATTGATGCTGTTTTGAAGGCAAGGGGTGGTCACACCAAATAATGATTGGATTTAGATATTTCTTCTGTTCACTCAATTCGCATTTTGTAAAATGATAAAAAATAAACTATTAACACTCTATGATTAAAAGCATTCTTGCTTTTTTTTTTTTTTTTTCAATAATACCTTGAGGTTTAGTTGGTAAGAAGGAAAGTCCTCTTGAAAGTACAGATAGCTCCTCTCTTTCAAATGTCTGTATCAGCCTTATAGAGTCATGGAGTACATTAGCTGGAAAGTATGAATTAGGTACATTCTGCATTTAGTTCAAAATATTTCTTAATTAGATGTTATGATCCGATGGTTCCTGATATAAATAGATTCATCTTAAGGATAATTTAGGAGCATTTTTGGGAGTATGGAGAACTGAAAAACTGTAGCCCATTCATAAATTCACTGTAAAAATAAATAATCAGTATGAAAATCTTAGCAATATATCAAATAATTCACCTATTTTAACAGATACCCTTGAATAACCAATTTAACATCCAGTAACCTCAGACACCCAAACATAGCTTGGAGGATGAGCTCACTTAGCCCAATCATATATTTCGTATCCTTCCATAAAAAAATATAGTCATTAGTGAACGTATTGCATTCACTTCCCTCCTCCTACTCAACAGAAAGGGAAGAGTGCAACATAAACATAATATTAGGAAATATTTTAATTTTAATAAGAACTATTCTACCATGAAGATTGACCAAAGCATTTAACAAGGGCAAAAATATATATTTTTCCTCAATGATCTGATGGTAGTTTATACAAATACATGCTCTGTAAATATACTGGAAATAGTATACCAAGATACTTAAAGGGATAGTAATACTTAAAATGTAAAAAAAATATGTTGTAGGGTTTATCCCCCTGAGTAAAACAAGAGTACTCCCACTGCTGAGAGGTCTTTCATTCAAAAGTTATTAATTTTCAAAGTTGAATTTTTTAGGTGCAATATCACAGTGGCCTGAAATTGTACAGTGGTGCTGTTGCTACACCATCCTATGGAGATTTATGGTCAACTGACCAGAGTTGTCCATAGGATCGTGTAGCAACAGCGCCACTGTACAATTTCAGGCCACTGTGATATTGCACCTAAAAAATTCAACTTTGAAAATTAATAACTTTTGAATGAAAGACCTCTCAGCAGTGGGAGTACTCTTGTTTTATTCAGAGTGATAAACCCTACAACATATTTTTTTTTACATTTTAAGTATTACTATCCCTTTAAAGTGGGTCTTACTGATTTTAAAAGGAAAATTAGCCTCTGTATTTAATTGTAGTACTCCCTCCTCCCTAATCCACATTAAGTTATGATTTTACAAAATTTTGTATCCAATTTGGGAAAAAAAGTTTAAAAACTTCCATTATTTATTGAAGTATTGTTATAGCTTTAGAAGAAAAACTAGTGGATAATCTGAGAAAAGCCTAGGGTATAGATATTCTCTTTTGATTTGGTGTCCCGGAAAATTTTTATCATAAAATAGCTAGGGGTTCCAGTGAGAGATTAAAAAGTAGTGGCGATAGCGAGTATCCTTGCCGTGAACATTTTTGTACATTCAACGTATTGGGAATTGTTGAAGGTAATGCTATCATAGCGTGCTGCAGTCTATAGATTCCCTTTAATGTTTTCTCAAAGTTCTTCAGAAGAACAAACTCCCGAGCCACCTTTGCAAAGTGATCCAGTGTCACATTGTAAAATACTTTCTCGGCATCTAAAACTTGGGATGCAGGCAGCAGTGGGATTCAGGACTCTGTGTCCCTCTATTACAAGAGGTACTTGGGATGAGAGAGGGAAAAGCCTGAAGGAGATAGGCTGGGATTTGCTGAAAGGTTTAGAATTTAGAGTGGTTAAAGTACTAACAGCACAGAGCAATGTTATATATTATACATTGATTATACTGTCTAGAACAGGGCTCTCCAAGATCAGTCCTCAAGGGCCACCAACAGGCCAGGATTTAAGGATTTCTCTGATTAAGCACATGTGAGTTAGTGACAATGAATGATCATTGATTAACTCACTTGTGCTTTATCAGGGAAATCCTTACATCATGGCCTGTTGGACAGCCCTGCTTATAAGACAAGGCGAAGGTAGGCCTGAATTAATGTGCAGTTGGAATAGTAAATTTAAATACAAAATATAAAGTTGTCCCACACTATGACCAGAGTATCCATTCTGTTCCCTCCTGCCACTGTCAAAACAACAGTAAGAGGGAGAAACTATCCCAAAGGAGTAGCAAGTGCCTCTTCTCCTGCCTTAGTTGCTGCCTGCCCAGTCCGATGACAGCACCACTTTACAAAGCACAAGTGTCTTTATGATGGTCACTGAGCACATATGAATAATGTATACCAGTGAAAAACAGAATATTGAACATAAAGAACCTACTTAACACAGCAGAGACACTTGTACTTTGTAATGGTGTATTCTACTCCATCAGTGTCTGTCTGTTTGTGTAAAACAAATGGGCCCAGTACAGTATAGTTATGTCCCTGTTAGTTAGATAGTTCTTCCATCTATCTCTACAACAGTGTGAACTCGATGTCTGACTTGTAAAGTTGTGCACAGATTAGGGAGCATTCTCCCCACATCCTTGATACTTCCACTATGTAATTCTGGAAGATGAATAGCTTAAGTCCTGCTTCATTTTTCGATAGGCTTTAACCTGATCCATTTTATCCAGAAAAATAAGGAGCTTAAAAAAGAACTAGGTTCAACCTTTATCACTGAATTACTTCACACAGCTCATACTCTAAGATGCTAGGCAATGTAGCTGCTACAAAGGATATTAAGTTGGATTCTTTAATATCTTCAGGAAGGCCAATTAAATATAGGTTGTTTCATTTGCCTCTGTTCTTAAAATCCCTTAGCTTAGACTGTAATTCCTCATTTTTCTTTTCTTTTTAGACAGGTTAACACCTGCTCCTCCATAAGTGCTTGTCTCACCTTCACTTCTGTTACTCTCTGTACTGAAATGTGTTCCTTTAGTTATCAGTACCCAAGGTGATTATAGAAGTTTAGTTCTTTTCAGTTATTTGCATCAGATTTTTACACTTTTCAACTCTTATCGACAGAGATTTGTATAGGACATCAGAAACCTGATTTTATTTTTTAATTTATCCATTCTTGTTATAATCTTAGGAGGCATCTCAGGAGACATTAGAAATTTTCATAAGACTTTTTCCCAGTAAGTAGCCCCTTGAAGGTGATCCAAAAATGTAGAACAGATCTTAAGACTACTCTCCAGGGTGCCTGGGCTAGATGATAATTTCAGAGTGACTTCTGGTCTGTCAAAAGCATAACAGGGAGGGGGATTTCCAGAAAGCAGGTCATTAATCCAGGCCTAATACTGCCATTTCATTAACTTACTTGTGAAAAGTTACAAAGGAACCAAACTGATGACAGCTAGGGAAATATTGAGATCACAGGCAGAATTGATGATACATACAATACTTTGGTACATAAAACAATAAGCTACAAGTATACATTCTTCACAATGCATTAGTGACATATCTAAGATCCAAGGGGTCAAAATCCCCATATAAAATCAATGGGGATTTTTTATTTGTTCCCCTCATAAGGGCCCTAGTAATAAAAGTAAATATCACTAGCACAGATACAGAGAGTTCCCAGGTATGCTTATGTATCATTATGATTGTTGTGTACTGTGCATGTTTGTAAATAAAGAGAGATACACAGACCCTTAAATACAGATCCTCCATTACTGAAGACAGAATAAAGGCAGAGGAATGGAGGCTGAGAATGCAAGAACAGAGCACTTTTGCAAGGATTTTTTTTAAACAAATAATTTGCGTAAAAATGAACATTTCTGGAACCAGTCCCACAGAAGCCTGTTACAATACATTTCATTAAAGGGATAGTAATGTTTCCCAAAAACAGCAGCTCCAACTATTCTTCATAGTATTTGGGCCATGGAGAGTTATTTCAGTACTGTCAAGAGTAATTGAATGATAAATAGGAGGGAGGGGGATACTTTATCTAGTGTAAGCCACCTCCCTTGAGATGTGGAATCTGGTCCCTGGACCAGACAGATCACAGCAAGGGACAATCTTCTTACTGTGATCATAAGGAAAATCCTGCCCTCCTTGACAGGTTTTCCCTTATGCTCACTGAAGATTGTCCCTCTCTGAGATCCATCTGGACAGTATTGCTGTTCTGAGGTCAGCAGTGTTACATCAGTAAAAGGGGCAGGATGGGGATACTTTATCATTTAATTACTCTTGAACTACAACTCTGACAGTATTCAAATGACACCCTGCATGGCCCAAATACTATGAAGATGAACTGGAGCTGCTTTTATTGTGAAACATTACAATCCTATTAAAGAAAAAAACAACAACAATGCAAAATATTTTTATTTCATTGATGATTTGGAGATTAATCATTTTAGGATCAAACAGGTAAGAAAAGCATTGCGTAGCAATTTGTCACTCACCGCTGTGGTTCTCAAGGGGTTAATCATCTTATTTTAGCTATCCGTCTAACAAATTAATTAGTTTTATGGGCAATAACATAAAGAACTGCTACATTATTGCCTCCAATTTATATGTTTCAGTCAGCTGGTCTGAGAAAAAATGGTTAATGAACTGTTACAGATGCTGCCTAATATCCCTCATGTTTGAGAAGCATAAAAACTATGGCTAGTGATAAGTGTATTGTCAGCATTCCTGTAAACATCTCCCTAGTCAGAATGTGCCAGAGGCCATGAACAGAGATATTCCACGGTGACAGCTAAAACCTGCATTCCTCAGTCAGACATTTCAATAATACAGAATGCCATCTCCTTCTCAAAATAGAAAGAAGGAAAGGTAAATGTGTTATTTAACTAACCTGCCAGATAGTAGGGATTGGTTAATCATAGTTATTTTTATATTATTAGTGGGCACAAACAGAAGATATGTCCTGCCAGGATTTTCCAGTCAAGATCAGCTTTGATTAGTGAATTCAATCAAAGGGTTAATATATGATCTGGTTAATTTGAGAGATTAATTTCCTTATCATGCAGGTTGTTGCCAAAAACCATTTATGTACCAGGCCCTATTAACCTTGTCAGGACCAGAGTGGTTCATACCAAAGGGTTATCAGTCTCCTAACCTGCAACATAAATGGTATTTGGAAACTACATATAGTTTATTTGGACATTCCCTATTCAACAGGATCTTTTATTAAAGGAAGTATAATAAAAACAACAACAAAGGATAATAATCCTATTCAATCAATATAGCATTGCTATCAATAAAGTGAAGCTGCAGCAAGGATAACACCTCAGCTTGAGACTGACAAACCTGATAACCCCTGTTATTCTAAATTCCCTTGACCTTCCTCCACCCCTGTGTACCAGAACTATGGGGATAACAGCGAGGACCACATCTCAGAAGAATGTGGACCAGATCTGTTTCTAAACTTGATCAAATCCCATGAAGCTTCCAGGACTGCTGGGTCTTTCAAAAGAACAATTAAACATTTTAATAAAAGTAATAAAAATTATATGCTGTCCTGAATCTAGGTTCATTCTCCCTTCCTTAATCTCATCCAACCGATCCCACTATACCTGTGTAATTTCTATTGAGGTGAGCAGGAGCCATCATCATCCAAAGTCCTCTAGAAGCTGCAAAGTAAATTTGTTAATCGGCTGAGGAAGTTCCTGCTTGCTCAAGGTAAGATTCAGAACAGTGTGCTTTATTGTATACATACCTTTATTAGAACACTTTACTACTCCTTTAAAGTGTGTGTTAATGTCTTACATGCTAGTTAGGTCTCCATTTTAGTGAGAGAGTTACAGAGAGAGCTGTTCAAAGTGCGCAGACAGGACTACAGTCGGAATTTGGAGCTCCCTGCTCCGTTATCAGCCACGGTGCGGGCAGTCTATACTGTGCATGACTGCAGCTCGCACAGTCGTCTGTACTGCGTATGACAGCTTCTGACAAACATACATTTAGCAAATTATTATATAGGATTCGCTAGGATGTTTGTCACGATGCAGTTATGCGCAGTAGAGACTACCAGCTTCCGGGCATAACATAAGAATTTGTTATGGTATTTTATGGTCATTTTTTTAAATTAAAACTGAAATAAATATCAACATTTTTAATACAGAATTTGTTTTAATGTTAAATATGTAATTTATTTTGGCTCTAATAATGACATTTAACCACCACATTCTCCTTTAAACAAAGTGTCCTAGGAAACAGAATCTATGAGAGATTATAGCTGAAAAAGAAAGGAAGAAAACGAAGTTGCCCTGAGCGCAGATATAATGATACCATCAACAAAGCACTCTCTATAGGTGGATCCTCACAAAACCAAATGGCTGCAAACCCACTTAGGTGAGCCACAGCAAGACACGCTCTCTGGGATTTTAAACTACCCAAGCTACAGTATACACTGGCATAAGAATAGGCTGTTCCTTGAAGGCTCACTTGGAAAACCATGTAAAATAAACAGAGAAAAACAGGGGCGCCCAATAGTGTAATACAGTATCTGTATAAGAAAAAGTTTGGATCCAAAGTTTCTGCTCATAAGAGTGATGGTCAGGTATCAATGGGCCTGACTACAGCTTTTTTTTTTTTTTTTTTTTTTAAAACACAAAGAAGGTGTAGATTAAAAATGATTTTGTTTCTGTTTACACTATATTCTTTACTTTGTAGACAGCATCTTGATACTTACTTAAAAAGACAAGCCATAAGCATACATAAGACTTTTCAGGGTTTGACCCTGATATCCAGGGTTTTGACCCAAATCTCAGTGTCTCAGGGTGAATGGCCTAATTATCAGTGTTAGAGTATCTCATGGTAAATGTACAAATTATTGGGGTCAGAGTATCTCATGGTAAATGTACAAATTATCAAGGTCAGAGTATCTAATGGTGAATGTACAAATTGCCAGGGTCAGAGTATCTCATGGTGAATGTACAAAATGCCAGGGTCAGATTATCTCATGGTAAATGTACAAATTATCAAGGTCAGAGTATCTCATGGTAAATGTACAAATTATCAAGGTCAGAGTATCTCATGGTAAATGTACAAATTATCACGGTTAGAGTATCTCATGGTGAATGTATAAATTTGTCAGGGTCAGAGTATCTGATGGTGAATGTACAAATTATCAGGTTCTAATTATCTCACTGTGAATGTACAAACTGTCAGGGTCTGAGTATCTCATGGTGAATGTACAAACTGTTAGGGTCAGAGTACAGTGTGTCTGACTATTTGATCCTGATCCTGATGTGGGTTCAGGTAGGTTAATGTTCACTGTAGACTGATTAGCGCTCCTCAGTATTAGACCAAGAAGGGACATATTGCCCAGAATCTACATTCTGGGGAACATTAAGGATTAACATTTAAAAAGACCTCAATACATTTTGAAAGTCTTAGTTATGGGCATGTGCATTATAGCAATTTGGGGCAAAACATCTGCACACAATTCAGAAACGAATACCACTGAATGCCAATACTCTCTGACACCCAAGGGGGCTCTCATTTCAACAAAAGGGAATTTTTGCTGGATACATTTTATGCATTTGCTTAACCCTGAATGACACGAGGAGCAATGCATAATAGGGAACACAGAGACCCCAGCGTCCTTAGTCTTAGGCCTTCCTCTACTGAAGTTGAAACCCCCTTTCTTCTAATATCAAGGGGTGGCCCATGGTTATTTGATCATGCCTTGGAATGAATAGCTCACCAGAAACATCCTTGTATTGACCACTAATATACTTGTACAGTGTGTCTTCTCTTAACTCTTCTTTTCTCTAGAGTAAATAAACCAAGTTTGTCTAGTCGTTCCCTCTATAAAGAACAAATATCCTGTTCTGAATTTATTACCCTGCATGATTTAGTGTCCTCTGCAAATATTGATATTTTGCTTTCTATACTTTTTTCCAGGTCATTTATAAACATGTTAAAAAGTAGTGGACCAGTTTCTGAACCCTGAGGTACTCCACTCTCAGCTTTAACAGAATTGTCCATTTACAACCACACACTGTTCCCTATGCTTCAACCAGTTTTTTATTCAATTTTACAGGTTACGCCCTAGCCCCAATTTCCTTATTTTATACTCCAACCTCCTGTGTGGCACTGTACCAAATGCCTTTGCAAAATATAGATATACTACATCAACTACCTTACTGGTATCTAGGTTGCTACTTACTTCTTAATAGAAGCTGAAAAGATTAGTTTGGCATGATCCATTCCTCATAAAACCATGTTTTTTCCTGCTAATAATCATAATTTTTCTGATGTAAGCCTAACTATAATCCCTTATTATCCCTTCTAGCAGTTTTCCCACTACAGAAGTCAAACCCACAGGTCTATTATTCCCAAATTCTGTTTTAGTTCCCTTCTTAAGTAAAGGCACTACATTGGCTTTACACCAATATTGTGGCACTGAGCCTGTGGTGAGAGAGAGTAAAAAGAGGGGCCTTGATAACACTGCAATGAGTTCCTGAAGAACCCTTGGATGTATACCATCAGGACCCAGTGCTTTGACAGTCTTAATTTTGTTCAGTCTATCCATAGCTTCTTCTTGTGTTAACTCAATATCTGTTAATGGTATGGCTTTCTTTGCTACTTTTTCAGACTCTTCTGCAATTTCTAGTTCCCTGGTATATACTGATGCAAAGAAAGTGTTTAGAACATCTGCCTTTTCCTATCCTCTCTAATCAACTTACCCATCTCATTTTTGAAAGGTCCAATGCTCTTAAGTTTTTTTGCTATTTATGTATTTGAAAAACTTTTGGGATTAGTCTTGGTCTCCCTTGCAATTCGAGTTTCAGTATCTTTTTTTTCCTAACCTAATTGCCTTTTTGCTGCATTCCCTGTATTTCAAACCAATTATACTATATGGGAAATTCACACTATAAGTGAAATTCCTTCTTGAATGTTAGAGACTCACTGCAATGGATAACTCTCCAGAATTCAAGGAGTTTGGAAATTCCAATTAAATTATTGGTCATTTTAAGTTGTCCCTATGATGTAGCTGGTTTGTTCCAGAATTGCTCTTCATTAAATTCCTAGAGCTGTTTTAAGAACCTCTGATGCCCTAGCAGGAACTGTGAATGGGGACCCCCAGATATAATTAACTATATAGAAAACGCTTACATTTAGTTGTAACCTTTATTTTCTTTCCTTCCCAACAGTGATAAAAGCAGCCATGTTTATCTCTTGCGTCTCAGGACACACTCCCTCATCACTGACCATCTTGCCTCAGGATTAAAAGGTTTAATTTTTTGGGACTGTTTGGAACACACAGCGAAGGCCCCTGAAACAGGAGATCCCACTGAACACAGAGTACCACCATGCATTAAAATTCCCCTGTTGCGCATATGATCCTATGAGTGATGCCAACATCAATTCCCATCCAGTTTAAAGCATTATTACATATCTGCATGAGATTTTCTGTCCGTTCTTGAAATAAACAAATTAAATGCCTTAACCCTTGGCACAACAGCTATCTCTGTAATGTTGTCAACTCCTGCAACCTACTGCTATACTGTAAAGATTTCAAGGGTAAGCTGCTCTAAGTTTTTAAAGATTTCCAGGTTAAACCGCCCTCTACAATCCTGATAATTGGCATGAAGAAAGTACATCCAGCAATTTCATTACCATAAAATAATTTCATGTCGCAACCGCAGGCAAACAAGAAGCATGTGTGCTCTGTGTTGTTTGCAAAGCTGGGATGGAAACAATACTGCTAAGGGCCTGCATGAGAGAAGTATCTAGAATTTCAGGGGGTTAAAGGGGAACCAACGATACATATATGTGGACCTGCATTTTTTAACCCCTTGGATGCTTGAGAGGACTTCAATGCATTGTGAAGCAATGCATTGGTGACCTCTCTTAAAGGGATAGTAATACTTAAAATGTAAAAAATATATGTTGTAGGGTTTATCCCCTGAGTAAAACAAGGGTGCTCCCACCGCTGAGAGATATTTTATTAAAAAATTATAACAGCTCAAACTTTAGTTTTTTAGGTGCAATATCACTGTGGCCTGAAAACTCACAGTGGCGCTGTTACTACACCATCCTATGGACTGCTTTGGTCCATAAATCATAAATCTCCACAGGATGGTGTAGCAACAGTGCCACTGTAAATTTTCAGGCCACTGTGATATTGCACCTAAAAAAAATCAAGTTTGAGCTGTTATAATTTTTTAATAAAATACCTCTCAGCAGTGGGAGTATCCTTGTTTTATTCGGGGACATAAACCCTACAACATATTTTTTTATCCGTTTTCAAAGTTCCCTTTTTGTCTTTCCCCTGACGTCAGCATTCTATCTGACAGCAGGGGAATCCGGTCCTGGGACCGGTGGCAGCTCTGTAGCAGTGCTGAGATCTTGTTATAGAAACAGAAATCCTTCACTAAAATGGTCTTCCACGTGTGCTTGCAAATCAAGCACATGTAGAACACCATTTTAGTCAAGGATTTCTGTTTCTATAACGTGATCTCAGGACTCCTGCAGAGCCGCTGCTTGCTCACCGAGAGGATTCCCTGGCTCTCAGCTAGAGCACTGACGTCAGGGGAAAGGCAAAAAGAGGGAACTTTGAAAACGGATATCTCTCAAACCATAAAGGTGTGAGAGATACCGCTGGTATCATTGAATTCAGAATGTTAAAGGCTACAACATGGGGGATAGTAATAATGAAGTATTACTATCCCTTTAATACTATATTCTGACTTTGGATTTTTATGTCCCAATTGCATTATTTTACATTTATCAATATTAAACTGCAGCTCCCACAATCTCGTCTATTCTTTAAATGTACCTAAAAATCATTTGCTATTTGGCTTATTCCCCCAGTAATGCCTACCCTGTTGCAAATCCTTGAGTCCTCTGTAAAACCTTACCTTGAAGGCCATTTGCAATAAAAATGGGCACAAGTACAAATCCCCCACTAATAAAACAGCCTTCCTTTGAATAATCTCTATTAAATACAACCATCTCTCCTGTCACTTAAAGGGGAACTTTCACGTCAGAACATTTTTTTACCAACTTATTAACCCTTTCGCGACACAGGACGTACATGTACGTCCTGTGTGACTGTCACTTAGTGACAGAGGACGTACATGTACGTCCCGGAAATCCGGCTCCCCGCGCGGCTGCACGCCGTTCGGGGACTCCGGATTCTTTTAACAAAAAAAAAAAAAAAAATGTTAGACGGGCGTTAAGTGACGGCCGCGTCTGCACGCGGCCGGCACTAAGGGGTTAAGCAGTTAAGCAGTGTTGATAAAGGTGCTTCTTTTTTTTTTTTTTATTTCTACATACTTAGTAAGATATTTTATGTCCAAGCTGCACACTTCCGCATTCAGCGGCACAGGTATCTTCGGTACAGCTCCCAGCACTAGTTCATTCTCCTCCCTCCCAGCTGCCCTGGCGAGTGCGTTCACACATCACTTCAGTGTGCTGTGAACGGCTCCCAACGTTACAACAAGAAGCGATTTGCATTATACTGAGGTTGCAACACACCCAGGGGCCACAGTAAGGAAGAAATAGTCATATCTCCTCCATATGGCCAGTCCTGGAGAAACAGGGGGGCGAGATTTTGACAGGAGTGGCCAGGGGGCTGAATCTCAAGAAGGCGTTTGCCCTCCCTCAACATCTGCCTGGAAAAAAACAAACAAAAAAAGCCATGTCCAACACACATACACCTGGACCTCTCCTTCGGAACAAACCTGCTCCACACCCCACACCCCCAAATAAGCCTTCATCCGGGCCTATCCAACATGTCCAAATTATGTCAGCCTCCCCTGCACCTGTTGCTAAAAATACACACACCAGCCGCTCTTTCCCCACTCCCAAAGCATACCCACACTGCTCCTAGGATGCCTAATAATGCACAGCACTCTGTGTGCAAGCACGCCACGTATGGCTATCCTGCCACACACCCAAGTGACTCTTCGCACTGGGATACCAGTGCAGTCCCAACCAGCTCGAGCACACCACAGCTGTTCCTGGGGAGCAGACGAAGGCGGGACAGAGTGTTTGCAAGCCAGTGCAGGGGAGGCTGGGACACAGTTGCTATACGTTGGAAAAGGTAGAGTATGTGTGTGTGTGTGTGTGTGCGCGCTCTTTAGAAATAGCCGTGTTGTACAAGAGCCCTCTACTACTGCTTTGTTACACTGCTATTTGGCCTACAGCTCCCTCCTCCTAACAAGGGTAACAAGAGTCCAAGTCTCTGAACACACTGGGGAGACTGGACACTGAGCGGGTGGCAATACTGGGGGAGCGCAGATTTCATATGATAAACTACATTTACATTCCTATATGGCTTAATAACTATAGATTCCCAGAGTTCATACTTAGTTAAAATATTCCCATGCTTGAAGTACATATTTATTTATTATTTTAAAAGGCAAAGGAGGGGTGAGAGCGTGGGCTATTTTGGAGAGGGACTGGAGGAGTCACTCAGTGAAGATGACGATATGGAGGGAGATGTGTGTACTACCCAAACAATGTTATATATATTTGTCTGCATGTGTGTGTGTCTCTCACTTTGTGTGGTCCATGTGTGCCTGTCTACCACTTTGTCTGTGTCCCCCTCAGTGTGTGTGTGAGTGCATGTGTGTGTATGTGTACATGTTTGTTGCATGTGTGTGTACACTGGAGGAGCCACACAGTAGCGAGGAGGACATGGAGAGAGAGAGGGGCTGTGATCCCCTCCCATAGGTATTTTATATACATCTGCATGTGGTGTGTCTGTGCGTGTGTGTCTTTCCCTCTGTGTGATGTATGTGTGTCTGTCTATCAATGTGTCTGTGTGTCTATGCATGCATGCATGTCTGTTGTATATGTGTGCATATCTATTGCACGTGTGTGTGTGTGTACACTGGAGGAGCCAAACAGAAGAGAGGACATGGAGAGAGATAGGGGCTATGATTTGTATGTATGTTTGGCGTGTGTGCGTGTCTGCATGGGTGTGTATCTGTCACTCTGTCTGTTGCATGCATGCTTTCCTCCGTGTGTGTGTGTGTGTGTGTGTGTGTGTGTGTGTGTGTACACTGGAGGAGCTGCACGGTAGAGAGGACATTTAGACAGATAGGAGCTGTGATGTGTATGTATATGTATTTATATATGTATGTTTGTCTGTCTGCATGGGTGTGTGTCTGTCACTGTCTGTTGCATGCATGTCTGTCTCCCCCTTTATGTATGTGTGTGTGTGTGTATGCCTGTTGCATATGTGTGTGCATTTGTCTGTTGCATGTGTGTTTCTGTGCATATATGTTGCATGTGTGTTTGTGTGTGTGCATGTCTGTTGCATGTGTGTATCTCTGACCGTGTGTATGTGTCTGCCTGTGTATTGCATATGTCTGTGTGTATCAGTGTGTGCATTTCAGACACGTACACCCAATGGTCATGCCATGACGGACATCGCCGTCCAGTATTGCTTGAGGAAGGCCAGGGTCTCTGGACAAAATACTGGCAATAAAATATTTAACATTTAACCAGACTTACAAGTGCTGCTGAGAAATTTCTTCTGTACATATTTAGGCTACACTGACTGTAGCCAGGCACTTGTTCCACAGTTTCTGAGTACTTCCTTACTACACTTCTGGACTGATTTAATCTAGCAAAATTACCAGAGAACATAAAAGAAAAATAAACATTTCAGCGATTATAATTGAAGCTGAATGGGATTTGTGATGTCCCTTGTGTTATAAATCAGACAGTCCCTGCTTCAAAACCTTTAGGTTGCAGAAGCAGCATCATTTACCTTGTGACCTTCCAATCAATCAAAGTAAAATTAAAAACTGCATTACAGACACCTATTATGCTAATCTGTATGGTGATTATAATCATATACAAATTGGTTCCTTCACATTGTAACACCCATTTAACGTCCTTGCACATCCCCCCCCCACACACACACACTGGCTTCCAATTTAGGACTTGCAAAGAAAGGTAGTAAACAACCCCCCCCCCCCCCAAAAAAAAAAAAAAAAAAAAAAAGCACCTTGATTTAGTATTACCGGAAACACCTTAGTTTGTCTACTGGCCAAAAACATATACTTCTGTGGCTACATTTAAGATCCAACCCCAATAAAAAAAGAATCTTATCATAATTTCCAGTTTGGGAACTACTGCACATATCATAATTTGGGAACATTAACACCCAAAATACAAGGTGAGCCTATGCCTATATGGTACTTCCATAATTGTGAGAAATTACGTGAATACATGTGTGGTGTATTCGTTAACCACACTAGTTGTGTGGAAACAACCATGGGCAGAATCTGGATAACATTTAATTTCTCCATATTTTTGAATGTTGAATGTGGAAATGGAATAAATATTTTTTATATGCTATAAATTTTCATGGTTACACTAAAAAAAAAAAAAAAAAAAATTAGAAAATATTTTTGGTGATCAACATGTACAATACCCCCCCCCCATCCAATATGCCATGTGTGGTTTCCATACGTAGAATCTGAAGCAGCAAAGCTTTCAAATGTTGGCACTTTTCTTCACACCATGAAAGTGAGAAGAAAATCTGTTACTGTTTTTTCTCTTGTCCTTTTTGGCTGCTGCTACGTGATGCCCTCACCTTAGTTAGACACCTAGCTCTGTAGTAGAAAGGTTACATTTGCATGGAGCACCATATTTGTGGAAAATAATGCACAAAAACATTCTTTGTAACAAATGCTAATGAGTTTGTGATACTGAATACTGAATTTGCTTGATGCTGCACATCACATTTTTGCTTCATGTGACACAAACACTCTTAGAAGAAGGGCACACAAGAAAAACCAAGATGCCCATATAAAAGGGGTAGCATAAGAGACAAATACGGGTAATTTTAATTTTTACAATTAATTTTCTCAATGGCGATAAGGCATGCAGTATAAATGTATGATGGAGAATGCTTAAAAAGGTAGTAAGACCTAATAATAACCCCCACTTACTTCACTATGGCTTGAAAATCCTAATAGCCCTATGAATTCACCTTTGTGCCTTTGTACACAAGATAACATCTTCAATGAGTCCTGGATGTTACGTCCCTGCAGGCGGACATGACAGTTGCTGGAAATTTTTTTCCCCGACTGAAGCCACTAGAATATATAAACCTATTTAACCTTTTAACCCTTTGAGTGCCTGAGGGGTACGCAAAGCATTGCAAAGCAATACATGGTGTACCCCACTAGCACTCAAAGGATCAGAGCGGGGTTCACCAAAGTGAGAGTACCCTTCTTTAACTCAGAAGGAAAATCACTACACCATAGTTTTTCATAACAATTTACTACTGCTTTAAAAGAATAGTAATGTTCCACAAAAACAGCATCTCCAATTAATCTTCATAGTATTTGTGACTTGGATAGTGTTATTTCAATACTGTCAGAGTTGTAGTTCAAGAGTAATTGAATGATAAAGTATCCCCCTCCCACCCCTTTTACCTAGTGTTAGCCACCTCCCCTCACATGTGGAATCTGATCCTGGGACCGGACAACTCAGACCAATGTACAATATACTTACTGTGAATATAAGGAAAATCCTGCCCCCTTGACAATTTTTTTTAGGTTTTTCCTTATGCTCACTAAAGATTGTCCCTCTCTGCAATCCATCCGGACAGTCTTGCTGCTCTGAGCTGAGCATCAGTAAAAGGGGCAGGAGGGGATACTTTATCATTCAATTACTCTTGAACTTCAACTCTGACAGTATTGACAGTATTGAAATAACACTCTCCAAGGCCCAAATACTATGACCATACCTGGGAACTTTCAAAATGAGCTGACCCTGAGAGTGTGTAAATATTAACCCTTAAATTTCCCATAATATAGATTATCCTCGATATATCCCTAATTGTTGTAATCGAGAGTCACTCCAATCAGCATTCATGGAGCCATTAATACACAACAACTTACAGATATCACTGCATGAACATACACAAATCAATCAGGACTTCTCCCTCTGCCTTACTGGTACAAATGGCACCAATTTAGAGACTAAAGACGCATTTAACTGGAGCAGAATATATAACAGGTAGCACTGAACTCTCTCACCCTGAGATTTTGGCTCTTCACCCTGAGACCCTGAGATTTAGGCCAAAACCCTGAGTCTCAGGGTCAAACCCTGAGAGTTCCCAGGTATGCCTATGACGATTAATTGGAACTGCTATTATTGTGAAACTTTACTATCCCTTTAGTAAATAGCTAACAAAGGGTCATATTCAATCACTGAACAGGTACAATTCTGGAACAAACCAAATACCACAAAGGACAAAATTAAAAAATAATGTTCATTTCTCCTCTATGGTTCAGCTGGTTTGCTCCAGAATTGCACCTCTCCAGCTTACTGAATACAACCCAAGAAGGCCAATAAAGAACATAATTGTAACAGTCCATAGTCCGTTAGAAGCGCTCTTTGGGCGTACGGATTGTCAGCCCATTGTCGCAGGCTATGGAGAACTTTGAGACGCTATACTGGTGGACAGCTATGCCAAAAAGACTAAAATCATAGCTTGCTGGCTTGCTTTAAATGGACTGGGCAGTTAGGGGTTAATTATTTGTGTTTGGGCAAGGCTACTTCAAATGTGTATTGTATTACTGTCTGGTCCAGAGGTTGATTAGGGTTCCACCTACTAATCTCCTCTCTGTTGTGTATCCACTGTTGTCTGTGTGATGGGATTAGTCTGGGGTTCTGACTATATGTAACACCTGGTTCCACTGTGCTGTGTTGTTGATTGTGTCAATCATACTGCCTGTCACAGCCTCTGTGTTGTCCCTTTGTTCATGTGTGTACAGTAATCCCAGGGGGTCCTGTTGTACTGTGTGGCTGATTACATCAGTCATACTGCCTGTCACAGCCTATGTATTATCCCATTGTCCATGTGTAGAGTAGCTCCAGGGGGTCCCATGGTATTGCAAGCCTCTCCACCAACAGTCCATTGTACCCATTGGTTGCAACCCCATTTTGTATTATGTTGACATTGTTGCCACTGTGGGAAATTCCCAAAATACTGTATAAAACCCCCTGTTTTGTTGAATAAAGTTGTTCGTCGTTTGGAACTAAGAAGGAGTCCTGGTGTCTTCATTCAGAATGGTTTAAAGGAGCCCTTTTGCTCCCCATTCAGGCAGCTGATGTTCCAGTGTTCAGCTTATGTTCCAACCTTTTGCCAGTGCTGATCTTCAGGAGTTCCAGTCTTTCACCTTGCTTCACCGGCCAGGCTACCCACTTGTAGCCGCATCCAGGAGGGAGAGACCCAGAACGATGGCCTCCTGGGCTTCTGTTACATTGGGGGTAGCATGCAGCCTGACTGGAGCTATACAGAGTTCCTGGTGGAGAAGCGATGGACACTTATAGGAATGTGGGGAGACCCTGACCCAGCGGGTCAGGAGAATGGAGAACCTAATGTCCGTCCTGGGACCAGATCTGTTGGTAGGAATGGCAGCGTTACCTCCACGAACTCCAGAAAGCCTATTCAGCTTCCCCTGCTTGGGAGAGGAGGAATGAGGTCCTCTCCAGCAGCTATGATGCCCCTGAATATATGGACCCTAGCCTGGTGAGTGGGAATTCGCTCCTCACCAAGGCAAGTGATGTCCCTGCATTAGGGAGTGAGACCTCCGTCCTCCCTAGTGCTTCTGTTACTGCCATCTTGGGGAGTGGGACCTGTGTCCTCCCCAGGGAATCTGTTGATCCCAGCCTGATGAGTGGGAATTCTCTCCTAACCAAGGCAAGTGATGCCCCTGCATTAGGGAGTGGGACCGCCATCCTCCCTAGTGCTTCTGTTGCCCCAACCTTGGGGACTGGGACCTGTGTCCTCCCCAGGGAATCTATTGACCCCATCCTGGTGAGTGGGAATCTGCTCCTCACCAGGGCAAGCGATGCCCCTGAATATGTGGACCCCAGCCTGGTGAGTGAGACTCCCCTCCTCCCGAGGGCAAGTAATAGGCCTGCATTAGGGGGTGGGACTGCCGCCCTCCCTAAGAGTTCAGATACCCCAGAACAGGAGAGTGGGACCAGCGTCGTCTCCTTCAGCACAGTGGCACATGCTTTGAGAAAGGGGGGAAGATGCCTCCATCAATCTACAATGTTGCCCCAACCCAGATCCCTGGAAGTCGAGGAGGGGCTTCCAGAACCAGCATCCCCCCAGCTCACTCCTTGGGGTGGAAACCCCTTTGCCCCATGGAATTCCACCTCACAGACCCAAGGGAATCTGACCCAAGCTCTGCCTGGGTCGCTGAACCGCAGAGTCCCCCCCCCCCCCGGACCAGGGGCTACTCTGTTTTCCTGGCCCAGGACAAGGGGCTAACATTTCATTACTGGCCCAGGACAAGGGGCTATCAGCAAGGACCTTCCAGACTCCCAAGCCAGAGTTTGACAAAACTGCCGCTGGATTGGTACTGAAAAGGAGGAGAAATGTAACAGACCATAGTCTGTTACTGGAAGCTCTCTCTGGGCTTACGGATTGTCAGCCCATTGTTGCAGGCTATGGAGAACTTTGAGACATTATACAGGCAGACAGCTATGCCAAAAAGACTAAAATCATAGCCTGCTTGCTTGCTTTAAAGGGACTGGGCAGTTAGGAGTTAATTATTTGTGTTTGGGCAAGGCTACTTCAAATGTGTATTGTATAGCTGTCTGGTCCAGAGGTTGATTAGAGTTCCACTTACTAATCGCCTCTCTGTTGTGTATCCACTGTTGTCTGTGTAATGGGATTAGTCTGGGGTTCTGACTATATGTAACACCTGGTTCCATTGCGCTGTGTTGTTGATTGTGTCAGTCATACTGCCTGTCACAGCCTCTGTATTGTCCCTTTGTTCATGTTTGTACAGTAACCCCAGGGGGTCCTGTTGTACTGTGTGGCTCAAAGTAAATTTGCATTGTGCGACAAGCTATGATGTCATAAGTACAAAAAATACAGATAGTGCTTATATCATACAATATATATTAAAAATATTTAAGTTAATTGTGGAGGTTTCAATTATTTTTAAAAGCCCCGTAACCCCCCTTAGTAAAAAATAGCAAATATGAATAATGTTACATACATGAATGGTCTGCACATATTCATAATTAACAGGAGAGCAAAAGGCTATCTGTAACATCCATTGGTTACAAGGTAATAATACCACCTTAAAACAACTCCATAGGATATAAAAGTATATATTTCATTAAAGGGAATCACCCCAAATAAAGTCTCCCCCCGACAATTAGCCATCTAGCAATAAGCTTAATAAAAGTGCTATTAGCCAGCAAAATTACTGTATTATTCAGAAATCCTATTTGTGCCGAGACTGATGGCCAGGTAACAGCTCAGAAATCTGCAAGCCTGCGCTGTCAGTCCAAGTCTCCTCTAGGAGGCACTGCATGCCTCTAAGGCATTGTGGCCTGGCCATCAGTCTCGGTAGAATTAGGACTTCTAAGTAACATGGTCATTTTGATGGCAAATAGCACTACTGCCAAACTTAACACTAGATGGCTTTATTTTGGGCGATAGTTCCCCTTTAAAGTACAGTAACATATGAATTACAAAATGGCTGAAGTTTCTTCTTACATGGAATGACGAAGCAAGGAAATATTTTTAAAAATAGGGTTTTTCAGGAAGGTTTCAGAAATATATACTAAAGTCACAAAAACTATGGAATAAGAAAGCCACATTTCTCCTGAGTACATTGATACCCAATATGTATGTCCTTCCCCTGGGCTCAAAACCGGTAACAGCACATAACAATTTCTGTTGACATTTTCATGCAGATAACCAGAATGCACTATATGCAGTCTGAAAGCATAATTTCCCTGTAACAGCAAAATAACACCATAAAAGTATACATTTCCTGAAAATAGGCTTTAGTCTTACCTGTTAAATCCTTTTCACTTAGTCCATACAGGTTACTGGTAACTCTGGGAGGCGATCCGCCCCTTTAAGTAGGCAGGAACATTTCTCCAAATGTATGCAGGGGGCGGAGCCTCCCCTCCCTCCTCAGCTGCTTCCCAGTCAGCTAACACCAGAATGATTTGAGACCCTACTAACTGACCAGAAATAGGAAAGAAGAAGACTCCTGTGAGCATGCCCCAAAGGACTCCCACAATTCGCCACAGGAGAGCCCAGCATGGTCTCTTGACAGGGTGGGAGACCAGTAACCTGGTGATAGATCTTGGAACGAAACAGGCTTACGAGCCCGTAGCATGGTAGACACCACAGCAGAAGAAAACCCCTTCTTCTTCAAAATTGAGGATTCAACCTCCAGGCCGTCAAATGGAAACGATGAACATCCTCCTTCTACAGATAACCTTGTATCAGAAGATCTGGACGAGGGGGAAGTGGAAAGGGCTCTGCCACCGACAGAGCCAGAAGGTCCGGGTACTAGGACTGACGAGGCCAATTTGGAGCAATGAGGATGACCGGACAACGCTCCACCTTCAGCTTCTGGATCACCCTGATCAACATTGGAAGGGGATGGAATATGTAGGCTAGGGAAAAAGCCCAAGGAATCGACATGGCATTGACCGCCAGAGCCAGCGAGTCTCTCCACCTGGAGCAGAATGTCGGAACCTTCCTGTTGTGCCTGGTTGCCATCAGATCCACTAGAGGTATGCCCCACATCTGGGTCAGTGGCTGAAACACCTCCGGATGGAGTTCCCACTCTCCGCTGTTGACTGTGTGACGACTGAGGAAATCTGCCATGACTTTGTCTACGCCTGGAATGTGCACCGCAGAAATGGCGGGAACGTGAACCTCCGCCCAGGACAGGATGGCCTTGACCTCTAGCCACGCTGCGAGACTTCTTGTCCCGCCCTGCCTGTTGATGTAAGCCACGGCGGTGGCGTTGTCTGATTCCACTTTGACCGGACAGTCCTCCAGCTGAGATTCCCAATGGCGCAGAGCATGGAAAATCGCCCGAAGTTCCAGAATGTTGATGGGGAGCAGGGACTCCTCCAAGGACCACTTCCCCTGAGCGCTGAAGCGACCCAAGACAGCACCCCAGCCCGAGAGACTGGCGTCCGTTGTGACCTTGGTCCAGTAAGGGATCCTGAAGGATCTCCCCTTCAGGAGATGGGAAAGGTCCAACCACCACTCTAAGCTCAACTTGACATGAGGAGGCAGAGATACTGACAGCTTCAGATGATCCGGTCGATCCCTGCACGTCTGGATCACAAACCTCTGAAGTTCCCTGGTGTGTGCCAACGCAAATGGCACCGCCTCTATCGTGGAGATGAACTTCCCCACCAGCGAAGAAAACTTCTGGGTTGGAATCCGATCGAGTGCCAGAATCCTTGAAACTCGTTGGGCAATTTGATGAGTCACCTCCTCTGGCAGAAACACCATACACTTCTGAGTGTCGAACAGCAGACCCAGGAAAATGAGATGCTGGGATGGAGTCAAGTCCGACTTGTCCAAATTCACAATCCAACCGTGATGAGTGAGGGCTTGAATGCAGGTCTGGACCTGCTGATGAAGGAATTCCTCAGACTCCGCCTTCAAAAGCAAGTCGTCCATGTACGGAGTCACTCTGATGCCATCCCGATGGAGGACAGATATCAACGCTCCCAGAACTCGTTGGAAAACCTGGGGAGCAGTTGTCAGCCCAAACGGAAGAGCTGAAAACTGAAAATGACCTCTGGCGCAGGCAAACCTCAGATACTGCCTGCTCTCTAGATGAATAGGAATGTGCAGATACACATCCTGAAGATCCAGAGAAGCAAGAAACTTCCCTGGAGACATGGCAGCAATGACAGTGCGCAGAGATTCCTGACTATAGTGAGTCTTTACCACAAAGGAATTGAGATCCTTGAGATCCAAAATAGAACGACCGCTGCCGTCATTTTTGGTCACCACAAAAAGGTTGGAGTAAAACCCCGATCCCATGTCCACAGGAGGCACTGGATCCAGGACTTCCTTGTCCAAGAGATCCTGAATAGCGTCGTTGAACAGACTCAGTTTCTCTGCATCTTGCAGAGAACGAGTGAGATGAAAACGAAAGGGAGGAAGGGAAAAGAAAGGGATCTTGTATCCCTCCGAGACCACCTGTAAAACCCATGGGTCCGTCACAGATTCCTCCCAAACCCTGCGAAAGAGGTGGAGGCGTCCCCCCACGGCAGGGTGTGGACCCGGGTTCGGCGAGTCATGCCGAAGCAGTCTTGGAAGTCTTGGGCTTGGAGGCAACCTTGGGCTTCCAGGACTGCTTGGGCTTGGAGGAGGGGTGGGGATCAGACGGAAATGTCTTGGTTGTCGAACATGTCTCCGTCTGAAATGAACGAAAGGACCGGTAACGCTTAGCTGACAACTTTTTCTTGAAGACCAAAGGCAAAAGGGTACTCTTACCCCCAGTAGCCTCGCTAATTAGTTCCTTGAGCTCAGAACCAAACAAGGAAGTACCCTGGAAAGGCAAAGAAAGCAAAATCTTCTTAGATGCAGTGTCAGCAGACCAAATCTTAAGCCAAAGTGCAAGCCTGGCTACCACAGAAGAGGTAGAGGCCCTAGCCATCATGCGGACAGCATCTAAGGCAGCATCAGAAACACAGTTCTGAGCCTCAGCAATATTGGCAAGCAAGCGCAACTGCTCTGAAACTGGCGCGTCCTGACGGACCGCCGTGGTGAGTTGCTCAGTCCAGAACGCAATGGCCCAGTTAACCCACGCCACAGCAAAAGCCGGTTGCATAGCAATGCCAATAGAGGCAAAAATAGACTTGAGGCAAACCTCCAACTTTTTGTCCATCCAATCCTGTAAAGCAGAAGCATCAGATACAGGTAAAGCAGTCGATTTAGACAGTCTAGAAACAGGAGCATCCACCTTGGGAGGATGAACCCACTTAGCCAGTTGAGCCTCAGAAAAGGGATAAAGGTTAGTAAACTTTTTTGAGACTTAAGAGGACTTGTCAGGATTTTTCCAAGCATCAGAAACCAAACGGTCAAGAGTAGGGTTAGGAGGAAAACAAGTAACAGCTTTGGTTGGTTTCTGAAAAACATCGGTTGGGTCAGAGGGAACCTCTTGACTCAAGGGAACATTGAGAGTGGTCAGAACGGCTGTAATTAGGCCCTCAGCAGAGAGTTCAGGGTCACATTCAAAGGGGTCGCCAACAGATCTGGAAGACTCAATAACTGTACCATCCTCAACATCAGAATCTTGCAACAATTCTTCCTCAGAAGAATCAGACACACCAGGGGCCCCCTGCGGTTTAGGCAGGGAGGTTCTGATAGTAGAGGGAGCCTGCCTCCCTGTACCTGAGAGGGAAAGAGTTGAAGAGTGGACCTGAGGTCCCTAATTGCAGCCTTAAACTCTTTAACCCAAGCTGGCTCTATAGCATGGCTGGAAGGCCCTGGGTTGCTGTCAGGACCTTCTGAGCATGCTGGACATAAATGACCAGAGAATTCCCTAGGCAGCTCTGAATGACAGGAGGAGCAATACGCAATGGGGGATACTGATACCCCAGCCTCCTTAGTCTTAGGTCTAGTCCCAAGCTCCAGTGGTGTAGACATACTCACAGAGTCAAAAATAACCCACTGACAAAAATCACCCAATAGAAGTGTGAAAGATTAAAGATTCACCCCAGAAACGTTAACAACTAAACTTATCTGGCAAGCGAAGAGTTAATCAACGGAGGAGAGGGAGAGAGTCCGGTCCCTGCGTAGTATACTCAATGAGAATAACTCACAAAATGGCTGCCGCGACGGGAGCCAATCAGAAAAGAGGCGAGAAACGAGCGCTCATGGGAAACATAGTTTTTCTCAAAAATTACCCCAAAGCAGTGCCCGAAGCCCCCCAAGTCTCCCAACACACTTGAACATGAAACTGGATGAGAGAGCAAGGGAAGCCAAACAAAATGAGCCCACTCTGAAGTCGCTATGTGAAGCAGTTCCAGAGATACGTCCCACACAGTGTAAGCCCATAGAGAGTAAAGGAGCAATGGCGGCTATGCGGTAAAAGCGCGCCTTAAAGGAGCGGAACATAAAATTACAGGACATGAACCTCAAGAAAGAGAAGGTTAAAAACACACAGTAATCATGTGTACATGAAGAGAAGACACTAATACATGAAGAAAGAGTAACAAAACTCTGAAAATACAATTAACCCAGCAGATAAAGGGTTAAAGTGCCACATAGACTGCTCCAAAACTCTCAGACATACACATATATACAAGTATATACAAATACATATATACATAAACATCCAATGAGTGCCGGAGTGCGCAATGAGAACTCCCAAATACAAGCCCAGTTAAGGGACACTGTGGGACAAGTGGACCTTCAGCACTCAAAGGGTGGCTCACCTTTCTGCAGGTCTTCTGTCTTCAGGTCACTATGCAAAGAAAGGATTACCTCAGTGGATAATCCCCCAGGGAAGTTCTTGAAACCAAGTTGTTCCCCCATCAGGGCATAAGGTCCACCAAAATCCCTGGACAATGATCTAGCCACTTTGGAGAGGGCATTTGTCAGTCATGGGGTAACCTGCCTAATGGTGGTATTCCATATTTGACAGAAAACAATAAAAAGACTAAAACTTGAAGAGAGATGTTCTCCACCTGGTGTGTACACACCCAGGAACAAATCATTCTGGTGTTAGCTAACTGGGAAGCAGCTGAGGAGGGAGGGGAGGCTCCGCCCCCTGCTACATTTGGAGAAATGTTCCTGACTACTTAAAGGGGCGGATCGCCTCCCAGAGTTACCAGTAACCTGTATCGGACGACAGTGAAAATAGATTTGCAACTGCATCATACAAGGGGTTACTTGTCTTTCTACCCATAGCCTGATGTACACAAATATTTCTAGAAGGTGATGCTAAATGGAAAAAATAGGAATTATTTTACATCTCCACCCTTTCAAAGGCACTCCCCATTGGTATGAGTTGAACGACTGTAGTGGGGGTCAAAAGTACAAAACTGCACCATCTACAATCTCTCATTTTATTACACGTTTTCAAATGTAACATGCCTGTCCCAAAATGGCTGTAACAACAACAGAAATGAAGAAAAGGTAGACAAACCATGCAATTTTGCAAAGAAGGCAACCCACTACATAAAATGAGGGGTCACTTGTCTTTCTGCCACTAGTCTGATGAGCACAAGGGGAACCAGGCTAGGGGGGTCAGACTGTGTATATGGGGGGGAGGGGTCTGTGGATACCAGAAGAGGCAGGGCCAGGCTAGGGGATCAGACAGTAAAATGTGGGGTTCTGTGAATGCAAGTAGAACCATGCAGGGGTCAGACAGTATATATGGAGGACATTGGTTCAGGCTAGGGGGTCAGAACGTGTATGTGGGGGCTCTGTGACTACCAGTGGAATCAGGCTGAGGAGCTCACAATGTATGTAGAGCTCTGTAACTCCCAATGAAACCACGCTGGGTGGGTCAGACAGTGTATATGGGGATCTGTGGCTACCAGGAGCATTGGAGGCAGGATAAGTGGGTCAGACACATACCTGGGAACTCTCCGGTTTTGCCCGGGAGACTCCGGATTTCAAAGTGAATTACCGGGTCTCCGGGGCAATGTGTGAATCACTGGGTGGGCAGAGTTTAAGTAGAAACTCTGCCCACTTGTGCTCCATCCCGCCCGGTTCCTCCCACTCCCCGCCCTCTTATATCCATTTTGCAGGGGGGTTTTGTGTTTTTTTTGTCCCGCCTCCCCCCCACGACTAAGCCCCGCCCCTTTTATGACATGATTTGCGTCATTTTCCTCCCCCTGGGCACTGACAGGGTTACCCTCCGGGTAGCCCTGTTTCAAAAGTTCCCAGGTATGGTCAGAAAGTGTACACGAGGACCGGTGGCTAGCAGTGGGCAGGGAAACAAGGCAGGGGGAGGGTCACAAAGTGTATCTGGGGAATCCGTGGCTGCGGGGGGGCAGGGGAACAAGGTTGGGTGTTCAGACAGCATATGAGGAATCTAAGGCTACCAGCAGGCAATGGAACAAGGTTGGGGGTTACACAGTGTATGTGAGGATCTGCAGCTACCAGTGGGCAGGGAACAAGACTGGGGGTAAGACAGTGTATATAGGGACTCTTCGTCTACCAACATACAGGGGTCTTATTATACATTATACATAATTTGTCAGCAGATATATAGTTTAGGATATATCCAGTTAGGATGCATTTATTTTAGTTCCTTCTCTTGGTGCAACACTATATGCTAATTTAAGGAGAAATAAAACATTTTAAAAACAACAAATACTTATCTAACTTTGGCCAGAAACTCCTAATGGCCCCCATGATTTATTTCTGTTGCTCTTCAGGAGATAACATTTCCAATCAACTCTGGATGTCATGTTCATAGAGGCAGACATGACAGCCGCTTACCGGACTAAATTGACCCTTTAAGTACCAAAGGGGTGTGCACAGATTGCTTTGCAATGCATTGCACAGCCTATCGGTCCTTAATGGACTAAGCAGGCTCAAGCACACTGCCTACTTCAGTTTAAAAAAGCAGCCATGAAGTGTAATGTTGCCTCCATGGGCATGCCCCTGGGACTGATTAAAGAGGTTATGTTTTTAACAAAGGCAAAAGGGTAAAATTCAGATAGATCATTAGGATTTTCTAGCAATTGTAAGGCAAGCGTGTGTGAATGTGTGTGGGGGGAGGGCTATTATTAAAAGATGTCATTTCTCTTTTAAGGCACACTCTTCACAGAATGTACAATTAGCATTTAGAGCTGCACAGAGGGAGATTCCCACCTGACCCAAAGTAAAAGAGCCATCTTTTAAACTAGTCAACTTGTGATGTGTTGTTCAATGTGATGCAAAGCTAGCTGCAAACCCAATGGAATGTGACCAATAGTTCTGACCTAAAAAAAGTATTGAACTACTATTCAGTGCTCTAAAATGACTTAAAGGGCTAGTAATACTTAAAATGTAAAAAAATATATGTTGTAGGGTTTATCCCTCTGAGTAAAACAAGGGTACTCCCACCGCTGAGAGAAATTTTATTAAAAAATTATAACAGCTCAAACTTGAATTTTTTAGGTGCAATATCACAGTGGCCTGAAAATTTACAGTGGCACTGTTGCCACACCATCCTATGGAGATATATGGTCTACAGACCAAAGCAGTCCATAGGATGGTGTAACAACAACGCCACTGTAATTTTCAGGTCACTGTGATATTGCACCTAAAAAAATTCAAGTTTGTCTCTCAGTGGTGGGAGTACCCTTGTTTTTTTTGGGGACATAAACCCTACAACATATATTTTTTTACATTTTAAGTATTACTATTCCTTTGACAGAATGTATTTCTAACAATCGTGTTTATTTACTGGCAAGAATTGCTATAAAGTTATTGAGAACCCTTTTCATTTTGCTTAAACCACAGGTCTTTCTAGCATAAGGCAGTGTTTTCTTAGGCTAATGCAAATGTGGGCATAATTAGGCTCTTTAGCTGTTCCTATAAGTCCAATCTTCTTCAGCTGGCTATTAGTTTATTTCTTGGTATAGAAGGCCTAAATTCTAGTCTGAAATATTTCTTATGCAGGGCCTCATGGCAAAGATTAAAAAGTGTCTCATAATAGAGCAGTATTGTCTGTAAACTATCATCAACAAGAAAACTTTTTGCTACAAATGCACTGCATCTATTTTCATTCAAATATAACTGAACTAGCATTGTTTTAGAAGCCTGTGCAGATCCAGAGCTATTCCCCACATCCTGTGCTACAGGCTCAGGAAAACTGGACAACACAGGAAGGGAGTGCTACAATGGACCCGCTCATTCCAAAAAGCCAACTCCTCAAAGGATTTCTCTATAAAAGATGAATTTTATTCGTACAAACTCAAAAACAACTTCATGCTGAAAAGTATACTTACACATGTGAGCTAGCACAGGACAAAACACACAAGACACCTAATGTGTTTTGTGAAAATCTCAGTCAGTGATTAAGGGAGGTTTTACGAAAACGCGTTAGGTGGCTCATGTGTTTTATCCTGTGCTTAGCTCACGTGTCACTATACTTTTCAATATATTTTTAAGTTGGTCCATTGTAGCACTCCTTTCCTGTGTCCTCCAGTTTATCTGTAAACTATCAGAGATAACAAGATGGATGGGTACTAATCTGATTACATCAACTGTCACTCATTACAAGATGCACAAACATTTAAATTGTAGATGTATACAACAGCACAAATTCCTAAACATATAATAGAAAATAAAGTGTAGGTCAAGAATAGGGAAGACACAACCTTTAGCTCTCCAGCTGTTGGGGACATCATATTGCATCATCCCCAACTAGATAGAAGCTGTAGTCCCCCAACTAGGAAGCAAAAAGTTGCCTACCCTGGTCTACAATTTGGGCATCTAGAATTAAATATTTTCACCAGTGCTGACAGACAGTAGGATATTTAAATGTTTATAACCTCTTTTTAAACCTTTGGGTGCCAGAGAGATATCCAATGCATTGGCACTCAATGGGTTAATTTTCTTTTTAACCAAATCTGGCAAAATGGCTGCAGCATAAAGGGACCTGGGTAATTTTATACTGAAGCAATACAAAACTGTAACATATGCATTGAACAATGCAAAATAAATTCCACAATCAGCCCAATACACTTACCTTGTGTCGACATTTAAGCACCACTCCATAAGCTCCTAAGGAGAAACATAGATTTGGTTAGAATATTTTGAGAGAAAAAAAAAAAAAAAAAAAAAAAAGCTAGCAAACATAAATACACAATTACACACTTATAGGAACCTCACCACGGGGGTGGTAATAACAGATTTTCAGTAACATGTACTTTAGCTATTGGGGAATAAGTTTCATACACAAATAAAAGCACAATATGCCATTATACCTTATACCTTATATTGAACAAAAAACACCTTCAGAATCTCAACAAAACTAAGCAGAATAAAGGAAAAAAAAATCACGCGTCTAATCAAATCTCTTCAGTTTCATGTATTTCTTGATTTAGAAGATATAGTAAGTCAATCTACAGAGAAACACATGCAATGTTAACCCCATGGATGCCGGTGATAGTTAAGCTAGTGCGGAAGTAGGGAATATATGGCTTCTTGGATTACCTCACTCAATGATCAGCTGAGGACAATGGAACATGTATGACAGTGGCAGGTGATTCACAAGTAATCTACCCCCTGATCTAATGGAACCATTAAAGGAACTATATCACTTCTAATAATAAAGCCCCCAATTTCTAAATTTGTGTAGAATATCCCAATGACCACTATGAATTATTTATATGTGCATTGGGTCTCCAAAATTATTCGGTTCTGGATATTCACCCTTTGCGTGCCAGAGAGCAGACATGATTTTTTGCTGTAAGACACTAAACTGGAGGCTTCCTAAGAGACATTTGGGGTCCTTGAGTGCTCCAATAAAGACTATCTGCCTCTCTGGACCTAATATGGACCCGTGTTAATAGAATCACAGAATTGATTCATAGTGACAATTAGGATTTCCTACCCAGTGAACCTGCCAATTTAAGACTGAATTTCATTTTACTTCAGCCAATTTCTCCATAGACTTCAATGGCAATCAGATACATAAACTCTCAATAACAACTTATCAAATGGAATATTACCTGGGTATAAATTTGTTTTATAGCTAATTAAAATCTGCCTATAAATTGTACTAGCAATTTTTCTGTGAAATAACTTAATTTTGAGAAAATAACTTTTATAGTTTGGTGGTACACAACGGCTTTTTATGCAAATTCCATTCACAGTGTTATTGTTTGTTCTGTTTAATCCATAACTATGATTTATGATTCTCCAAGTTATTAGAAATGTACCCCCATCACCACCTCACCGTGTAGGTTGTATATAGACTCAATCACAGAACAGTGGATGTTAATATTGGCCCAGCACAAACTAATTAGCATGAAGTGCCACCAACAAAAAAAGCTTACATTTATCTTAAACACAAATGAATATTACAACATATAGGAAGATTTTAATTCTCTTTAATATGAACTAAACGTATCTTAGTAGGGTAGCACCGATACCGATACTGGTATCGGTGCCGATACCAGCATATGCGCAAGTACTTGTACTCGCGCAAATGCGGCCGATGCCAGCACCGATACCCTGTGTCAGGGTCGGTGCTGCAGAGAGGGAGCCCGGGGAGCTACTCACAATGCTCCTCGGTCACCTCTCTCCCTCCTGCAGCATCGGAGCATTGCCGCGGGTTACCATGGCAACGCTGCGACGCTGACCTCTGCCGGGGCTCTCGAGAGAACAGCGAGCACCAGGCAGAGGAGGGCAAGGCAGGAAAAGGGGGATCAACAGAGGAAGATGGGGCATGAAGAGCGGGTGGTGAAAGAGGCAGAGAGGGGGGTCAAGAGGGAGAAAAA
The DNA here is from genome assembly GCA_037306005.1 of Rhinophrynus dorsalis. Classification (NCBI taxonomy): domain Eukaryota; kingdom Metazoa; phylum Chordata; class Amphibia; order Anura; family Rhinophrynidae; genus Rhinophrynus; species Rhinophrynus dorsalis. The sequence goes on along the minus strand of CM074719.1, from coordinate 143,512,669 downwards.
GAGGCAAAAGGGACTAAGGGAGAAAAAAAAGAGGCAAAAGGAGGAAGGATCAGGAGACAAAAGGAGGGGGGCCAAGAAGAGGCAAAAGGAGGGGGGATCAGGAAGGAAAGAGAGACAAAAGGGTGGGATCAAGAGTCAAGGAAGGGGACAAAGGGGGATCAAAAGGGAGAGAAAAAGCCAAGGCAAAAGGAGGGAGCTCAAGGGGAGAGAATGAAGTAAAAGGTGGGAATCAAGAGGGGGAGAAAGAGGCAAAAGGGGAGAATCAAGAGGTGGTGTGTGTATGTATGTGTGTGTGTATATATATTTCAAGTACTCACCGATACTTCCAAGTACCTAAAATATATATATATATATGCTTTAGGTACTTGGAAAACTAGCAAATGACCGCAAAAAAAGTATCGGTAATTGGTATCGGTGAGTACTTGAAAAAAGTATCAGTACTCAGTCTTAAAAAATTGGTATCGGTGCATCTCTATATCTTAGGGGACTTTGTTTTAAAACTTCTCTTTAATTTACGTGTAAATCTATATGTATAATATTCTAACAGTTTCTGCTTTACTGTCCAGCCTGGTAGATGGGGCAGAGATCAATGGAAGGCAGCAAATCAGGGTTGGAGATTTTCACAGGAGTGGGCAGGGGAGTCGAGACCCTGCCCACTCCTGTGGAAATCACTGCAGCGAAACTCACAGGTGCAGGGGTCCAGCAGGTCCCAGAACTAAACAGTGCGCACAATCGTATGGCAATGCTGTGCACCATTCGCTAGTTTATTATAATGAGATACCAGTGTTCCTATAAGACACAAATATTTAGTGCTGAATGTCTTGCAATTGCTTTTGCCCAAGGCTCATAACCACAGACTAATAGCACACTGTTATTATGGTGAAACAATAATGGAAACAATGAATACAACAATCATCATCATCACCTAAAAAGCTGTTGAAAAAAGTGAGAAAAATATGGTATCTAAGTTCAAAAGACAAGTGGAGTAATTGTGGGATAAACCAACTGCACAAGGATGGACAAATATAAATCCCCTTAATTTAAATGGGGGTTTTAAAACCTTCAATTCTAGAGAGGTCTCCAATGCACAAGTAGTTAAAAACCCCATTTTTTAATGCTCCCTATGGCATAGTTGTTTATCCCAGGATTTTCTGTACTTGCCTTTTAAACAAGGGGTCCATAATATTTATTCCTGATTGCATCAGTCAATGTTTTACAAACTTGAACTGATGCATTTCCTGATATACAAAGGGTTAATGTGTAATAGAGATTTTATAACATCAAAGTGATATTTTTTATGTATTTATATTTTTTTTTAGTTATATGTGTAATGCACATGTATTTATGCTCATTAACCTATACTGGCCAACATATGGGCCAGATAGTAACTGTCCTTACCTACGCTTCTTATTCATATATGCTGATTAAAAAGGGGATCCACAAGACCTCTCACTTCAGTGTATTAATACAGAAACTATTTTTTTAAGTAACACAGAGAGGGTTCATCACCAGTTTGCATTATTAGAGACTGAAACCGATGAGTCTCCCTATATCACCTTTTTCCCCTGTGGCATTAGAGCTTTATGGGAGAGACAGAGACTGTGGATTACCAACTCTCCTATCTAAATCTATGGGCTGGATTACAATCCAGCCGACTGTCTCTGCTGTAGCCAGATCCTATCAGATTCAGAAAATTAAGTCTTTGGGAGGTCATTTGGAGACACACTGGGAGTCAATAAAAACACATAAAAACCCACCGGAAATTGCCATTCAAACAGTTAAGTCATTCTGAAATAAGTCATTCGGCTCACAATCCGTCAAATTCTGCTTTGTCAATTTAAGTTTTCTGAGGCAGCTAAATTTTACTGATTGGAGCTAAACAGCCTCCAAACAGCCTTCCAACACTCTGCTTAAGCCCCTCAGTTGCTATGTAATACACTGCCAACTCGCTGACAAGAAAGCCTTTGCCAGAGGTCACTATTCTAATGTAACCTCTGATTAACCCTTCCATTGCAAGACTGGCATGGATTAGCTGCAAAAAGCAATGGATGGGTACTCCAATTCAAATCTAACAATTTTTATTTAAGGCCAAATTTGCCCTAAATTAATTTTAGTGGGGACGAGGTATGGTGTTATCTCCTCATATCTCCATCTTGATCACACAAGGATGGAAAGTACGAATAAATAATATTGGGCTGAATTCTATTGCAGGTGCTAATTTTATTACTGCTTTGATCTCCAGTTTTCCCCAAAGACTTCAAGAGGAAAATGTTTGATAAAACTGGTATAAACATTTAGCACCTTCAACAGAATCCAGTCCATGGACTTGTGACACCCCCATCCCTATTCTTTTGGGCCAAGGGAGAAAATATATGGAATTTTGAGTTGAAATTTTACTAGCTCATTTTTTTTACATCTTATTATGGTTTATTACCCATTCTGATGAGTTCCTCCCAAAATTAATTTCATCCAGCCTTAAAATTAAGATAGCCCATAGCAACTTCGTGGAATTTAGTATAACAACTTCTCGGAAGACTTCTTTTCAAACTTTAAAATATTCACAGCAAAATTTATGATTAAAGGGATAGTAATACTTCATTTTAACTTTATTTTATTTTGTAGGCATTAAAAAAACATGAAGAATGATATAAGTCTTATCTCTGAAACCTTTATGGTTTAAGAGATATTCACAAACAAAGTATCCCCCCCCCTGGTCAACCAGATCAGAAGGGAGATGCCCAGGTAGACTGCAGAGAGGGACAATCTTCAATTAAGATAATGGAAAAAGCTGAAAAACTTGTCAAGGGGGGAAGGGCTTTCATTGTTTTCATACAAAGAAAATTGTTCCCTTCTGTTATCTGTACTGTCATACAACCTGATCCACATCTGAGAAGAGATTGCTTACACTAGGTAAAAGGGGCGGGGAGGGGAACTTTGCTTGTGAATATCTCATAAACCATAAAGGTTTCAGACATAAGACTTATATCATTCTTCATGTTTTTTTAATGCCTACAAAATAAAATAAAGTTAAAACGAAGTGTTACTATCCCTTTAAATACATAAGTATGAATTCAGAGGTGAAACTATAATCTACCGGACAGCTGAACCTAAATTTTAAGTGCCTCCCTAGTCGCAAGGTCTGAAGCAAGCGTGAATCCCATGCAAACACAGTTGCAGTGTACCACCGGAGGATCTCAGAAGGTGGTGTTGGAAGACAAAGAGGGCAATTAACTTGTCTGCAGATTCAGAAAGCTTCTGTTTTATGATTCATGAGCAACATGCTGACAGTTAACCCTTTAAATACAAGAGGAGACTCCAAAACATTCCTCTGCAGTGCTTTTGATATCATTTGGCTGGTCAAAAGGTTAATGAAGACAAGTAAAAGGGCTCCCCAGCGCTATTCTTATATTACTGACTGAGTGTGTGATAATGTCACCAGCCAAGACAGGAAACTGGTCTGACTAACAGGTTGCAGGATACAAGGCCTGTCACAGCTGTACCATCTGCACCCCCTACCCAAAGAGTTATGCCCCTCTATGAACAGACTTGGTAAACCATCTAAGTTTGCCAAGGTATTCTACTTTATTTTAAAATTAATAAGTATGTAAAATATTTGATACTTAGCTTTCATCCTTTTTAAAAAGTGTGCTCTGAGCCGATATGGGAGTATGTGTCTGTATATGTATATATTTATTTCCAAAATCCCATCTGTTTACATAGCACTACATAGCTGTAAATGAACACATCTGAAACACTTCAAAACACAAAAATAAATATTTGCAAACAGTCATTGCTTTGAACAGTTTACCATCTAAGCCAGTGGATTGATTATAAAGCCCCAATAAAAAAATGTCCACTTGGTTTACCCAGTGATATTTATCTTGTTGTAAATCTCTGGCTTCTCTAACATCTCTTCCTCTTTCTGACCATCACCTGTCAACCTGCAGCTTTTCCCCACCATAGGTTCCTTTCACACTACCTAAATCCACAAATGTGCAGAAACCTCAACTCCATAGACTTCCATCTCTCCTAATCTCAATAACATCTTCTCACTATCCCTCACTGTCCTGGCCAAACCTAGTGCCTCAGATTATCAGGAACTTTCTTGCTCAAGTAGCCTATGCATCCCTAGGCCACTGCAAATGTTTTTTTTCCACACCCACGCAAAAAAACAACTCGCATTATAAACACATATAGCCTGATAAAAAAAAATATTCCCTCTACTTTGATATTTTTGCCTTTAAGGGAAGGGGCATGGTCTGCGAAAGGGGCCAGATAATGTGAGGGTGTAGCAACGTTTGGGGGGGCATTGCATTTGTTTGGACCTAGGGCAGCTGGAAGCCTAAACGTATTACTAGTTCAGCTCTAAAATACCTTGGGGGGTGATTCACTAAGCGGTAATAAAGAGGTGATAAAGTGGAGATGACTTATCACTTCTCCAATTCCTATGTTATTCTATGGAACCTATGCACTAAGATTTCTTCAACTTTGGAGATCTTAGTGAATAGGCTCTATAGAATAACATAGGAACTGGAGAAGTGATATCACTGGAGAAGTCATCTCCACTTTATCACCTGTTTATCACCGCTTAGTGCAGGGGTTGTCCAAGTTCAGTTCTCAAGGGCCACCAGCAGGCCAGGATATTGTGATTTCCCTGCTTAACACAGGTGAATAGTGAGTGGTTCATTCCTTTTGATTAACTCATCTGTGCACAATCAGGGAAATCCTTACATCCTGGCCTGTTGGTGACCCTTGAGGACTGAACTTGGACAGCCCTGTCTTAGTGAATCTCTCCCCCCCATATAACCTGTTACATTCCTCCCACTGCTGTGTCATATCTTGTGGCTTAACTACACAACAACTCCAAGCACTAATACTAAGGCCTTACGTGTAAAAGAAATATTGAGTGATTCTGGGGCAAACCAACTGAAACATAGGGGAGAAATAAAATTTCCATTTACATCAGTGTGTTTTTTTTTTTTTTTTTTTTTTTACAATTTGAATACCAAAGAGGTCACAAACGCATTGCTTCACAATGCACTGGATAAACTCTCCAGAATTCAAAGAGTTAAGAACCCAATTTAAAATCAGTGGGGATTCCAGTAATTTTTATCTCTCAGCTATAGTGCAAGGTAAAAGTATGAGAGGAAAAGCAAAAGCTGCCTGTTCTGTGACTAGTCACAGCTCATGAGCATCACATTCAGCTCTCTAGTGCCATAACATGACATATTTTATCATATGATCTATGGTGCGGTTGGTTTGCCCCACAACGTCACCAGTTTGCTTTTTATACATGAGGCCATTTCTACCTCCTTTAGTTCTCATTTATAATCATCTGTAGTGAGCAGGTCCCTCTTATTCCGGTTTCAATGGCCTGGAGTTATTCTGGAGTAAACCAAATTATCCATAGGGGACACGTACAAATTCCTGTTACATTAACTTGAGCGGTTAAGAATTAAATGCTAGAGAGGTCTCCAATACACTGTAAAGCAAACACCTATTATTCAAAGGATTAAAAAAAGCTTCATTCAAATGCATGGGGATTTAGAAATTGTTATTTTTTCCCTATGGTCCAGGTCAGTTATGCCACAATAACTCCAGTTTGCTTTTATGAATATGGGCCAAAGTCTTTTAGTCTTGATTGTATACATTGTACAGAATTCTGTTGTCTCTTCACTCTATTGTACATCACTGTGGGAACGCCTGGAGATTTATATATAAATGACAATAATAATAATAATCACATTACACACCTCTCGGTGCCCTTTCCAGTCTTATCACAACTCAATTACCAGACACTACCAATTCTTCTATCCATGCCAGTAGAGGGCAAAGAGTTATTTGTCAGCTTCTGAGGGAAAACAAATCCCACTGTCTTCAGCTGTCAGTATTTATTAGTAAAGTTTACTGTCAATTTAAGTTTGGGAATCCATACATATCCCCTCTTGGTGACCTGAACGCAAAGAATTATTGTTCTAAAATGTATGAGGTCTTTTTATATACACTCCCCTGTGTAAATAGCAGATAGTGGAGAAGGTGTTGGTTTGGCTTTTGTTAGCATAATTTAACCCCTTAGATGCTAGCGACATCTCTAGTCTGTTGGAGATGTCTCTAGTACCCAAGGGCCTTTGAGTGTCAGAGGTGTGCCCACAGCAATGCACCAGATCAAATGGATGCTGTTTAATACAAAAATCCATTAAAGGGATACCAACACCCCTTCGTAATTACCACCTGACTTACCTTATTATTGCCAGAAAATCTTCATGGCCACTGTGAATTTTGCCCTTTGGCTTTACTTCAAGAGATACCAGGGCAAACATATTGTACTGATTATGTCTAATAACAACAGGCACAGAAAATGACGTTCTGCTCCTACCTGCCTGCACTAAGCCAAGTATGCCCCAAATCCTCCCTCTAATACCGCGTGTTAAGGGAAGGTGAATGAGATGTCTGCAGGCACTTTAGAGTGTCCATTCCTCTACTTCTTGTTAGTTTAATCCTTTGTGTGCCAGAGAGGTACGCAAAACATTGCAAAGCAATGCATTACATAGTCATTTGGCCCTTAAAGGGTTAATGTACTAAGCAAGGTGTAGAGGAAATGGCAAAAGTGTACATCAATTCCATGTGCATGCTATGGGCCTGGCATACTGTGCTTGCAGAGAGTAAAGATTTAATGATGGAGGAGACTGTCCTGTGGTATGCACTACAGCAATCATACACTGTAATGCATACTCTGAAGTGCAGCCACTAGGGTTAGAAGATAAAATTAATGGGGATCCACTGGCAAATTTGTACATTCGACACAACATCTTCAATTAATCCTGGATGCCATGTGCAAGGAGGTGGACATGACAGTTACTAGCAGGACTACTGGATCTCAAATTCCACCTAATGGAACTTCTGCCGCCACCCCAAACTGAAACAGGCAGTGTATGAGATACAGAAGATTACCATGTGCAGGGGCAGAGTCTGTGGTTCAGAAGTCCTGCTAGCAACCATCACAGCCACCTCCATGGACATGAGATCCAGGACTGACTGCATAAGTTATTTCTTGAACAAAAAAACAAGCGCCTAATACATAGTGACAATTACGATTAACTGGACTTAAAGTGTTAATAATGTCCCAATATAAATAGACTTTATTTTGTAGAGCTTCAATAGTTGAATATAATGCAAAAATACATATCTCTCAAACTGCTATGGTTTGAGAGATATCTGCATTCAAACTTTGATGTGTCAGCTGTAAAGCAGTCAGCAGGAGATATGTGTCGGCCGACACGGAGGTTCTGCAGCAGAGCCGCAATAGTGTTTTTTAAACAGAATGACTTCCTTGGAATGGTCTAAAAAGTGCAAGCACACTTTTTAGACCATTCCAAGAAAGTCATTCTGTTTAAAAAAAAATGTGATTGTGGCTCTGCTGCAGAGCCTCCGTGTTGGCCAACACGGATCTCCTGCTGACTGCTTTACAGCTGACAGCAGGACACATCAAAGTTTGATTGCAGATATCTCTCACACCATAGCGGTTTGATAGATACTTTTTTTGCATTATATTCAACTATTGAAGCTCTACAAAATAAAGTCTATTTATATTGGGAAATTACTAACACTTTAATGAAGTAAGGGGGTGGTTATTATTACGATGTGTTAGGGAAGGGCTGCCATCAGAAATCTTGGGGCTCAGTACAAACAAGCCAAGGCCACCCCCACCTCACACATCTGCACTGCACCTGGAAGTATATGATGGAGCCTGTGGGAAGGAGGACAGGGAGTTGCAGAGGTGTGAGACAGTTCTCTGCTAAGCTACCTACAAAATATACCACACACACACACACACACACACACACAGACAAAGACTGCATGGGTGGGGGCTCAGTGTCTAATCAGGGAGGTGGGCCCCCTGCTTGGACAGGTCCCATACATGGGTAAGGCCCCTGATGGCAGCCATGTATTAGGGTTCCTTTGTTGGGAGTTCTACCTACATTGGTATACTAAAACCATCGCAGTAATGAACTTACCTTCACCTACAACCCCAAGGACCTCAAATTTATTCATCACATTACCAAGATTGGGAATCTTCATGAAGACAAACTCTGCTTTTGATGAGAGCCACAATGCATGGCAGATAGAGAGCGGATGATGGAAGGAGAAGGAAATCGTCACAGAGGTGCTGGCTGCAGTCCTTGCATTGCAGAGGTTCACTTCAGACCATCACATGTTACCTGAGAAGTGAAGAAAAACAAAGTGAATTCGATAGTAAAAAGGGCACATTCTCTACATAACACAGGGATATCTGTATGAAATGCATCATATCTGGGACAAACCAACTCCCAAATAATGCCTGCTTTAAATGGGGCTATTAGCCCCTTCAATGCTAGATAAGCTTCCACAGTATTGAAAAGCTGGAGACCTCAGCATTTAATGGGTTAAAATAATTTAATCAATGGGAATGTTCTTAGTCTATGGTGCAGTTGGTTTGTCCCAGAACTGATGTACTTGGCCTTTATTCTTATGGCCCACAGGATGACAAGTGGCTTGATTGTTCTAACAGAAGAGGGGAGCTTGTCTATTAACACAAGTTATGGCTTAACCCTTCAGGAGCCAGCTGTGTGCCCAATGCATTGCAAAGAAATATGTTTGTGCATTATTATAGCACTCAAAGGGTTGAGCTGTTTGTTTTAAGCAAAATCAATCAAATCAACGAAAACACAATGGAAAAAGTACTTGACTGCCTGTCAGTAACCCTTTGAGTGTCAGATAGGTAGCCAAAAGCATTGTAACACACACAATGCTTTGGATACCTCCCTGGCATTCAAAGGGCTAAAGCTTGCCTGTATGTGATTAAGGTCTTTGTAGTCATTTTATCCCTTTTAGGACAAGAGGGATGAAACAACATGATGCACTGCACACCGCTCTCATATTTAAACGGTTAAACCACACTCCGTCACTGTTGCAATTTTCTTTTATGTGCTTTGTTTAAAGTAACAACTGCTAAATAATAATTGTCACAGGTTTCTATTCAACACAATGTTAATGGCTCCAGTTCATCTCACAAATGGGGGTTTTTCCTTATAGCATTAGTCTCTTAGTACAAGTTCATCACCTCCAGGAGTAGCTGAGGAATAATCTTACAGCCCTTAGTGTACAGGTTCACACTGGGATAATACTCTGAGCTGCTGCTGTGAACTCTAGAGGCAGCCGATGATTCCTATTGGTTGCTGTAATGTTACAGCCACCAGAACAGTCAACAATAAAGAATCTGCCACTGTCAGATTCAGCCCTAGTAGGAGGCAGGACAAGAAGCTGGGATACACTTTTAAATCAGTCTATTAACCCTTAGAGTGCCAAAGGGGTACGCATCACATTGCAGAGCAATGCGTTGCATACCCCTCTGGAACTCTAAGGGTTATAACAAAATAAACAACATATTTTTGTTATTTTCAATCCAATTTGATCTGGTATAAGTAACATCAGCTTTAAGGTTACACTATATTAATTGCATGAACATTATATTCCCAAAAGCACATTAAGGCCACAATTCACCAAACTGAGAATGGCTCAGTGTGCAACTAAATCCTTGCACATTAGCCATTTGCCTGTTCAGCAATGGCCAGATCATATCTGGTCACAGCTTACTCATCAATAAGCATTGGCCAACTAGATCTGATGGCTCCATCAGCCAGATTTACGTTTGCGGAACCCATTGTAGTCAGTTAGGGTGAACACATGTATACATATAGCTGTGTGTATCATTGGGAATGGTGGCTTTAATCAATTTTCCTCACATTTCCCTGCTTCCCATAGCGAGGGCAGGAAAACACTAGAGATAAAAGTTATCCATCAATGATCCAGTTGAAAAGCTGGAGAAGAACGGTGTATTGGATACACTGCTTTTTCCACAAAGCTTCAACCTAACCATTTAATGATCATAGGGATGCGTTACACACCACTCTGGTCCTTAAAGTGTTAAAGAAACAAATACTAAAAATGCCACTAGCTCCAATATGAAAAACATCAACATTAAAGGGATAGTAATGTTTCACAAAAACAGCAGCTCCAATTAATCTTCATAGTATTTGAGCCATAGAGAGTGTTATTTCATTACTGTGAGTGTTGTAGTTCAAGAGTAATTGAATGATAAAGTTTCCCCTCCCGCCCCTTTTACCTAATGTAAGCCACCTCCACTCTAATGTGCAATCCAGTCAATAGACCAGACAGATAACAGCAGGGTACAATCTTCTTTCTATGAGAACAATGAAAGCCCTGCCCCCCTTGACACATTTTTCAGGTTTTTCCCTTATCTTAATTGAAGATTGTCCCTCTCTGCAGTCTACCTGGGCACCTCCCTTCTGCTCTGGCTGAACAGTGTTACATCAGTAAAAGGGGCGGGAGGGGGAGACTGTTATTGAATTACTCTTGTACTACAACTCTGACAGTATTGAAATAACATTCTCCAAAGTCCAAATACTATGAAGATTAATTAGAGCTGCTTTTATTATGAAACATTACTATCCCTTTAAGAGAGATGCAAGTAAAATGTTCAAAACTCAAAGTATTACATATTGCAAGTGATGTTTTTTGTTTTCAGAAGAAACAATTTCCCTTTAGATCCGAGTTTCCAAATAACCATTTTTCTACAGACACATGAATATATCCTCTCTCGCACACACAATACAATCCATTTAATTCCCTGACATGGCCTATAGGAGTAGCACTCCCCTTCTCTCAGTACAGACCTTCCCTACCTACTAACTGGAAGAAGTAATCACAGTGTATGATTGTGTACCCTTCCCCCCAAAACTCATGGAGGCTGATGTTCTAAAGGAAAGAATATTTCCAAACTCCCACTAGTTTAAATGGGACTTTTATCCCCTTGAACGCTAGAAGTCTCCAATGCACTACAAATCAATGTTGGAGACCTCATTCAAGGGGTTCAAATGCCCGTTTAAAGCATCAACTTATAAGAGGGCATTACAAACTCTTTAAATAAGTGGTAATATTCCATTTCTTCTCTATGGTACGATTGGTTTACCCCAGAAATCTATCTTGTCATAGTATCCCTATTCACGCTGCACTTCCTCATTTCCCAGCAGTCAATATCCCCTCCCTGCACAACTCCCTGTGTCATATGGACAAAGGTAAACACTGAGAAATTGTGGAGCAAACCAAATACATTATATGGAAAAAATTACGGTTCCCAATGATCTAAAATTGAACTTTGTCACTTGAAAGAGAAGACCTCTAACATTTAAGGGTTTAAAAGCCTTATTTTACCCTGTAAGGACCAGAGGGGTGTGCATCAAACTGCACTGCACACAGCTCTGGTCTTAATACCTTAACAACCGATGACGTCCCAGGACAGTCATGTCTGTCCAGATGTTAAGGACTAGTGACGGTCCTGGCATGTCATGGAAGTTTGTAATCACAGCAGCAAGCCGCTATGAGATCACAAAACACGATGGTGGGAAAAAAAAAAAAAAAGCTGTGGCTCTCTAGAGCTTAGAGCTCCCCACCTCCAGATCAAGTAGTTCTTAAGGAGTTAAAGGGATACATTACAGGAACTTGCTTATTTGTTTCCTATTGTATAGTTGGTGTACCCCAGAGTTGCTCCTCTTTTCTCTTTATACATAGGCCCACTTTATTAAACCATTAGCTTCAGTCGCCACAATGGCGCATCATACCTGGAAGATTCATACAAATTACAAAATCATTGGATGAATGTCACTGCTCTACAGAAATGTAAGACTTTGGGTGCCAGAGCGATATCTAATGTCTCAAATGTGTTGGATACTCAAAATGGCAGTGTTATTATATCCTTGGGTGCTAAAGACATCTCCAGCACATTAAAATACAATGAATTGGAGACACTGCTAGCGTCCAAGGGGTTAAGAGACATGTAACCAATAAATATGTTTGCTTCCCAATTTTCTGTCCCCTGATATGACACTTTGGGATATAGGAACTTAATGAGGAGCAATTCTGGGGCAAATCAACATCGACATAGGAGACAAAAAAAATACCAACACTCAGATTAAATGGGGCTTTTAACCCCTTCACAATGAGTTGGATGCCTTTCTAACATTCAAGGAGTTTAAAGTCCCATATAAACTTTTTCTGCTTTTGAGGTACCGATTTGCCACCTGAACAGCAACATCATGTTCGGCTCCTTATTAGTAGCAGTTTGCCAGCAATGGCGTCGGAATCAGCCCAACACACCCTGAGGACACTCTGACACATCCATTTGAGGCCTACCAGCACTGGGACCTTAGGCCACTACTCTAGCAGTGGGTGCTCACGCTGACTAAAGTGGCCTCATGCTGGACTGTCAGATGACCCAGAACTACCCACTGACACTCTGACCATGCCCAGTCAAGCCATCAGGCCTAGATGGGCGGCTGCCACCTGACTGTGCCTCCCACGGTAACACACATCCTACTGTACTACTACTAAGACACACGCCAGACCGGCAGAGAGTGCGAGAGGTATTGCATTAGCTGCGGGGGGGAGCTACTGTTCCGCATCTCCGTGTCTCAAGCACCCACACACTCATAACAACTCTCCTCCTCACATAACTGGATGGGCATTTGGACAACAGGGTGGCTTTGTTCCACTTCTACCACCTCCCTCTACATAAGACACACCACCAGGCCCTACATGTGGACACTGTTTCTGGAGGTTAAGGGCTGCATCTTTGTTGTGGATTGTGTTACACCATGACTTCTGTGACACTGCTGTCATCTCTGATGGCCCATAGAGCACCATGGTGTCCCCACTTACAGACTAAAAGTTTGCAGGTTTACAATCGTTAGTTATTGCACTTCTAGAGCAGCTGAAAACACACCATACTAAGCTGGAAGACCTGAAACACAGAACCTGCAGCACTGAAACGGGGGTAGATTCCCTGAAACAACAGCTGGAGCCACTAAAAGAAACTAATACACATCTGGAGGAAAATCTTGATGATTTGAAAAACAGAAGTAGGAGAAACAATCTTAGACTTATAGGTCACTAAGAAAAGACCTGGATCACTTTCTCTCCACACTGCTGCCTGGTTAGCTATCTACCGGCGAAGACGCCTTCACCACAGGTTGGGAACAGTAAACCCCTCCAGCTCACAGAGACCTAGACCTATCATCTTCCGGGTTCTGAATTATCTAGATAACTTTAAACTCCTGGGAGCATATCGGGCCAATGGCGCTCCGGGACAATTGCTGTTATTATTCCAGGTCTTCTCTGCTAAAATTACCATGAGTCGCCAAGAATTCATTCCATTGGGCAGGGTGCTCCATGGTCAGGGAGGAAAGTTTACACTTTAATATCCTGCAATGATGAAAGTATTCCATGAGAGGGGGTTGACAGCTTTACATCATCACAGCGAAACCTACTCAATGACTCTTCCCGAATATGCTCATGTGTTGACCATATGGTGTTTCATTTTTGCCTACATCCCTGTTGTCTTTTTCCACAATCTACCTACCTGAAAGACAGTCATTTTAGGTGGGGGTGTAATGTTAGAGCACAAGTAGCTCTTGAGAGATAGTGTGTTAGCCTGATAAGCTACTCTAAAGATATACATTATGTTTCTCTGCTATACAGGTTGCTGAAGGATATAGGGGTCTCGGAGAGTCCGTGCTACCACTGTACTTCAATCAATATGCTGGGGGTCCCCTGGCTAGGAGTGGAACCTTAGGGTATTCAAATCACAACTAACTCATTCACATATACCACACTTTCTCTGGGATTCTGGATAACAACTCTGATCCCACCAGATATGATTAGGGTCATCTACTGGAATGTTGGTGCGATTAACAATCTGATTAAATGAAAATATGGTCTCTCTCTCTCATCTCTCGCACCTGGACACGCAGGTCGCTTTCCTACAGGAAATGCACCTTCCTATTGAACATGTCAAACTCAACAATAGGCAGGGGAATGTGTTGCTTCATCCTTCACTTCCAAACAGAGAGTTGTAACTATCCTACTTCCTAAACACTTAGATGTCAGCAACCTAGACAAATTTCAAGAGCCAGACAGAAGATTGTGTAATATCTATGCACCTAATGACCTCTCTAACCACTTTTTTTCTTACAGTCTCACAGGCTCTCCTACCATTTAAAGTAACTTCACTTATCTTAGGAGGTGACCTAAACTGTGTAGCAGTTCATTGCTCTTCAGATCATACCCTTTCCCCCCCCCCCCTTGATATCTATTCTCCAACTTGTCCTGGTGGGGAACTACCCATTTAACTCACTGTGCTATTCCATCTCACCACTAAATAAACAGGAGACTACCTTGGTCAGAAGGGATACGCTATCATTACTGTGCAAAAGACTCTCTCAGATAATCGTTATTGTTACCACCTTTTCACACCGCATGGGATGCAGACTGCTTGGGGCCCCATGGAGTATGGAAGTTTGTATTTGTTTCTGTTATTTAGTTAGCTCTTAGGCCTTGACAGTGGTAGTCTGCTATTTGCAACACTGTGGCATGGACGGGGGGGGGGGGGGGTTGCAGCGTACAGGGCCCCCATTATTGTGGGGCCCCCCAGCAGGACTCCCTTCCTATGCCCCCAGGGTGAGGCAGATGCTAGGAAAACTTGTATGCCTATATGAAGCATGCTATGTTATATGTGTCCGTTATTGAACAACTCTATACTCTCAACTGTTTATACACTGTTGTCCTATGTGTGTATACTGGAGCTGGCTATATTATTTTCTATTTTGTTTTCCTCTGTTTTATTCGTTTGATTCTTTCTACTGTCAATACATATTTGAACAGTTAAACAAAAAGTTAGATAAAAAAGTTCCATATAAATCAAATTTTTTTTTATTTTATTTTTTTTTTCTCCCCTATGGTGACATTGGTTTGTCCCAGAACTGCTCCTCTTTACCTGATATGGCCTTTTGTTTGAACTCCATGAAGTTTTAGATAATATATACAGTTTTCTCATGTCTGATACAGTGCTTCATTTTTTTCAATAAAAGCATACTGAAAAAATGATAAGCACTAGTAACAAATCATTGGAACCTCCAGTACGTGTAACAATGTGTGTAATAAGTTTCTAAATTCAGAATTAATGCAATTTAAATCAACCAGTTTAATTTTGAGGAAAAAAACAAAACAAAACACATTTACACTTGGTTGCCTAACAGATGGTCGTGACAAAATTAAAATCTCGCATGTTGATTTGCAGAAGATTATTTCAGAAATTATTAGTGGAGCAGTTGTTCAAAGAATTTCACTGTGCTATTCTGATGAGCCAACAATGGCGTTGGTTTCCTGCCAAATACAGTACTTTAAACATTCTTTGGTATATGGAAAGTTACTGCCAAGAGATAAAAATAACATTGTCAAAACAGAGCAAACCTAGAACAAATAATGTAGAGGTTGATTTACTCGTCCAAATAACTAAAAGGGGACATTTTAATTTATGTAAACATTGCTTCAAATGTATTGTGCCCAAATAAAAAAAAAAACATGGTAGTGTGGCTTTCTACTATGGAAAGATCTGTAATATGTTCTGATCACTGCCACTTCATTCCCATATTATGGACTATAGTTACAAAGCTATGACTGGACATTCATAAATCTAAGATTATGGGCTTTGTTAACCATGGTAATTTGTGTCTAGAGCGGGAGTAGGCAAAGAGAAACTTTCCAACTGTTGCCAGCCTACAAATCCCATCATCCTCTGACAGCCACTGGCTGCCAGTGGATGATGGGAGTTGTAGTCCATCAACAACTGGAGGGTCTCACATTGCGCTCCTTGGTTTGAAGGATACTGAAGATCTACATATCTCTGGTATGAACTCATATGGAATATGGTAAAGAATCCACAGCTACAGTAGGACATCAATAGTTCTATTATTGTATCTTGGTACACTTTGCTGTTAAAACTCTTCACCATTTTAACCCTTTGAGTGCTAAAGAGGTATGCAATGTATTGCAAAGCAATGCATTACATATCTTACTGGCATTCAGAGGGTTAATGGCTCTTCTTTGAACTGCCTACAGTTCGTTTATAAAAGGTGGTACCATGTTAGCCATGGAGATTGGTGGAGTATAAGTGATACCTTTATTGGCTAACTAAATGTCTCTAGGATGCAAGCTTTCAACTTTAGGCCTCTTCTTCAGCCATATTTAGAATGAAGGTTGAATATAAAATGCATGGCAGGTTATATACTCAAGCAAATTGCTTTTACATTTAGGAGGTTCTACAGCTTCATCTGTGTGCAATACATTGTGTTATCTTCCATTGTAAAATAAGTAGTAAAAGGCAGTAGGTACCATGTTAGCCAATAAAGGTATCACTATTACTCTACTAATCTCCTACTTCTACAGTTAAAGGGATAGTAATAGATCATTTTTACAAATGTGCATCTTGTAGCTATTAAAAAAAGAAATTAAATTACACCAGTCCCATCTCTCAAACCTTTATGGTTTGAGAGATAATCGTAGTTTAAGTTCCCCCTCCCCTTTCCCTGATGTGCACTCTCTAGCTAACTGTAGCTAACATGGTACCACCTTTTATCAATGAACTCTAGGCAGTTCAAAGAAGAGCCATTAACCCTCTGACTGCTAGAGAGATATGCAATACATTGCATACCTCTAGCGCTCAAAGGGTTAAAATAGTGCAGGGTTTAACAGCAAAGCATACCAAGATACAATAGAAGAACTAGAAGAAACACTAAAACCCAAAAATCTAACTGAGATTATATGATTAAATACAATTCTCTGTTGTTTTTCTAAGGTCTCATATCTAATCTTACACGTGCTCTGAGGGAGCAGCCATCCCTGTCTTTTCCAGGACTTCAACATACATAGCAATCTTGAAGTTATTATCCAGGGTTGTCTGTAAAATATGCCAAGATATATTCTTTTTTTTTTGTTTAAAATATTTGTATTGAATTTTTGAAACAAGGAAGCAATACATACAGTCAGAGAAGAAAGAGCACAAAAGGTACAAGAACACGCTCATAATATGAATCCATATCCATACATTTGTTCATACAGAGGTGTCAGGTTGGCCCCACAAGGCCATAAGCTCCCCAAACATCCTGGATCTTTTGTTCAGAGTGTTCAAGCCCTTAGCATTGATGGATACAACCTGTAAGGAAAATGCATGGTCAGTCTGTCCCGCCATGGCCTAAATGGGATACAAAAAGCCTAAACATAATTAGACATTCCATAAGATAGACCGCTACCATAAGCTAATTGCTCCGCATCTGCGCAAGACCCAGGGAGAGGGGAAGGAAGGGTAGGAGGGGAGAAGGAAATAGGGTAAGAAAAAAGGAAAAAACATAGAAATTGAGGGGATAGTAAGAAAATAAATAATAGAGAGCACATAACAGGCCAATCAAGGACCTAGTACATCCTAAGCTAGTAAGGGAAAAACCCCATGATGCACTAACACCCAGTGACTGAGGCCCCCCCCCCCGGCCGAAGTCCCAGGGAACCCAGGACCTGGGCCGTTGTGCCTATTCTAATCTGCAGGAAATCACCAGCGAAGATGCGAGTACACTGAAAGAAAACCATGTCTCCAACAGTGGACCTCCATTCCAGTCACGCAGGAGCATCAAGCAACAATAAAATAATTAGCGAGTGTAAGTAACTCGCCGAGAGTGCGAATGTGAACCAATCATTAGCAAAACAAAGATCATCATAGAACAATGGTGAAAACAAGTAAACACAGGAGCATGATGCCCCAAGGACATCAGTGAATAAGTGCAGCCTCCCTCCCGAGCACCAAAGGCCCCAGACAAGACTTAGTAAGAGACCTAAAGAGGCGCAGGTCAACAAGACATGGAGGCCTACCAGAGAACATCACTCGCAGCAGTCAAGGGGGAACCACCTATAATAAACTGATCATAAGTGTAGACCACACGGTCAACGCACTGCCAAGGGCGCGCCACCCCACGCCCCAGCCGCCACACACAACCATAAGCAGGTGCAAAGAATCCCCGCACCCGGCAAGGGCCACATGAAGCAACCGAGATGCTGGACGCCGCCCCCCGCTCTGGCTAAGTATACCCCTATTTTTTTTTTAATAGGTATATAGAAAGAATGCATAGTAGGGTATGCAAACATAAAACACTGTGTGGAGCAACCGATGGGGCAAAACAACCCAATCTACCCCCCCCCCGCACGGACACACCAAACATATGTACAAGTATTCCCATCCACCACCTCTGCCCCGATCCCCCCACCGAGCCAAACAGTACGACGAGGAAACGGAGGAACAGAGGGAGCGGATGAAGAGCCCCCAGGTTAGTAACTGGTAAAGAACCGATCCAGCAGGTCCAAAGGAACACATCAAACCCCCCACCACCACCACCCTCCCCAGACTCCCGGGAGACAGCACAACCAGGAGACCGGGCAGAGCTGATATTCCAAAGAGCCCAAACATAGTGGTCCCCCAACATCACTGAGTAAGCACAGTGCAATCAGCAACAGTAAAGATCTAGAACCTCAGAGGGCAAACCCTGGAATCACGGACTCAAGGCGAGATGTTCCCCAAGCAGCAGCTATAGCACCGAGTCCTCAGGCAGACCTATCCCAGTCCATGAGAGCCACCCGGGGGATGCAGCAAGTAGAACAGGAAACTTAGTCAGGCAAGGCAAAAGGGGGGGGGACATCCAATAGGTGCTCAGGAGTACCGCGGGCAAGTAGAAGATATCAGACCCCCTCAGTCTACCAGACCAACCTCCCCAGCAGGCCCGGGTCTCACCACCCCCGGAACCGGTCTGCGATGCCACCTGCGCTGGGGCCTAGGAAGCCAGAGCTGATTCTCAAGGCCAACATGGGCACGGGTGTATCACCAGAAAGGAAAGTCTTCCAGGCGGATAAGTCGGGAAGGTCCAGGCTCAGGGCTTCACCTAAAGGAGGGACATCATCCGGATGTTTGACCACAAAAGTATAGGAAGCATGTTTCACAGACAGGGAGAAAGGGAAGCCCCAATGGTAGGGAATCTCAGCCTGGCGCAGGCGCTCAGTCAGCTGCTTCAGGAGCTTGCGGAGCTGTAGGGTAGCTCAAGCCACAATAGGCAAAATTTGAATAGGTCATCCGTTGTACTCGAAGGCAAATTTCTGTCTTGCAGCCGCCAGGATATCTTCCGTGAGCCCCAAGGAGTGTAAGCAACAGATGATGTCGCTGGGTGCGGCACCAAGCAAGTCTTTAGGCCACAGAGCCCTGTGGGCCTGATCCAGGACCAGCATGGAGGACGAGTCACGGTCCAAAACATAGTTAAATACGCCAGTAGTAAGTTGCCGAGTGTCCTCCGGGCCGTCCCCATCAGGTAGGTCTCGGATTCACAGGTTGTTCCACCTGCCACGATTGTCTAGGTCGATAAGGTGTTGCGCCATCTGGGACAACATGGATCCCTGAGTAGTAAGCTTTGCGTCTAAGGCACAGATCGAGCACTGGAGGGATGAATGATCCTCCTCCAAAGTCTGGAACTGCGATCCCTGTTGTCGGAGATCCGACCCAGAACTCCCGCAGCTCGTCGCGTACTGCGGACCTGACCTGATCCACAACCGAAGCCAGGTCCTTCTTTATCTGCAAAGTAAAAGCTGCAAAGTCCACCTTCGTCACCATACCACCGTCAACAGGGGACTGTGCTCACCGAGCAAGTCCGATATCACTCGGCAATTCTCCGTCTGAAGAGCTGGGCGAGGAAGGTACTCCACACAAGGCAGCAGCAGCATCCAAGGCCTCAGGCTGCAAGGCTGCCAAGGGGGTAAAATATGAGTCCATGGGCTGAGAAGGTAGGTTTCTGATGCTTAGGGTTTTTTTTTTGAAGATTTCACCATGGTGTGAGGCAGAGTGAACATGGTTCACAAACGTAGAAGCTCCCGCAGAGCAAGAGCAGAGACAAAACACATCCGTTCACAGCGCGCCGGCCCCGCCTCCCGCCAAGATGTATTCTGAACACCAGAGCTGTGGGCACAATAAATTAACAGACAGCACCTCATTATAAAGCGCACATAAAGTTAAATAAATGGAATCTGACAATTTACATATGTATTTAAAAGTACCTTTTGGTATTATATCTTAGGAATGTAACATATAAATATTTTTTTTCATATGCTAGATCTAAGTATGTGATACTTAAAGTCATGTGAAAAAAAGTACACCCTCTTTGAATTCTATGGTTTTACATATCAGGACATAATAATAATCTGTTCCTTAGCAGGTCTAAAAATTTGGTAAATACAACGTCAGATGAACAACAACACATGACATTACACCGTGTCATGATTTGTTCAACAAAAATAAAGACAAAATGGAGAAGTCATGTGTAAAAAACTAAGTAGCAGAAAGTGTAACCACCTCTATAAAAGCCAAAGTTTTAGCAGTTGGCTGGTCTGGAGCAATCAGGTGTGTGTTAACACAATGCCAAAGAGGAAAAACATCAGCAATGATCTTAGAGAAGCAATTGTTGCTGCCTATCAATCTGGGAAGGGTTAGAAGGCCATTTCCAAACAATTTAAAGTCCATCATGATACAGTGAGAAATATTATTCAAAAGTGGAAAACATTCAAGTCAGTTGCCAATCTTCCCAGGAGTGGACATCCCAGTAAATTCACCCCAAGGTCAGGTGCAATGCTCAGAGAAATTGTAAAAAACCCAAAAGTTACATCTCAGACTCTACAGGCCTCAGTTAGCATGTTAAGTATTAAGGTTCATGACAGTACAATTATAAAAAGACTGAACAAGTATGGAACAATGTCCTTTGGACAGACACGACCAAAGTGGAGATGTTTGGCGATAATACACAGTGTCACGTTTGGTGAAAACCAAACACAGCATATCAGCACAAACACCTCATACCAACTGTCAAGCACGGTGGTGGAGGGGTGATGATTTGGGCTCGTTTTGCAGCCACGGGACCTGGGAACCTTTCAGTCATTTAGTCAACCATGAACTCCTCTGTATACCACAGTTTTCTAGAGTCAAATATGACAGCATCTACTAAAACTTGGCTGAATTTGGGTCATGCAACAGGACAATGATTCCAAGCACATCATCGGCCAGGCCTGCATGCAGACATCTTGCCTTAGAGATGTCAGTACACCTGCGCTGTCCATCCTGGTCTCCTCTAGGAGGCATTGCATGTTACCTTAAGGTAACCGGAAGGGACCAACAGCACAGACACGCAGACGGCACTAAAGCAAGAAGCCTGGCCGTCAGTCTGAGAAAAAGAAGGATTACTTCAGATTATGGTACTTAAACTGGTACTTGCTAAAAGCAATATGCCTAATTATTGTGGGGGAGACTTGATATAGGGTGATAGTTCCACTTTAAATCAATAAAATTTGTGTGATCAAACATAGAGATGCCGATGTACTAACAAAATGTGGCTTAGTTTTGGGTCAAACCAGTGATGTAAGTGGGACATTTAACCCACTGAATGATAGAGAGGTCTCTAATGCATTGATTTGTAGTGTATTGGATATCTTTATAGCACTGGAGAAGCTAAAAACCTCATTCAAAACAGTGCCGATTAGGCAAATGTTTTTGGTAATATATGGGGCAGACTTGTTGTAAGTTTCTTAGTATAGAAGCCTCAGGTGATTATAATGTTGGGAAATGCTATAGAAGAAACAGTGGAAATTAACTGTGTTAAATCCAACATTCTAATTCTCATTGAACATCACAAGAGCCGAGACATGTGGGTTAAAATTTCACTCAACCTCCTCTTTGGACCTCCCCGTGCTTTGACAATATTTAATTTCTAAGATCCTAACTTCTTTAACCCTTTCAGTGCCAGAGGGGTATAGAACACATTGCTTTGTGCACCCCTCTGGCCTCCAAAAGGATACTATGCCAACTATCATGTAGTTTCATCAGTAAAGCACAGAGGGGGCTTATAGATGAACTCTGGTTCATAGAATAAGATGCTAAAATTGGCTTTTGATAATGTTTTGGTGTGATATTATATATAGAGCACTCCCAGTTCATAAAATGGCTTCCCCAGGGGCATATTTGCATATTTAATACAATACACAATATAGGCAAGTATGGGAATGTGGAGATTCTAGTTAGGTAGAAGATCAGTATGATAGAAAGCAACTAATTAGTACGTGTTCAATACAGATGGAAGACCAGACTAAACAGGCACCGATCCGCAGAGTATATTCAATATATATATGATATGATTTCTGCCGTAGTATACCAATATACTCTGTATAAGTGCGTACCCTGCTGGCAATCAAAGGGTTAAGGGGAGTGTCTGTGTGTGTGTGTTTTAAAGTACACTAAACGTTTATTTTGTTTTTATTTGCTATACTACCCTTCAAGGGTTTTGAAAGGGTTAATGGAGAGCTGAATGGGTCTCTAGACTGTAAATCAGAGGTGATTCCAGTAACAATACCCTCTCTTTTGCAGTTAATTTGCTCTTTTCTTTTTGTTTTCATATGGAATAGTACTAGTAATATCCATATCATGAATAGAGCTCATAAGACGACTTCATTGACGTGCAGACTAGGTGAAACAGGATGGTCAAAATGATGGCTATAAAAATACTGTTTATAAAGATGATGGAATGTTACTAATGATATTTTACTACGTAGATATAGAATAAAGACATAGGATAAAGTCATCGCTGCAGCGGAATGTGCAGATCATACAGTTTTATACACTCCCTGATTTTAGAATCACTAAACTCATTGTATGTCCATAGTGTGAGTAATGTATTGTTTCTCAATATATTGCTCATCCCTCTGGCATTCAGAGGATTAATCCATTGATATCTTACATCTTTGCCATTCTTATTCGCTATGAGCTAGATTTTTTTTATTTATTTAACCCTTTGATTGCCAGAGGGGTGGGAAAGGCATTGCAAAGCAATGTGTTGCACCCTCTCTAACACTCAAAGGATTAAGAGTGGACTGCTATGTGTTTTATTCTCCCTAAAGGCTGGAAAACATACAGATCCATTCAACCAGTAGAAGAGGACAATTGGAGATGGACACTACAAGGCTGGATGTTACAGAATGGTGATGTGCATCCCGTTCGTTTTCCTCCTGACAGGAATCGCTGCAGAAAGGTACTTATATTTTTCCTACTAACAGAAATATCAGTGTGGAGGAAAAACAGGGGAACTTACCTCGGAATGTTAAAGGGAAAGTAACACTGCCCCCACTATGCCATGGCCCCTTTGAGGTTTGCCCTTCTGCTTCTGTTGAAAAGATCTTTAATCAGTCCTCAATGTCATATCCATGGAGGACAACATGACAGTTGCTGGTCATTTTTTACAAATTGAAGCAGACAAAGCTCATGAGCCTATTTAAAGCTGAACTTTCAGTACATACTTAGTCGCCATGCATTCATTAACAGCATGGTGACTAGCTTTGAAATAGATGTTTTACCTTTAAAAATAGCCCAGTATAAAGAAATCCTTCCCGTCTGGGGACTGACAGGCAGGTTAGTGCGGTTCGCACACCCGCGCCGTCAGTCCCTTCTGGTAACCATATGGTGCACTGCAGTCTACTAAATGGAGACCGGACTGACAGCGCAGGCGCACAGACAAGATGTCTGCCCTGTAGCCCGAGTTCCTGTCTCCAAACGGGAAGGATTACTTTACACTATTTTTTAACAGTAAGACTCCTATTTCAAAGCTCGTTGTCATGCGTTTAATGAATGCATGGCGACTTAGTAAGATCTGAAAGTTCCGCTTTAACTCTTTAAATACCTGAGAGGTAATCAGCACATTGCATAGCAAAGTTGCATTTCCTCTGATCCTTAACCCTTTGAGTGCCAGAGGGTTAGCAACACATTGCTTCGCAATACATTAGGCAGTCCTTAGGCACTAAAAGGGATAAGATTCCCAAGCGCAGTGGACAGAGTTCTGTGTTCTGACATACAGGACAGATTATCTCTTGACCCAAGGAACAAGCATAATATTTAGAGAAGCCAGCAGTAATGTAAGTGATAGTTATTATTAAAAGGGGTCACTTACCCTTTAAGTCCATTAATTTCAATCTGAAAAACCTTCTGGTGCCGTTTTCCATGTCACTTTCTGCCATTCTAGCACTCCATAGGTCATCATTCACACATCCATACATCAACACATACACATGCTCTCTCACCTCAGTTTGTCTATACTGCACTAGTTGTTATGGTGGATACGTGGTCTCTCTTATCCAGTGGTTATCAACCAGAGTGCTGTGGCACTTTGGCTTGTCAAGATTTTCCACTTAGGGTACCATTTATTTTCTATGACAATTTTGAAAAATTTGAACACCGAGTTTTTAATCTTTATTATGGAAATTTGTTAAGCACAATATCCTATTTTTTCTCATTGTTATTGTGGGACCTAATGTACAAGATATTTTCTTCTCAACCTTAACGCTTTGAGTGCCAGAGGGGTACACAATGCATTGAAAAGCAATGCGTTATGTATCCCTCTGGCACCCAAAGGGTTGAATATGCCCTTGACAAACAAACTATAAAATATTAGAAGTGCCCAGACAATTTCAAACTGTGTGTCAGTGGTGCCTTGAGGGGAAGAAGGGAAAAAAAAAAAAAGGATTGACAATCACTGCTATAACTAGAAAAGATGGAGACTGACAACCAGAACCTGTCAGTTATAAAACAAGAGATGAAGTTGTGTATATCAGCTAACTGATAGTTACATTTTTATTTCCATTACATAAATAAAGATTGAGAGCCTCAATTCCTCCAACTATTGTTGGACTACAATTTCTATAATCCCCAGCCAATGTCTCTCCAGGTGTTGTTAGAGTACAATCCTATATAATAATTCGCTAAGTTGTGTGTAACGCCCGACATGCGCAGTAGACACTGCTGCGCGTGCGGCAGTCATGCGCAGTACAGACTGCCCACGCCACGGCTGATACAGAGCTGGGCGCTCCTTCGGAGCGTCCAGCTCTGTATCAGCAGTGGCGCGGGCAGTCTCTGCTGTGCGTGACTGCCCCGCGACCGGCTGCCAGAGGCACTGTGGCCCGTGTAACGGGCTGTTCAACTAGTTATACAATAAAAAGCAAGAAAGTTTCCCATTTCTAGTGTATAAATGAGCTGTAAAAATAAAAATGATCTACCATGGTTTATTATAAATCTCTGCTGAGCCTTAATTGCCACTGGACTGTAGTTTTTTATAAAGGTATCAGCAGTTTTACTGCCATCAGTGTATACTTTGTACCACTCCAATTAATTAATGAGAAAAGCAATTCAGAATCTTATGATGGCAATATACTAAATTAGAACATCAGTAAAGTATTTGGAACTTGGGTTTTGGTTTGCACATGCCTACTAAAGGGAAATGTGTAAATTCATTTCTCTTAGTCAATGTACAACACATGAACCATGGGAATGTGGTATCCTGCTCCAGGAGGGCAGAGCAGAGCTCCACCTAAATATGCTCAGATTTTAAGTGTTAGTAATGTCCACAAAAAAGTTTTTTTGCATATAGAAGAGCTTAAAAAGCTGAGCTAAATGCAAAAAATGTATCTCTCAAACCGCTATGGTTTAAGAGATACAGGCATTTAAAGTTTGATCTCTCCTACTGACAGCTGTAAAGCTATCAGCAGGAGATCCATGTCAGTCTACACGGAGGTGCTTGAGAAGTTCATCGATCTCGTTATTTACCACGAATCCCTTCATTGGAATGGTCTAAAACGAGTGCTTGAAAACCAGCACATTAACACAGTAGTGTCTGACAAATGTGTAAAGGGATGATCACGTCACCTCCTAACATAGCTGCTCACCAGAGGCCTGATTCTTGTAGGCCCATCAACCTGGTGGAATGTGCAATAACCCAAAAGGACAATGGCTGATTCCTGAGAACACACGCCTGGTGAATGGTCACCTTAATACAAGAAACAACTGTATCCTTCGAAAGAAGGCCCTCACAGGTGGGAAAAAGCTAATCAGATTTCTTAAAGAGCTATGGGCAATGAACATAGTACTTCAAGCACCTAAACATATCCAGGAGGTGAAGCTCCTGCTCCTGTCTATTAGATGGAACTGGACAAAGCGAAAGAACAATAATTTTCTGGTTAATGTTTAACTTAGAAACAACCTTTGGGAGAAAACGTATGGGAGTCCTCAAAACCACTCTGTCAGGATGGAAAATTAAAAAGGGAGGCCTGCAACATAAAGCCTGTGGTTCTGCCACCTGACAAGACCACACAATAGCCAAGTTAAAGGCAGTCTTGTGTGTCAGGAAAAGCAGGGAAAATGAAGACTAGCGTTCAGAAGAAGCCTTCTAAAGCACTCACAGGCCCAGGATGAAATCCCACAGAGGAGTGGGATCCCAAAAGAGAGGGTAGCATGAACCATCCCTTCCACAAAATCCCATCTTCCTTAGGATGCTGGCCTCAACAGCCAAGCCATCAGTCAATTTCTCTACCGGTGGATGACACCGCAGACCCGGAATCAAAAGTTTTGGGCACAAATGAAGTCCAGATGGCTCTGCCACAAACAGAAAGGCCAGAATGAGGCAATCAGAATGACATGAGCCCACTCCATCCTGATTTTCTTCTGGGAATCAGGAGAACCGGAGGAAATATTTATGCCAGAGGAAAATTCCATGAAATGAACATTCCACCTACCAACAGAGCTAGAGGATTCTAAGATCTGTCATACAACTGAGGAACTTTGCGGTTCAGCTGAGAGGATATTACATCCAATGTGTGAAACCCATAGGTCAATGGCAGAGTTTATTATGCTTTTGACTGAGCACCCGATTGCAAAGATCCAGGTGCTGGGGATTGAGAAAGTCTGCCACAACATAGTCCAATCCTGGTATATCAACGTCTGAAAAAGCTGGCACATAAGCCCACATGAGAATCAGCCAAACACCTTGGTGCATACAGCTATGCTTATCCCACCATCACAATGTCAGAATGGATCCTCACTGAGGATCCTTGAAGGAACAGAGACCCATGCTGAAGGGCTAAGTGAATCACTCAAAGCTCTAGAACACTGATGGATCGAAGGCTCTCCGCACTGGTCCAAAGAACCTGAGCTGTCTGAGGACCCAGAGTGGCACTCCAACCTATCAAGCTGGCATCTGTCAAGACTATGACCTAGTATGGGATAACCAGTGGCCGTCAAAGAAGCAGGTGAAGCCACCAACAAAGATTCACCATCAACCGATTACACAGGGACATGACATGGGAGAGGTGACACTTGTTTGGACCAATTCCTGAGAATTTCCAACTACAGTTCTCGCATATAAAATTGTGCAAATGAGGCCTCCACCAAAGCAGACCCACCCAATTGCACAGGTAGGGCAAAAAAAATGCATCAGAAGCCACAAAGTCCACCTTCAAAAAAAGAATCCAGGCACTTATCTACCTGATCATTAAAAGCTGTGGCATTATCTGGCGGCAAAGCTGTATTCTTAGGAAGCTGACAATCTGGGGATCGACTGCAGGAGGGTAGACCACTGCACTAAAGCCTCAGCAGAAAGGATACAAAAAAAGATATGGCAAGGCATCCCAGAGAGTAGCCACCACCAGGCAGCCTCGAGTTCTAGTCTTCACCCTCTAGCATCTGGCCCACTACCTTGCAGTTTACGCTCTATTGTGTGTTGTTTTGTTGTGTTTTAGTCATAATTATTATATCACAGAGTGTAATCAGGCAGCTTACATTGGGCGCTTAGTCTGTCAGGTCATCAAACATATCTTGAAAACACTCCGTGGAAGTGCTGGGGTCTTCCTCATAAAAGTCCCCAAAAGAGGAAGACAAATCTAAGTCTTCCACATCAGTTTCCCCTTCCACAACAGAAGAATCCTCAATAATGGGGCATCACTCTCTATAACATGGCTCAAGAGCCTTTTGGGGGGAGCAGTATGTCCCACGGACCAAGAGACTAAGACTCCTTGAATAGAAGAAAGAATAGAGCTAAATAAGGAAATTAAGGCCTTACCCCATGCAGGCTCCTGTTCAACTGGTGAGGGTCCCTGAGGTTGAGTAGAGGCCACAAAGCAAGAAAGAGAAAAATTCAATAAAATTCCCTAGGAAGAACAATATGGCATGAGGAGCAATGGGTTAAAGGGACAATGGAAACCTTAGTAGCCTTAGACTTGCACATATCTCCATTAGGCTCTGACATAATCAGGAGATCCCTTAAATCCTTTGAGTGCCAGAGGGGTACGCAACAAATTGCTCCACAATGTGTTACATACCCCTCTGGCACTCAAAGGGTTAAGGTATAAAGTATAAAGTAGTTTCAAATAGAATAAAAGTAATTATACATTTTTAAAAGTACTTAACTGACTGCAAGGGGTTATTATGGCAAGCGGGAGGAAGAGACCAGACTCTTTGTAGCAAGCAGAATCCAAAACGGAAGCGGGTCAGCATAGGATCACCTTTGCCCTGCCAAATTGTCCAGGTATAATTGTTTGATGGCTCTCTAGCCATTGCCAAAAGCACCCCCCTGATACGTATCCAATATGGCCACTACACTTGCCCTTCCTTAAAAGCACAGCGACCCCCCAAAAAAGTTAAGAGTTTAGGGATATATGGGAAATGTGCATTCAGGAGAGAGAATCCAGTCTCTTCAGGCTAATATAAACAAAATAAGCTTCAGAAATAACCCATAAGAAAAAGGGCTGAGAATGCAATCCATCCTCAACAGACTCAGGTCCTTAAAGTGTGTATTCTGGTAAAACCTTCCAAGGAGGCCAGAAATAAGAGGACAACCCATAACCTCAGCAACTTAAACTAAGGAGGCGGCTAACTAAGCCCTTGCATCCAAGCAGTTGGAAGGTCACTTTTAAAACGATCTGATGTTCAGGCAGTGGTAAAGTGGATAAGGGAGGGAGTCTCCAACTCAGAGACCATTTTAGATAAAGAGCCCTGCCATCCTGAAGAAGGGGACTTTACCCCATGGTTACCGTGTTCCACATAGGATATAAGAGGAAATGTGTGCATATATGTGTGTGTGTTTTATATGCGTGTGTTTATATATGTTTTATATGCATGAATTTGTGTGTGTGTATGTCTTTTATATGTGAGTGTGTGTGTGTGTGTGTGTTTTATTTGTGTGTGTGTGTGTTGTATTTCTGTGTATGTGTGTATACATCTGTGTTTGTTTCTCTCTGTCTTTCTCTGATGTAAGGGATCCAGACATTAGGATCCAGACATTAGGATGGAAATGTTTATCCCTTCAGCGGGGTAAAGACTGGGAGGTGGTTATAAACTAAAGGTAATAAAGCTGAGTGATAACACTTCTCCAATACCTATGTTATTCTATGGAACCTATGCACTAAGATTTTGCCAACTTGAGGCTCCATAGAATAACATAGGAAATGGGGAAGTGATCCCACTGGATCTCCAATTTATCACCCCGTAGTACATCATGGACAGGTATTTTGTATTATCTACCCATACTTCCTTTCTAGACTAATGAATAGGAAATCAGAATTTCATCTCTATTAAGACACTGCATAATGAAATGTACAAAAGGTTAAGTCACTGCATATTGAAATACACAAATGAGGTCTTGCTGTTTTATTTCTGCACATATACCAGATACATTTGCTTTGGATACACAGTGACCGGTAGTTTTATAAGAAGGCGTAATTAGGATGTAGCAAATGCTGAATGAATCATAGGAACTGATTCATTGTTTAATTACAGTGAATGTGGGTTTGTACTTTCATTATAGTCCAGTTCATTGAGGTTCTGATGTACTAAGAAGTGAAGAAGCAATTCTGGGGCAAAAATGCTACACCATAGGGGAGAAATACAAATTTCCAGTGCTTTAAATGGGGCTTGTAATCCCTTATATGCTGGAGGTCTCCAAAGCATTGTTGAGCAAATTTTGGCATTCAAGGAGTTAAGAGCCCCATTTAACCCTTCACTTTGCAATGCACTCTGGCACCCAAAGGGTTACACCATAGTGAATTGTGAATTGCTCCCAATGGTGCAGTCAACTAGTGGCAATTCCTCAGAGACAAGTAGACAAACGCACTCAAACCCAAAGGCCTCTCATCTGAAGGTGCACGCCCCAGCGTACAGCACAACATGAGGAAGGTGAGAATGCACGCCCAGATAATGTCGGCGACAACTCCATTATTAGCCCTTTTGAGTGCCAGAGGGGTACGCAACGCATTACTTTGCAAATGTGTTGCGTACCCCTCTGGCACTCAAAGGGTTAAACCTTTGCTAAGAATACACTATGGTCCATGAGTTCAGGGATTCTGGGGCAAACCAGCTGTACACCAGAGGAGAACTGAGAATACCCATTAAGTTAAATGGGACTTTTATCCCTTAGAATGCTGGTGGTGGCGCCAATGTATTGTGAAGAAATGCACTGGATACTTTTCTAGCATTCAAGGGGTTCAAATCCCCATTTAAATCAATGGAAATATGGGGATTTTTAAAAAAATTTTACTCCTATGGTCCAGTGGATTTGCCCCGGAATTGCTCAGTGTTTGCGTTCGACATACTATCTTAAGTTTCATATTTGGGAGCCAGCAATAGCCTCCATTGAAACGCAGTATATTCTTAGCACCACTTCACCCTGAAATAAGTCAGAAGTGTGATCTCACTTCCTTCATATTGCCTTTCTGTTCTTTGTGTACATCTGCATTGTTTTGAATACTGCCATGTTTCCAAAAGACCAGCGGCCTGGGCCTACCTCATGCAGTATTAGTGCACCATGCTGCCCAATTGCACCATTAAAGTGAAACTTTCAGCTATTACTAAGTCGCCATGCATTCATTAAGCGCATGGCGACTAGCTTGGAAATCCATGTCTTACCTTTAAAAAGTCCAAGACTCAAAAGAAATCTTTGCCTTTTGGAGACTGACTGGCAGGTTAGTTTGGTCAGCGTCTCTGCCGTCAATCCCTTCAGGTTACCTTGTGGCCACACTGCAGTGCTACTCAATGGAGACTGGGAAAGACAGCACAGGTGCGCAGACAAGATGTCTGTGCTGTTACCTGGCTTCCGGTCTCCAAACAGCAAAGATTTCTCCAGGATCTGCGAGTTTTTAAAGGTAAGACATGGATTTCCAAGCTAGTCGCCATGCTCTTA
Organism: Rhinophrynus dorsalis; assembly: GCA_037306005.1. Classification (NCBI taxonomy): domain Eukaryota; kingdom Metazoa; phylum Chordata; class Amphibia; order Anura; family Rhinophrynidae; genus Rhinophrynus; species Rhinophrynus dorsalis. The sequence goes on along the minus strand of CM074719.1, from coordinate 143,481,662 downwards.
ATGAATGCATGGTGACTTAGTAATAGCTGAAAGTTCCGCTTTAACACTAAATGGGAAATTTCACCTTCTTGTGACTTAATTTTATTGTGTTTGAAAGCATCTTGAAAATTTTATATATATATATATATATATATATATATATATATATATATATATATATTTTTTTTTTATTATTATTATTTATTTTTTTTTTTTTCCCTAAAACATCGTAAAACCTTAGATATAAAGCTAGAAAGAAATGACGTGATGTCATCTTTGTTCTCTGTGTGGCAGAAGCCCTGCCGCATAGAGAATTTTTCAACTCCTCCTCACTCTCTCAAACCTGCCCAAGTAATTATCATATTTGGCACACGCAAGATCTGTGGTTGTGAGGGTGCATTGCATGACAGACACAAGAACGCGGAAAACACAAAGGGGGGTGGATTTCATGATCGAGAACTGAGACAGAACACTGCCCCTTACGGAGCACATCTCCAAGATGTCAGCGCTCTAGTGCTTGTAAAACTGGGCATATAAATGTAATATTTAAGAGGTACATGGCACCATTAACAAAATAACTAACATTATTACATTTATTGGGACCAGACAAATCTTTGAATCTGCTCTTATGTCACCATGACATTTCTGCTTTAGGAGGTCAGTAGAGTATTACCACATTGTCCTTAATGAAGGTTAGCAGAGTATTACACCAATACCATTGGAATGGTTAGTATAATAGTACACCATTACCATTGGAAAGTCAACAAAGTATCACACCACTGCCCTTAATGACAACGTGCCATGCTATGACCGTCATGCGGTTTTTGCGTTAAAGATTGGCGATGGTCATAGCACGTCACGTACATTTTACTTACATCACTCCTCTGGGAGCGCTGTAAGTAAAAACGGGGGGTGAAATTGACAGATCCAAGACTGGAGTGATCTCTCTCAGTCCCCAACGCTGCGTGCCGGTATGCATCACAGGTCACATGTACCCGCATGTCCAAAACAGCAAAGTGATCCTTAAGGGAAGGTTACTTCCCAGGACCGCGGTCATGAAGGGGTTAAGGAGGGTCTGTAGCGTATTACACCATTACATGCTCTGGGTTGGCAGCATGATTTGGGGCAATAAACATGAAACTGCTCAGCCAGTTCTGAGCAATGCCTGTGCTTACTGATAGGAGAAATAAATAGACCTTAACTCCTTAACCCTTAGCATGCCAGAGAGGTAGCCAATGCTGTGTTTCAATGCTTTGGATACCACTCTTGCACTGAAAGGATTAAGGTTCAGAGTGGTACATTGCCTACCCCTCTTATCCTTTTCATAATTAAACTATGGATTTTTAGAAATAAAGTAAACAATGGAAAAACAGATGAAAATTGTGAATAAAATAGGAATGTTACATCAAAGAAAAAAGAGCACATTGTTGCACAGGTACCAAAATGCTATTTCTGCAGGGGGACCTGAATGGACTTTGGGAGGGTTTTGCATTGTTTCAGTTTTCTTTTTATAATATGCCATGTGTTAGTATGCACAGAGGAGACCTCTGTAATGGGAACACCTGGGAGGGTTTTCAATTGGCTGTGTTGTTGTTGCTCTGGCTTAGCAATAGGAGGGCTGCATGCTGGCTGCCATCCAATAGTTAAATCACATAGCAGCACAAATGCTGTTCAGGCTTGTAAGGCTTGTTTTCCACCAAAAATGTACTATGTGAGCACACTCTTGCACGCACACACACAGGCACACACACATAAGACACGTGCAAGTGCACACACAGGCACAGACAGGCACAGACATGCAAACAGAGCCGCACAAGCATGTGCACACAGACACAGGCACAGTCACACAGATGCGTGCGCACACACGGGGGGGCGCGTACGCACACAAGGGGACACATGCACACACATGCACACAGGAGCAGACACACATAAGCGCAGATATGAACGCACATACAGGGACGCATGCACATGCATGCATACACACTGACACAGGAGCAGACGCACACACAAGTGCAGACACACAAGCGCAGACATTCACGCACACACGCATGTACACACACAGGCGCAGACACACAAGTGCAGACATGCACGCACTGACACACATGCACAGATGCACAAGCATGCACACACAGATACAGGGACACAGACAGTTTATGCTGCACTCACCTATAACTCATTGATGGATGTTATTGTATTTGTTAGGTCCATGTCACTACTTCCTTGACACTCTATTACTATCCTTTCACATCACAGACTGGCAGGCTGCATAACACTATGGGCCGTATTCAATAAGATAAAGAGGTGTCATTCTGGAAAAAACCAACTGCACCATAGCCAACAAATACGAAGTCACCAAATTTCCATTGATGAAATAGGACTTTAAACCCACTGAATGACAGAGAGGGTTCTAACACTATTTCACCTCTGTAGCAGCCTCCAACTTTATGTCATGACTATTCGCTTCTTCCACCCTTTTGGTGGTTCTAGTAGCCTAAAAAGGTGGTTAGAGGTGATTTTCTGGCCACATGGGTAATTAACCCTTTGAGAACCAGAGGGGTACACAGCGCTTTGTGAAGCAATTAGTCATTGGAAAGCCCTGGTACAGCATTTCTTTTGGGCCTTGTAACACTAAAATATCCTCAAAGAGGCTTAACTAGAACCTATTGGGGCTGATGGGAGACACAGACACACACACGGGATCATAATGGAACTGCACTAGACTCTGGTAGCGAGGTGTATAGGATGTTTTTGATTAGCTTTTTTATTTAAGGCAGAGCTGGTCTAAGTAAGGCACGCTTAGACCATTCTCAGTTATTAAACACCTCTTTGACAGATCACATATAATTAACCACTTGTTATCCACAGTCCTGGGAAGTAACCTTCCCTTAAGGACCGCTTTGAAGATTCCGACGTGCCGGCACACATGACCTGTGATGCGTACCGGCACGCCGCACTGGGGACGCCAGTCTTGGAGCTGTCAATTTCACGACCCGTTTTTACTTACAGCGTTCCCGGAGGAACACTGTAAGTAAAATGTACGTGACGTACTATGACCGTCACCGGTCCTTAACGCAAAAACCGCATGACTGTCATAGCATGGCACACGGTCGTTAAGGGGTTAAGTATGCTTTCCAATGCTCAAAATCTAATGAGGACCTTTTGCATATTAGAAAATGTTGTTTAAAAACATTCTATGTATGATATTACGTAACATACACGCAGAAACAGAATTGAATTATACTTTTTGGAACCGATCTCTGTCAGTACAGCACTGTATGTTAATTAAGCCCTCAGTGCAGTATACAGATCCAACAGTGCTTGGTGCTGGACTCAGACATCACTCTCTTGAGAGTAAAGGTATCAGTATTGCCTCAATTACACATCTTCTGGTCCTTTGGCAAACATGATACATAAGCATATGTAAGTTTTCAAATAAGTAAAAGTAATTCAAGGTGAAGGGACCACTTTTAACCCCTTCCAGACAATGGACTTACCAGGTACGTCACACAAAAATGTCACTTAGTGACAGATGACGTACCTGGTAAGTCCAGGAAGTCATTCGCTATAATGAGGAAAAAAAAAACCCGTCGTTAAGTGCCAGCCGCGTGCACGCGTGGCCGGTCACTAAGGGGTTAAAAACAAGTTGTTGTTATATTAATGAGGCAGTAAAGGGTCGGGGGTATAGGGCTCTCTAATTATAAAAGCCTCCTGACTCCAAAATGAGAGTGCTTCACTTGGTGCTTATGGAAAAGAAAACAATATTGTTATCCTCTCCAATTAAGCCTAATGTCTGCAAATCTGCAGATTTCTATGAACTGCAAGGCTGGGTGATATCAGCTTGGAGCTTCTGGGAGATTTCTGTCCTCACCACTGAAACCCAATGCCAGGGATTTTGCGGACATTAGGCTTAATTGGAGAGGATAACAATATTGGTTTTTTTTTCCATAAGCACCAAGTGAAGCGCTCTCATTTTGGAGTCAGGAGGCTTATATAATTGTAATTTTTCTGGTTTATGAGGCCAAGGTTGAACTTAATGGACTTGAGTCATATTTCAACCTAATTTACTGTGTTACTATGTTACTGCATTACTATGACACCACCCAGCCCTTGGAAATCTCAGTCAAAGGTAGGCTAGAAGAACTCCGTTCCCACAGCTGTCTGATATCTAACTAACTTGAGTTAGGAAGCCCTCTACTCTAAACCTTTACTACTCCATTAAATAATACAATTAAAACAATACATGTAAAACCCCCCTGACTTTAAAAGAACTCTTTTTCAAACCTAAAGTTTCCTCTTTTTTAGATGCTAGATCTATTTTATCATTATTGGTATTGCTCCTATGGTGAGATAACTCTACTACTCTCTAAAAACCAAGAACAGAATTGCAGTTGTAGTTTCAAAGGAATTCACAACTATAAGACAAGGGTAGTAAATGTACAAAGGTGTGCAGCGTTATCTGCTGCCACACCCAAAACACAGCCTTAACCCTTTGACTGATATAGTGCTTTGCAATGCATTGATCACCTCCTCTAGCATTCAAAGGGTTAAGAAAAAAACAGCAACCATTTAATATATATCTGAAATCTCACAAATGTACTTTCATATAAGAAACACATTTAAATTTAAGCACAAGCTCTCCTTTACAAAAAACTGTCTGATGCAGGTTATCAAGTATCTTCAGAGAAATAAAAAGGAGCTGTGAAGAACAGATGAGCCATGCAGAGACAATGCTCCAATCAGAGTAAAGTAATGTTCTCAGGCTGCATTTGGAGATGGACAGATAAACACGAATAGGGGCTTACACAGTAAATGAATCTGCAACCTCTTGTAGCATAGATAAGTCTATTCTAAGGATTAAATAAACCTACACTTTTAAAGAGAAAGGGAAATAGGCAGACTAGATTGGACAACAAGTTTTATTTAATTTCTATGCTTCTATATGTAACTTACAGAAAATTTGCTGAGATGAGGCACTCTTGGTACAGTAACAGTATTATCTCAGCACTTACAGATAACCAAAACGTGCCTGTTCAGGATTACATTTTAGGAACCTGACATAAAATAACTACATGTACATGATATTTAAATTTCTATAACCCAAATTTAATTTTAAGTGTTAGTATCACTTTAATTCTTGGATGGTGAGTGATGATAGTCAATTAAAAGCTTCTACCACAGCTGCACGTCCGCATGTTTTACTTTTGTTACATTCAATTATTTGATTGAGACATTAATAAAAAGAATAGAGCAACAATAATGCAACATATGTAGGTTGTATTGAGGATGAGCACTATCTACCATGCACAGTAAAATTGTCCTGCATTCATAATACTCTTCATCGATTAAACTGTCTTTTCATTATGCGACTGATGAAGGACATTGTAGCATGAAACATGTGTTCCCTCTTTCTGTAAATAATCACATTTTCATCTCTCAACCCCTTAAGGACCACTGACGTGGCAGGACCATCACGCTGGTCCAGCACTTAAGGACCAGTGACGGTCCTGGTACGTCACATACTTTTACTCACCGTGCTCCTGCAGGAGCGTGGTGAGTAATACCGGGGACTGAAGCTGATCGCTCCAAGACCGGAGCAATCTCTTTCAGTCCCCCGTTCGACGTGCCGGCACTCATGATCAGTCACGTGGGACGACACGTCAAACTTTCCTATCTGGTCCTTAAAGGACCGCACAACCCGGGGGTTAAATGGTGACTATCAAGTGATGGGTCTGCAGGCCTGGGAGCAGATCTACTGATTAAGTCAGGGTTGCTGTGTGAGCTCTGTTGGAACATAGGGGGCTGAACAGGAGTCTGAAGAAAGACCCCTGATACAACCTTACTGGTCCCTCAAGAAAATACTAAACTGCAAGACTTGGAAGTACCAGCATGCTTCCAGCCACCACTGCCAAACTGTCCAACAGTTAAAAGCTCAGGGCAGTGTTGTGCATTCACAAAATGACTCAGAAGGAACAGGCTTAGTAAAACAGAATAATTGCCCTTTAAGTGTCAGCATTGTAACCGACTGTAGGGGAAGTCTGTCGTACGACTGTCCGGCGGCTCTGCAGCTGAGCCGCGATCGCAATAATAAAAAAGAAATCCTTCACTTAAAAGGTCTTCTACGTGTGCTTGGTTTGCAAGCACAGTAGAAGACCTTTTAAGTGAAGGATTTCTTTTTTATTATTGCTATCACGGCTCAGCTGCAGAGCCGCCAGACAGTCGTACGACAGACTTCCCCTACAGTCAGTTACAAAGCTGACTTCAGGGAAGGGGGAGGGAGGGGGGAACTTTGAGAGTGAATATCTCTCAAACCTTTCACTGGGGGTAGATAATTTCTTTTTTTTTTACTCCTACAATATTGGGATTAGTAATTTTAAAGTATTACTATCCCTTTAACACAGGAGACCATGGGATATACCAGAGCATCCACCAGAATTCCTGGAAGGGAAAAGAGGGGAAAAAAAACAAACAAACACTGTACACCAGTATTTTACAGGACTAACTGGTACCGTAGAAACCCCATGTATCAATATACACCCAACTTGCACACCTAACACCTAAAATGGTACTACTAGGTGAAGGATCTTTCGGCCAAAGCTGGCCTCAGCCAAGTCCAGGACACTGATGCAACTGTTTGGTGAAGGCGTACAGAGAGGGCCATATCATTGTCATACACAGCTGCTTGGTAGAGGCATGATTTTTGCAGGCACAAGCACCCACTGGTAGAGTGTGACGTGACTCTTCTGAGCACATACACCTCTCAGACTGTGGCCTTGATCCAAGAATCAATCGGAATTTTGGACACAGCCTGGCCTGCTCTGGGGTCCCTCAGGAATTACAAAGAGAATCAGATATCCTAAAAGCCTGTGTGTGATGAACTCTGTAGTTTATACTGTGTAACATGTCCAACAGATTGAGCTCCATGGTAAAAGGAAGGAGGAACAATTTCCTGGTTGATGCAAAAATCTGAGAGCCTTTGAGCAACAAACCTCTGGGAGTACAAAGAACCACCTTGTACTGGTGAAAAACCAGAAACGGTATCTTCAAGACAAAGCTTGCAGTTCCACAACTCCGTGAAAAGATATAATGGCCAAAAAGAAAGCCATTTTGAGTGTCAAAAGATGCAAAGAAGCAACTGAAAGGGGCTTGAAAGACCTCTGGAGAACTACTAACACCAAATTCATATACCAAGTAGTATGAGCCAGGAAAGAAGGGTGGTGTGAGCCACTCCCCTCAACAAAGGTTTAGATCTGAACCTTAATAGAACTCTGACTGAGACTCTTATTGACACCATCTTGATGACAAGCCAGAGTCCTAGGAAGATTGAAAGACCGTGGGGCTAGATTAGTGCAGCACTGATAGAATATTGATAAGATCATATGAAAGTCTTTAGACTGGATTCCTAGCTTGGCGCACAACAGAAAAACCTTTCTTCATCAAGATGTTGGCTTCAAGAGCCATGCAATAAAAGCCAGCCTTTCCACTTGGGGATGACAAAAGTGCTCTGGGTCAGAAGATCTGGTCTTAGGGAGGAGGGAAAATGGCTCCACAATGGACAGACTGTAAAGTTTCAAGAACCAAGCCCAAAGGGGCTAAATGGGGGCAATCAGCATTACTTGAGCACCCTCCATCAACTCACTGGGAATCTGGGGAAACGGTGAAAACACATATGCCAGATGAAAGTACCAAGGAATGGACATCTCGTTCACCACAAAACGCTAGAGGATCCCTTTTCTTGGTACAGAACAGAGTACCCTTCCAGTTCTCACAGGTCACGATGTGTGCGTACCCCTCTGGCATTCAATGAGTTAAATCAATGGGAATTTGGGAAATCTATATTTGCTCTGCATGGTTCAGTTGGTTTCTCCATAATTCATGTACTAGCCTGGCTACAGATTATATAATATAGTTAGGGTGAGACAGTCCATTGATGTGACATCATGAGTAGCAAAATATTGCATATCTTCTTTTTTGTGTACAATGTCCATCTTGAATGCATTTTCTCTCTCTCTCTCGATTGGTCTTTTGCTGCACTCTCTTGCACGCACTTTCGCTTATGTGCTGTCTTGCATACATGCTCTCTGCAAATGAACTCTCCTGCATGTGTTCCATCACAATCTGCTATTATATGTCTTTCTCTGTCTTGTTCTGTATCCTGTCCCTATTTTATTCTGAAGATGGGATGAAATACAGCAGCTAGAGAGCTGTATGTTGTGAACTAATGTTTTAGTCTGTCTAATTAGTGTTGAAGGTATTCTACTAACAGTATGGAACATCTGTGACATTGAAACAATATTTTTTTTTATTCCAGGCATACAGCCAAGCTTGAAGGAACATTTTTAACTGGAATGTGTGTTTTTTTACTGCAGGAAATAGGAAGAGCAGATCCTAGGGATCCTAGGTAATAAAGGCTAAAATTCCCACAATTTTTTTACTACAGTTCTGCCCATTTATATGTAAGATATGGGCAAATAATGCAACAAGATTTATATTGCCAACTCTTTTATACTAGAGGTCTCCAGCACATTATGAAGCAATACACTCTAGCAAATAGGGAGTTAATAAATGTTTTTTTCTTTAATCCCATCTGGGATATAAATGGTATCAATAACAAATTATGATATACTTCATATAAATATGTACAAGAGAGTTAATCCATTAAATCATCATGAACAGGAGTTCAACCTTCAAAACAATTGTTTATCTTTGCATCCATTTTCTCAGTAATACATAGAGTGTTTGTGGTTAGACATTCCTTCATCTTTCAAAGAGTAAGTGCTATTAGGGCTGCAAAAGCTAGGCTGACACATACTATTTGTATGACTGGATTAAACTGAAATGGATCCAAGGAAGATAAGCACTTAGTCTTGTTATATTTATTTTGTGGGATAAGCACTGTGCTCCTAGTACCTGAAGCAGGTAAATATGTATGCTTCGTAATTTTATATATGTGGATAAATCCCCAGAGTCATGTCCCAAAGGCTGATACTGCAGTATCTTGATGTACCATCATTTGGTTGCACTGAAAAAACACGTACTATCTAGCATGCACCACAAACGGTGTTTTACCTCTGTAAGTGGCTTACAAACATGAGAATATGGTCATAAATGTACAAAAACTCTGCACTCTAAAGCCTAAGATTATTTAAAGGCGAAAACATGTACCTGTCCAGTAACTGACTATCCTGAGAATATTTACATAATCCTTTAAAATCATACGCAATATCCTCGCTACGATTCCAAAGGGCCATGTAAACAGTCTCAAGATCATAAAACTCTACGTTTAAGTTCAGTCTACAGCAGAGTTAAAAAGCAAAACTAGCAACTAAATATACCTGACTGCTCTGTGGATGACACCAGCTTAGCTACGTACTTTATTTAAACAGGGTAAGAGTCATTTATTACAAGACATCACTCCCTTTAAATTCTTCAGGAATTGATGTCCATAGGCAGTACCACAACATTATAAACTAGACAATATAATGTAAGGCAGAGCTCAAAGACTGTATGATGCCAGTTATCGCGTGCCCCCCCCCACCATGTGCAAAAGCAAATGTCCATAAATATATGAATAACTTAAGGAGCAATGCAATAACTGGCAAAAGACAACAAGAAAAATTTTATTTTAACCTATACCAAGGACTCATCCGCCCCCAGCTGCGGTGACTATGATTAAAGCTAAATGAAACATATAATTTTTTTCCACTATAATTCATATACAATAAAAAAAATGCATTGCATTTGGTGAGGGGATCACAAATATATCTGCCTGGTCAGACTTCTCTTTAGACATAGAAGGCAGCCCAGTTGGGGGCCTGTAAAGGGCAGCTCAGCCATGCTGGATTTCTTGTGGTTGTGTTTTAGGTTAACCCTTTCAGTGCCAGTGAGAAGCAATGTTTTGAGTATCTTTCTGGCACTGACAGGGTTAAGGTTATGTTCTGTTCCAGACAGCTGCATATGGGGCTTGGAGGCATGTAAAGTAGTGTAGATGTGGGTCTAGGAGGTCAAGGGTGCCTTGCTAATAAGTATCCAAAATTTAAATCCAGTCCTTTGACACGTTTCAATCCAGTAAGATTTAATTTATTTTTATTTTTGGAGAACTGAAATTCTCTTGCAGTGATGAGGCCCACACATCTTACTATATCATTTTATTAAGCGCTGAAGGATTTGCAAGCTCTAACATATTCTGATTCATTTTAAATAAACAGCCTACTCCCAAATATCTATATCCCTGCATCCGGCTACTGCTCAACTGGAGCACTAAATATGAATAATAGGATACCTGGAAAAGATACGTCATCAACACAGATATATAATGGAATAGTAATAATACCAAGGGACTGGGATACTGCCAAACACAGTGCTCCATGATACCCTGCCAGAGTCCTGAGATCCTGCTGCTTCCCCAGTGGAGGGAGAAAAAACATCCTATATAATAATTTGCTAAAACGTGTGTAACAACGAAGTCGTGCGCAGTAGAGACTGCCCCTTCGGAGCGTCCAGCTCTGTATCAGCCGTGGCACGGGCAGTCTCTACTGCTCATGACTGCCCCGCGACCGGCTGGCAGTGGCACTGTGGCCTGTGTAACGGGCTCTTCAACTAGTCTATAAAGCACTGTATTCTGGCACTATTCATAAGAAGGAAGATAACCTAAACTACATAGCCATAAAAGATTTCAGATTCACCAAAACAGATCACCGCTTCTGGGGTAGACAACCTGAGACCCTGCAGCAGTTCAGGACTACAATTCCCATGATCCCTTGGTAGCACACTGCTGTCTGGAAACAATAGTAATTTTAGCTCCTAACAGCCTTGGGTTGTCCATCCCTGTATTAGAGTAGGTCAGATAGTCACAGACATTTGTTACATCTGAAGACCTCTTTAACATCCAGTGGTGTTAAAAGCCAGTTTAAATCAATAGGTGCAGTTGCGTTGCTCCAGAATTATTCCAGTAAATCAGCTTCAATGAGGCACTCAAGACACACACACACACACACACACACACACAGAAAACCCTAATGGGCACTAAGAATTTTCCCCTCGTGTTCAGTCTGTCTTGGAAGTCGTGTCCTTGGAGGTGAACCTGAGAGCATGAACATAAGAGTTGCTGAATCAAGCAGAGTGGGTGAGCCTGCATAAGATTACCATGTGCAGAGGAAGGCGTTTATGTCCTGTGGTCCTGCTAGCAACTACCATGTCTGTCTCCATGGACATGACAATCAAGACTGACTGAAGATACCAGAGAACATTCAAAACAAGCTGATCCCAATACCTTTGAAATGTAACTCTTAACGTTCCATAAAGCATATAGTCTATGTGATGTGTCCCTGCTTGCTCCAATTAGTCATCAAAGAACCTTTAACAAAAGGGAGATATTACTGCTTATACACCTGGAAGACTGATAGAAGCCAATGCTGTCAACACTCTACTTTCACCCTGAAAATCTGGCCCTTTACTCTGTCTCAAGGTCAAAACCTTAAAGGGACAGTACCACTTAATATGTATTTAAAAAAAAAAAAAATATATATATATAGTAGTGTTTATCCTACTGAGTAAAAACACTGCTGAAAGGTGTATTATTCAAACGTTATTACAGCTCAAACTTGAATATTTTTGTACTGCAATATCAAGGTGGCCTGAAATTGTACAGTGGCACTGTTTAGACACTATCCTAGCCTGACAAATTAAGGGGCCTGATATCAGCTTTTGCCTTTCTTCCATTTATACAAATGTAGAATTTTTTAAGCTTTTTCTTGCTCTCTGTTGTACTTGATTGACATTTTTACTAGACTAATTGCTTGTTTGTAGACTCAACTGCATACATTTAGAAAAAAAGAAACAAAAGATAGGATCTTAAATAAGGCACTCAACCAAATTATATATAAATAGATAAAAAAATAATACAGATAAAAAGATTTATTAATCTCCATACAAATATCTATAATTCCTAATGACTAGACAGAAATATGAGACTCCCACTGACTTATTCCACCCCAGCCCTCTTTAAATAGTCCAGTACAGACAACCAATACACATTAAAAAAAAAAAAAAAAAAAATCACATAACCCTAAATCAAAATAACCCCATATAATAAAACAAAAACATAACTAAAATATACACATAGAACTACTACATACACCAGTACACTAAAATAAATAATGATGCCTTTCATCGGAAGTGTTTCTTCACTCTCACAACTTCCAAACAGTTTGATCGTTGGTTAATAGCACAGATGAAATGATGGAATATGGATGAGACATAAATATGAACATGGATGGTAATCTTAGAAATGACTGGCATGAGTTAGTTAGTATCACCATGCAATTGAGTCTGGTCAAAGCTTAGAGGCAGCCATACACACACAGATACTTTACAGGTAAACATCCATATTTCTCACGCCTCTTCACCCATTCCAGGCTAATAATAATCAACAGGGTAGCAAAGTGTGATTCTTAAACCATACCCATATGGCATGGATCACCATCTCCCACTGACTTTGTCATTGGTACGAAGATATACCATGAAACCAGGTCATATCCAGCTCTCCAACAATCTACTATGCCGATCCACTACATGGTGAACCAGAGTACCAGGGAGACAGAAAACTGCTCATTTAGTAATCCTGGTGACAGATGACCCTAGCTGTCTTCCAAATTATGGAATCAGGATTCTTGCAGGATAAGTCATATTCTAAGGTGCCATAATGCAAATTGCTGATATGAAGATAAGTTATTTTGAAACAAAGCATCTGTAAATTTCAATATTGTGTAGAAAAGAATAGTTTTATTATAGAGGCCTAATAATCCTCTATACCAAATAAGAACCTTCTTGTGGTGAGGTGGGTGGATTCCAATTATTAATTACATAGAACATTTAAAGGATCTGTGGTATTTTCAACTCTCTTATTTTTTGGGGAGAATGTGTCTATGTGTGATCTGAATTTAGAAGAGTAGTGTTAGACTAAGAGACCAACATGTACGGACCAGGATCTGTGCATATTGTGAGAGGTCACCCTAGCTCTCTACCATATGAAAAGGAATCCAACAGGTGCCACCACAGGTGGTGGTTTGATACTGGAGATTTTTGTTCTACTTGTGCTCTTATATAGGGTGCCCTTTTAGACGTTTTAGGTTTTTTTTATAATAGGAAGCTAAAAGCTTCATTCTAGCTAAAAGCTTCATTCTACCATTTAGCAGCTGGACAATTTCAGAGTAGGGCCAGGCTTCCAAACAGACATCTGCAGCTACAAGCACACACACAGGTCAGTATCAAGTGTTCCTATCTATTAAGGTATTCTGTTAAAAAAAAGTAAGAGCTGCTTATTCCCAAAGATAGAATAACCCTTTTTATAATGTTAACAATACAAATCAATGCCCATGCAAAACAAAGAGTTTCAATTTTAAAGTATAACTAACACACCCTATAACAATATAGAGCGTTCAGAATCACCTACTTATGTTAGCCATTGCTTAATTTAAAGCAGTCATTTGAAATATTTAGCGTTATTTGCCTGTTTATGGAATTTGAATAAAATGACAAAATAAAGTGAAAAATCTCAAACTTTAGTTTTAAATAACAAAAATGTCTAAAATAATATATAATCCGTGGTTTTGAAAGCACTTTCAAATGAACCTAATTTGTTATAAGGACTTAGTTCCAACTCTGCTCCTAAGGATGTAAACTGGGAACGGCACTAACTAACTATGGGAGTTAGAGTGCACAATAGCTGTGGGCCTGTGGTTTCCCACACTTAGCATGCTTTACTTTTGCCACTCTAATTAGCCTCCAGGGGATGTATGCAAAAACAAAAAAAGGAGCAATTCAAGGGCATTTTTTTTTATTGATTAAATTAGGTTTTCTAAACATATAAATGCATAAGGATTCCAACGTGTTGCTTTGCACTGAAGAGGATAAAGACTTTCCAAAGAAATTTGGGAAATTAATATTTATTCCCTATGGTGCCATTAGCTGGTCCCATAATTGCTCCACTTTTTGTGATGCACATGGCCCCATGTGTCAAGTTGGTGAAATACAACACAGAGTATTGGTACTCTGCACGCAGCTCCAGGAGACTAAACTGCGACATATCAACAGTATCTTAACCCCTTCACTTAAGGACCATGGAGCATTTTTTTTTTTCGTGAATCCAGTTCCGGACTCCCTGAACAGCATGCAGCCGCACAGGGAGCCCGGAATTCCATGAAGGTCCTGGTACGTCATGGGTCCTTAAAGCAAATCCAGCCATGACGTACCAGGACCGTCAAGGGTCCTTAAGGGGTTAATACTTATGGGAGAAAAAAAAATATTACAAGAGTAGGCGTGATTTGGACAGGAGTGGGCAGGGTTTACCCTCCCTCAACTTCCTGCTCAACCAGAAAGAAATATGGCTGACACACACACGGCACTGACACACACACACCGCACTGACACACCATAGACATATATACTTTGACACACATACACACTGTCACTCACTCTGATTCCCAGTGGCCTCAGCTGGACATGTACAGCATCTGAATGGAAGCTGCAGCACCAGGGGAACAAAATGGAGTTCAAAGGGTTAAGGTAAGAGCTCATTGCTCAATTATTTCATGACTGTCAACATTTGCCATGCAACACAGTGGACAGGCAGCCATCAGGTACACAGTTAACCCACTCACTGCCACAGGGTTGCTTTTAACCCTCAGGACACACCAGCACCATAGGAGTAGAGTCCTCCAAATGCTCACACTGTAAACGTCCATTTTCCTCCCACTTTTCCTTCTTCCCCAGCCTATTCCTAACACTTTGCCACATTTATGTTAAGCCCCGCCCCCTACATGGGATTAAGCCCCACCCCCTTTTAACCCAAATTGCTTTATTGGTCTCTCCACATCAGCAACACGAGTCCCATCCAGAGACTCCAAAAGACAAAATTCACAGGTATGAATACACTTCCCACTGCAATTTAACCCTGACATGCTACACTATACCTCAACACTTCGAGTGCTAGAGGGGTGCACAACGCATTGCAAATCCCACTGGCACTCAAAGCATTAACATGCTGGTATAACATTCCTTTTATTTTCTGCTTTCTATTTGCACAACCCAAACACACACAGGCATAATACTGCAAACATTGCATACCTCCCAAGTGTCCCTCTTTAGGAGGGACAGTCCCTTTATCAGATCCAATTCCCTGTGTCCCTCTTTTCTGGAGATCAGAATAAGTAGTGTGTATCACATTGCTCCACAGCAATAAAATTCACATAAATGTGTAGTTAATCTTCAATATAGGTCTTTCTAAATTAGTCTGTGTAAATAAGAGGATTTTAGTCTTACCTGTTAAATCTTTTTCTCTTAGTCCATACAAGTTACTGGCAACTTTGGGTAGGCGATCCGCCCCTTTAAGTATGCAGGAACAATTCTAGAAGTGATTGCACGGGGTGGAGCCTACCTTCCCTCCTTGGCTGCAGCTAGCCAACCAGCTCCAGAAAGATTTGAGGTACTAACTATTGACTAGACAGTGGAAGGGAAAGAAGACTTCTGTGAGCATGACCCCGAAAGACCCCCACAATCTGCCACAAGAGAGCCAAGCATGGTCCCTCGACAGGGTGGCAGACCAGTAACCTGTATGGACTAAGAGAAAAGGATTTAACAGGTATGACTAAAATCCTCTTTTCTCTGTAGTCCAATACAGGTTACTGGTAACGTTGGGATGGCCAACCATTGAGTTTCCCAGAGGCGGGAAGTAAGGCAAACACCAGGCGCAAGGCCCCCAAAGTCACCAGAGCAGATATGAACCATCAGATCAGAGATAGACCAACAAACAATGAAGTGTCAATGGACACCGAACAGGGGTAACAACACCCCAAAACTGTTACACAGCACACTGAACTAAAGCTAACAGGGCTCAAAAGTGAAGGAAGCACCAAAGAACCAAAGAAGATCCTAGACAGGTAAGAGCACCTCCAGGATCTTCCTCCCAAAACTGGCGTCACTGATGCCAGCACATACACACGGTAGTGCTTCGAAAAGTTGTGCACAGACGACCAAGTGGCAGCCTTGCACAACTGATCAGCAGAGGCCTGATTCTTGTAAGGCCAAAAAGCCCCAATGGATCTAGTAGAATGAGCAGTGACCCAAAAGGGAACAGGCTTCTTCCTCAGCTTGTAAGCCTTACGAATAGTGGACTTGATCCAGGACGCAATTGTCAGACTCTCGAACGGACTCCATGCGATGTACATAAAACTTGAGACAATGCACCACATCTAACAAGTGGAGATCCATTTCCTTGTTAGAGGTGGGATCAGAGCAGAAAGAAGGCAACACAATCTCCTGATTAATGTGGAACTCAGACAACACCTTCGGGATTAACTCCTGAGAAGTGCTAAGCACCGCCTTGTCTTTGTGAAACACCAAAAAGGGTGGTCTACAAGACAGAGCATGCAACTCATTGACATGGCGAACAGACACAATCGCCAGGAAAAAGACCATTTTCCATGTCAGCTAGTGTAGAGGAATAGTAGCCAAGGACTCAAAGGGAGGGCACTGAAGGGCGCCCAAAACCAAATTAAGATCCCACTGAGGAGTGGGACTCTTAAAAGCAGGATGAGTATGAGCAACGCCCTGGAAGAAAACCTCAACATCAGGAAGAATAGTAATGCGCCTCTGAAAGAAAACAAAGAGAGCAGAAGTCTGAACCTTAAGGGAACTCAAACTGAGGCCCTTATCCACACCGTCCAGCAAGAAGGCCAGGACCGTAGGCAGATCAAATTCCTGAGACAGGTCCCTATCAGCACACCAAGATAGAAAGGTCGACCAGATACAATGGTAGGCCTTAGAAGAAATAGGTTTGAGGGCAACCACCATACCAGAAGAAAAACCCTTTTTCTTCAATATTGAGGATTCAATTTCCAAGCCGTCAAAGCTAGCCGATGAACATCCTCCTTCCACAGGTAACCCTGTAGAAGATCCGGAATGGCTCCGACACAGACAGATCTAGAAGCTCCGGAAACCAAGCCTGTCAAGGCAAGTACAGAGCTATCAGAATGACTGGACAGCGCTCCAGTCTCAATTTCCATAACTCCCTGTGCAACATGGGGAGGGGAGGAAAGATGTAGGCCAGAGGAAAAAAACAAGTAATGGACTTGGCATCTACTGCTAGAGCTAGAGCTAGAGGATCCCTCCAGCGAGAGCAGAACCTCGGAACCTTCTGGTTGTGTCTGGTCACCATCAGATTGATGCAAGGAAGACCTCACTTCTGAACAATGAGGGTGAACACCTCTGGGTGCAGTTCCCACTCTAAGCTGTCCACCTTATGTCGACTGAGGAAGTCTGCCATGACGTCGCCTACGCCAGAAATGTGCACTGTGGATATGGCAGAAACGTGTTCTGCCCAGGACAAAATAGCCTTGACCTTTAACCAAGCAGCAAGACTTCTTGTTCCGCCCTACTTGTTGATGTAACCCACGGCCATGGTGTTGTCAGACTGAACCCGGAGTGGGCATTCTTCCAGCTGGGGTGTCCAATGACAAAGGGCATGAAATATCGCCCAACGCGCCAACACGTTGATGGGAAGGAGAGATTCCTCTGGAGACCACCGACCCTGAGGTGACCCAGGACCGCTCCCCAGCCGGAAAGGCTGGTATCCGTCGTCACCGTGGTTCAGAAGGATACCAGGAAGGACTTGCCCTTCAGTAGATTGGAGAGGTTGAGCCACCATGACAAACTCAGTTCCACATGAAGAGGTAGGGATACAAACCTCTGGAGGTCCCTGGCGTGAGCCATGGCAAATACCTCTTCTATGGTGGAGATGAATTTCCCCACTAGAGAGGACAGCTTCTTGGCCATAACTGGATTGTGAGCCAGACCACCAGAAACCCTGTGGGTGATCTGGTGAGCCACCTTGTCCGTGAGAAACACCATGCTCTGCTAAGTGTCGAAGAGAAGGCCCAGGAAGACCAGACGCTGGGATGGGACAAGATCCGACTTGTCCATGTTGATGATCCACCAGTGATGGGTGAGAGCTTGAATGCCGTCCTGAACCTGCTGATGGAGAAGTTCCGCAGAGGGGGCTTTCAGAAGCAGGTCGTCCATGTATAGAGTAACACTGATGCCGTCCCAATGGAGGACGGATACTAAAGCTCCCAGGACACGGTTGAAGACCTGAGGAGCTGTAGTCAGACAAAAGGGAAGAGCTGAAAACTGAAAGTGCCCTTGGTCACAGGCAAATCTGAGATACTGCCTGCTCTCTGGATGAATGGTGATGTGTAGATAACGTCCTGAAGATCCAGAGAGGAAAGGAACTCCCCTGGGGACATAGCAGCAATCACCGTCCTTAGGGACTCCTGGTGATAATGAGTCCTGATCACAAAGGAATTGAGATCCTTCAAATCCAAAATGGGATGACAACCGCCGTCCTTCTTGGAGACCACAAAGAGGTTTGAGTAAAAACCCGTACCTCTGTGCTGAACTGGAAGAGGTTCCAGAGCATCCTTGTCCAGAAGGGCCTGGACAGTGCCATTGAACAGATGGCGTTTCTCTGCGCCCTGGGGCGTATGAGAGGGAAAAAAGTGAAAGGGAGGAAGAGATGAAAGGGATCCTGTACTCTTCCCCGACCACCTGTAAAACCCACAGGTTCGCCACTGAATCCTCCCAGACGCTGTGGTAGTGATGCCGAAGGCCACCCAACAGCTGAGTGGGGACCTGGATTCAGTGAGTCATGACGAAGAAGGCTTGGAAACCTTAGGCTTGAAGGAGACCTTGGGCTTCCATTGCTGTTTGGGCTTGGAGGAGGCACGTGGAGCTGAGGGAACCACCTGGTTCGCCGGAAGTGTCTCAGTCTGGAAGGAACGAAAAATACGATTACGCTTCAGAGGAGTTTTCTTCCTGGGGACCAAATGCAGAAGGGTACTTTTACCCCCTGTGGCTTCACTAATCAGATCATTAAGATCTGGCCCAAACAATGATGTGCCTTGAAAAGGCAAGGAGAGCAAAGCTTTCTTGGAAGCAGTGTCAGCAGACCAAATCTTGAGCCAAAGAGCTCATCTGGCAACCACAGACATGGTGGAAACCCTTGCCACCAAACAGATGGCGTCAATTAAGGCAGCAGAAACATAGTGCTGAGCCTCAGAAATGTTGGCAAGAAGCCGCAACATATCCAAAGTCTGAGCACCCTGACGGACAGCCAGAGAGAACTGTTCAGTCCAGACTGCAATGGGCCGGTTAACCCATGCTGCAGCGAACGCTGGACGCATGGGAGTACCAGCAGTGGCAAAAATGGGCTTGAGGGAAACCTCAAGTTTCTTGTCAGTCCATTCTTCCAGAGCGGCTGCATCAGAAACTGGCAAGGCAGCAGACTTAGATAGCCTGGAGATAGGAGCATCCACTTTGGGGGTATGAACCCACTGAGCAAGCGCCGCCTCAGAGAAGGGGTAAAGCTTGGTAAATTTCTTGGAAACAGAAGGTTTCCTGTCCAGAGATTTCCACTCATCAGACACAAGGTGGTCAAGAGTGGGATTAGGTGGAAAACAAGTAAGGGGCTTCTTAGGCTCCTGAAATACATCAGAGGGATCTGAAGAAACCTCTTGGACTAAGGGAATGTTTAGAGTGGTTAAGATAGCCCTGATCAGGCCCTCAGCCGAGGGCTCAGGATCAGCCTCAAAGGGGTCCCCAAAAAACTGAAAGGAGCCCACAGCAGAACATTCCTCAACATCTGAATACACCAAGAGTTCCTCCTCAGAGGAATCTGATACATCACGTACTCCCTGCGGTTTCGGCAGGGAAGATATGATGGAAGAAGGGGTCGGCCCTTCTATTTTTTTTAATGGAATACCTACATTTGCTGCAAATGGAGGATTCTTCGATGAAAGCAAAGTTTGAATGACACATTTATTATTTAAATTAAAAATCAATATTTCTAACCTTGTCAATGTCTTAAATGTATTTCCTATTCATTTTGCAAATAATTTGATGTATGTTTTCCTGGAAAACAAGGTAGTTTCTGAAGTGACCCCAAACTTTTGAACGGTAATGTGTGTGTGTGTATAATTTTTCTTACCGATATTTCCTTTTCTTCTGTGTCCCTCCAAGTTTAAATTATAAAAGGAGACTTCCCGCTCCTCCAGACAGTCATCATTTGTCAAAGCTAAAAAACATAAATAGAGATGTTAAAGAGAGGGCAGGGGCGCCATGGAGGGACACAGAAGAAAAGGAAATATCGGTAAGAAAAATTTCTCCCTTTCTTCTGTGTCCCTATAATGGCGATAGAGACTAATGGGGACATACCCAAGCAGTAATAAAACAATGGATGGGTAAAAAAAAACGTGTCCCTACTAGTTAATCATATGTCTGCCCATACATATGAAACATATTATAGAGAAAAACAAGGAAGGGATAATACATTCTTACCGGACCGGTTTGGATGGCTGTTTCAAGGACCTTCCTCCCGAATTTTGCCTCTGCTGAAGAATGCACATCTATTTGATAGTGCTTTATAAACGTGGCGATAGAGGACCAGGTGGCTGCTCTACAGATTTCTTCAGGGGAAGCAGAGGCTCTTGATGCCCAGGAGGTGGCTACCGCTCGGGTAGAATGGGCTTTCAGGATCTGAGGAGGGATCTTCCCTGCTTCCAGATAGGACATTCTTATACATTGGGTTATCCATCTCGACAAGGAGGATTTTGAGGCTGAAGATCCTTTATATTTCCCTTGGAAATGGACAAAAAGGGAATCTGTCTTCCTGAAGGGTTCTGTTCTATTAAGGTAGATAGAAACACACCTCACCAAATCCAGATTATGCAGCCTTTTCTCCTTTTCCCCTTTTGGATTAGGGCAAAAAGAGGGTAAAATGATGTCCTGGTTCAGATGAAACTCGGATACCACTTTTGATCTAAATGAGGGCTTGGTTCTTAAAACTATTTTATCTTGATGGAACACCGTGTAAGGTGGTTTAGAAGATAATGCTTGAATTTCTGAAACTCTTCTTGCAGAGGTTATTGCAGTTAGGAAGGCCGTCTTTATAGTAAGCATTTTTAAAGGTATTTCTTCTAGAGGTTCAAATTTAGGAGATGAAGATAGTTGATCAAGCACCATATTCAAATCCCATGGAGGAATAACCTTTCTTATTCTAGGTCTAACTTTTGTTATAGCTTTTAGGTATCTTTTTACTAGATGGTCTTCTGCAAACTGTTTTGCCAGAAAGGCTGATAATGCTGAAACATGCACTTTTAATGTGGATGGTTTTAATCCTCTTTCAAACCCCTGGTGTAAGAAATTTAGAATATGTGATGTTCTTATGCAGGATCTTTTTATTTTTTCAGATATACACCATGCTGAAAATACTTTCCAAACCCTGCAGTATATCCTGGAGGTGGATTTTTTCCTCCCTTCTGCTATTGTACTTATGACCGCGTCTGAGAGTCCTCTTGATTTTAATGAGTTCCTCTCAGCCTCCAGGCCATCAGTTTCAAAAAGGCTGGGTACTGATGAAGCACTGGACCTTGGTACTGGAGGTCCGACCGGATCGGAAGTGGCCATGGATCCTCTATCGCTATATTGACTAATTCTGAGAACCAAACTCTCCTTGGCCACTCTGGAGCTATTAGGATGACATTTGCTTTCTCGATTCTGATCTTTCTTAGAACCCTCGGTATCATTGGGGTTGGTGGAAAGATGTATGCCAGAGGAAAGTTCCAGGGGTGAGCCATGGCATCCATCCCTTGAGCTTTTGGATGTCTTGTCCTGGAAAAGATGATGTTGCATTTCTTGTTTTCCCAAGTTGCCATGAGATCTATCACTGGAGTTCCCCATCTGCTGGCAATCTGGTTGTAGACCTCTGTGTTGAGGGACCATTCTCCTGGCTCCAACCTGTTTCGACTCAGGTAGTCCGCTTGGAGATTCAAGACACCTGCTATGTGAGTGGCTGACAGGGCCACTGGGTTCCTTTCTGCCCATCTCAATATCTTCTGAGATTCTAGGTTCAGAGCTCTGCTTTTTGTCCCTCCTTGGTTCTTTATGTAAAGGACTGCGACCATGCTGTCCGACAGGATCTGGACTGATTTGTTTTTGACAAACTTCTTTAGGCTCTTTAGGGACAGATAAATAGCCCTGAGTTCCAGGACATTTATGTGTAGGGCTTTTTCCTGCTGAGACCATGTCCCTTGAATGGAGATGTTGTTCCAGCAAACTCCCCATCCTGTCAAGCTAGAGTCTGTTGATACCTTTTTCCAGATTAAGTCCTGTAAAGAAGTTCCTTTTCCCAGATTTCTTGGGTTTGTCCACCAAAGTAGCTCTGACTTTACTCGTGGAGTCAACAGGATTATTTGCGAAGTGTTGACTGAGTCCTTGTTCCAGTGAGCTAGGAACAATTTTTGGAGGGGCCTTAGGTGACTTCTGGCCCATGGTACTATGTGAATAGCAGAGTTCATTATTCCTAGAATTCTCATATATTCGTGGGCCATGTGTACTTTTTGTTTCCTGAAGGACTTGATTCTGTTGATTATCCCCCTTATTCTCGAGGAGGATAATGTCACTTGGTTGACTTTGGTGTCGAAGGTCATGCCCAGAAAATCCAGGTGCTGAGATGGATGAATTTGGCTCTTTGGAAAGTTGATTATCCAACCCAGTTTTTGTAGATGGTGCAAGGTTTCCTGGGTGTCCACTTCCGAACGAACCTTAGATAGGGATACAATGAGGAGATCGTCTAGGTACGGGAGGATAGTTATTCCTTTCCTCCTCAGAGGCTCCAAAGCTACCGCAAGGATCTTTGAAAAAATCCTTGGGGCTGAAGAAAGACCAAATGGCAGAGCTTTGAACTGCCAGCGTTGTGCCATGAAGCAAAATCTCAGAAATCTGCGATGGACTGGGGCTATCTTGATATGGTAGTAAGCCTCTTTGAGATCCACCGTTGTTAGGAAGGATGCTGGATGAACCGTCTGAATTACTGATGACGTACTTTCCATCTTGAAGGATCTTGTCTTTATGCTTAAGTTCAATGTCTTCAGATCCAGAATAATTCTGAACCCCCTTGATGCCTTTGGAACTGCAAAGATCACAGAGTAGAAGCCACCTTTGTCTTGCTGAGGGCTAGGTTTCTAGACCTCTTGCTGCCATGGGCTCTCTTGGCATCTTTGATGTTTTGAATATATTTTTTCGGGGAATGCGGTCGAATTCCAGAAAATACCCTGCCTCTAATATTTGAATTACCCACTTGTCTGGTACAGCTAGATTCTTCCAGGCTTGTAGGAAGTTTTCCAGGCGACCGCCGACTGGAATTAGAGGCAGGATAGTTTGAACTTCATGAGGCTTCCTTCTTGAATTGTCCACTTCTGATTCCTGTCTACTTGAATGAGCCTCTTGAGGTCTGACCATAACCACTTTTCCTCTGATCATACTGTCTTGATGTTTGGAAACGTTTTGGATCTCGAAAGGACCTTCTATTTGTTGTTGAAGGAGAAGTTTTCCTCTGTCTTGCGGAAGAAAGGAGCTTTTTCCTCCTGTAACCTTTTTGATTATTTCTTCTAGTTGTTCTCCAAATAAAGTGGATCCAGAAAAGGGTAAGGACACCAGCTTGTTCTTTGAAGACGGGTCAGCTCCCCATGTTCTTAACCATAAAGCCCTTCTGGCTGTAATGGACAAGGAAGAAGATCTGGCCGCTAACCTGATTACTTCCCAGGAGGCGTCACAAGAATATCCCATTGCTTCTTTAATGAATGCTACTTCTTTCATTAATTTGGACCTGGAAACAGATGATTCAATTTTCTGTTCCAGCTCTGTCAGCCATATTCTTATCGTTCTAGATACACATGTTAAGGCTGTCGCTGCCTTTATACTCTGCCCTAAGACAGAGAATTGTTTTCTCAAGGTAGCTTCTAGCATCCTGTCCATAGGATCTTTTAATGAGGAGCCGTCTTCCATAGGCAAGGTGGTCTTCTTTGTTAGTTGGGCAATAGGAGCATCTACTTTCGGGGGTGTTGTCCAGACTGAAGCCTCTTCTTCCTTGAAGGGATACATCCTGTGAAATCTTTTTGATTCAGTTATTCTCGTCACCTTTTTTCCATTCCGCTTTCACCAAGTCAGACACAGAATGATGAATAGGAAAAACTGGGGTTTCTTTCTTTTTGCCTAAGAACGCTGTATCCAAAATTCCATGTTCAGTGGTTTCCTCCGTCAGGCCTAGGGTTTTTCGCAGGCTTTTTAGCAAAGGCTCCATTTTTTCGATATTGAAAGATCCTTCGTCGTCATCTTGAATTTCTCCTTCCTCTTCTGATGAATAATCAGATAAATCTTCAAAAAGGCTGGATTCGTCTGCTTCAATATGCATAGAGGATGTACCTTCTCCAGGATCTTCAAGTCTAGGCCTTTTTCTGGAAATGGAAGTAGCCTGCAAGGAGGATAAGGTTTGCTGCATAGATTCCTTCATCCATGTTAAATAATCTTGAAATTGGGATGGAACATCTGTATTAGCCGCCTTTTTTAGACAGTCTGGACACAGCTCTGAAGACTCCTCTGTGGATAATAAGTTATCACATCCTAGACATGTCTTAGCTTTATGAGTAGTTTTCTCATCTTTATCAGAAATAGCTTTGTCTTTTTCCTTCTCCTTAATAGGCAAATTCTTGGAGGTAGAAGACATACTTCAAGTAGCCCAAAAAACCTCAGTATCTATAAAACTTAACTTTTACTGGTTTCTCATAAAACAATACATTAAAAAACATCTAACTCTAGGGAGCTATAGAAAGTTGGCCTCTTAAATATAGTAGGCCCTGGACGTGCGTTCCACTCTGGAACGCATAGGCCCTCCCCCAATAATCATAAGAAATTGACTAATAGAAGGTGGCTTACAGCCCTTATCTTTTTTCCCCCCTGTGCAAGCGATCCATAGCAGGGGGAAGGATTGCCGGTAGGAGGTAGCCTGCCACTGGTTCGGTCCTTTTCCTGGGCCCAGCATGACTCCGGACGCCTCCATGATGCCACTTCCGGTTGTATGCTCCGAATCTCACCCGAACCCGGGGAGACTCAAGACGCCTGCTGGAACTCCTTACAGCTTGCCGGTTCAGCACGGAGCAAGCTCTTCGGAAGAAGCGTGAGCCTCTCCCGGCTTCAAGCAGCAGGAATGCGGCCGAACAAGAAAAGAAAAAAAAAAAAAAAAAAAAAAAACTTTCAGGTAGGAGACGACCGTGTAAAGTCCCTACCCCAGCTGTGTAGGACCAAAAAGACTGTCTGGAGGAGCGGGAAGTCTCCTTTTATAATTTAAACTTGGTCCTACGCCAGCTGGGGGGCACTGACACCCCATTAGTCTCTATCGCCATGATAGGGACACAGAAGAAAGTAACTCGCCACTGCAAGTCATAGCATACCCACCAGGGCTGAATTTCTACTCGTCAGGGCTATATTTTCACTCGCCATTGGCTAGTGGCGAGTTGAAATTTTGAGCCCTGTATATATATATATATATATATATATATATATATATATATATATATATATATATATATATATATATATAGAGAGAGAGAGAGAGAGAGAGAGAGAGAGAGAGAGAGAGAGAGAGAGAGAGAGAGAGAGAGAGAGAGAGAGAGAGAGAGAAAGAGAGGGGGAGTATATCACGGTGCCCGTGATCTTCTGTCACTCTCACTTGTGCCGCGCTCCTATTGGTTGAGCCTGTTTGGCCCGCCCCTGATGACCTTTTTATACCTGGTCATTGGCACCTGTCAGGTGCCCTTTTGTGGTGTTCCTGAGCCAGTATTGCTGTGCTGTGTTTCTGATTCCGGTGTACCGATTTGGCTTGCTTAGACTACGTTCCTGTGTTCCTGCTCCGTGATTTCACCCGGCCTGGCTGACGTTCCTGCTCGTGACCTGATCTGGCTTGTCTGAGAACCTGCTCCGTGATTCCACCCGGCTTGGCTGACGTTTCTGCTCGTGACCTGATCTGGCTTGTCTGAGAACCCTGCTCCGTGATTCCACCCGGCCTGGATGACGTTCCCGCTCCGTGACCTGCACCGGTTTCCCCAACCCAGACAACGGTTCAGCTTCCTGCTGTCGCCGAGGCAACATTCTGACTATCTCCAGTGAACTGTACTCCTGCTATTGCAGCCGTTAACCCGTGCAGAGCTGAACTCCTGCTAAACAAGCCGTTACCGTGCAGAGCTGTACTCCTCCTACTGAGCCGTTCACCCGTGCAGAGCTGTGCCTCCGATTCTGAGCCTCCAGTCTGTTACAGAGCGTTGCTAATCTTGCTGAGCCGTTACATTCCAGCCACTATTACTGCTGAGCCGGTTCATTGTAGCCTTGTGAGGCGACGGTTCATTCCACTCCTTGCAGCATAGTTGGCTTACGTTACCGCGCCCGGAGTAGGCGCTAGGGCTTTAACTGCTACTGTGCTAGTCTCTGTTATTACGCCCATGGGGGCTATTGGCTCAAGCTCTTGCCATCCAGTTGCTTCCGTTATCACGCCCGTGGGGGCTATTGGCTCAAGCTCTTGCAATCCAGTTGCTTCCGTTATTATGCCCTTGGGGGCTATTGGCTCAAGCTCTTGCAATCCGGTTTCTTCCGTTATTACGCCCGTGGGGGCTACAGGCTCAAGTTTCAGCAGGCTCTGGGTCGCAGGTTCTTTTTGCTGAACAGTTATCTCCATTTTATGAACTTTAGGTGTCGAGTTTTCTCCACCATTCACTGCCTATTACCACCTTGGGCATGCCAAACACCACAACTGAGACGGACTGATTACTGTGTTAACCCTTGTATCTCTGTTCTCAGTATCTGTTATGTGTCTGAGCTGTTAAGTTATTATCTGTATATTGGTCCTATTTTTGCGTCCTTGTTATTACTCAGTGCTGCCTACAGAGGGCGATCCTTCCTTTTATTTTTTGTTTAATAAAACTGTGTTTTATTTCACCAACTGGTCTGAGTGTCTTGAAAACCGTGAGAGATTAAGATTGTAGCCTTATTAGTCCAGTGATGTAGATGTAAAATAACAAACAAAATTAATATCTTGTAATACCTTTTTTATTGGACTAACATAATTATGGATTGACAAGCTTTCAGTATAAACTACCTTTCTGAAGTCTAAAGCATTTCTGAGCACAAGGACACAGAATATACAGTTAATGGGATAGTAATACTTAAAATGTAAAAAAAAAAAATGTTGTAGGATTTATCCCCCTGAGTAAAACAAGTGTACTCCCACTGCTGAAAGGTGTTTCATTCAAAAGTTTTTAATTTTCAAAGTTGAATTTTTTAGGTGCAATATCACAGTGGCCTGAAATTGTACAGTGGCGCTGTTGCTACACAATCCAATGGACAGCTCTGGTCCCGGGACCATAAATCTCTATAGGATGGTGTAGCAACAGCGCCACTGTACAATTTCAGGCCACTGTGATATTGCACCTAAAAAATTCAACTTTGAAAATTAATAACTTTTGAATGAAACACCTTTCTCTTGTTTTACTCAGGGGCATAAACCCTACAACATATTTTTTTTTTACATTTTAAGTATTACTATCCCTTTAATACATTGAATTCAAAGCTGTGTTGTTTGCTGGGGTTAACACGGTGGGTCTGCTGATAAGACAGGCACCAAGAGAAAATCCACACTCTTCTTGCAGAGGGTCATAAATACCCTGTGCAAAGCAGAGTGGGGGGGGGGGGGAGAGAGAAACAGAAGAAAAATACAGGAGATGGTATGGGAGGGGAGAGAGTAAAAAAAAAAATAAATAAATAATAATAAAAATGGCACATATTAACAATGCTACAATGCCAACAATCCAGTATGGGCATGCAGGCCTATATACAACTTGTGCCCATATAGGTAGATATATACATACAATATACACACACACACATACATACATACATACATACATACATACATACATACATATACATATACACGCACATACATACAAACACCCACATACATAAACACACACACACATATATATATATATATCCACACACACACACACAAATACATATACACACACGTGTACATGCACACACATATACATACATGTGCCAGGACCGTCAAGGGTCCTTAAGGGGTTAAGGACTACATGATGTGCAATGTGCTCCACGCTCCTCTAGTTCTTAACCCCTTAAGGACCGGGAAAATCTGAGGTCGTTTTCCCTTAAGGACCGGAGCAATTCTGATCTTTTTGACTATGTCTTTGTTCAACAGTGTTTTCCCTCTTAGGCTTTTATCCCACCCCCATAAATTATATACTGTTTTTTTAAGCACAAATAGGGCTTTCATTTGATACCCTATTTATATGGATAACCCACCATTCACTTTATTAAAATTAAAAAAGGTAAAAAAATGTAAAAAAAAAAAAAAAAAAAATTGATTTTTCTCTTGGGATCAATTGGCCACAAAGGGTTACATTTTTACGGAGCCTGCATGAAAAGTATGACCGGTCAGTCATACCTACAAAATGCACAGTTTAAAGTGGCCACTGTCCCCCCTGGGTGAAAATCCCCATGTCCCTTTTTCCCACCCTATTTTGACACTTTTTTGTCCCTGCCATTTGGTGGTGTATATAAGTGTATTACATGGATCCACAACAATCACACTTGCAATATTGTTTAATTATATATATATATATATATATATATATATATATATATATATATATATATATATATATATATATTTTTTTTTTTTTTTTTATATAAAAAATATATATATGTTTTTGTAAAAAAAAAAAAAAAAGTGTATTTTTTTTTGTTTGTTTTTTTTAAAACACAAGTGTATAGTTAAAGGTCAAAAATTGACCTGCATTTAGACAGCCTCCTGCACCAGCAGTGAAGGGGTTAATACCCCCAGCTGCTGTATTTTTTTTTTAACCACTAGGTGTCTCCCGTCTACTTCTGTCTCCCTTACTTTGAGAACAAGGGAGACAGAGGCAGATGAGACAGGCACAGACAGCATGCTTTGCATGCTGCCTCTGTCTGTCACTATGCCAGTACATGTGATCGCTGATCCAGCGATCGCATGAACCGGCAGAAGCAAGAAGGGCTGAGACTGAATGCCCCGGTCTCGGAGCGCTCAGTCTCAGCCTGGAATTAATGATAGCAGCGTGCACAGAGGCACGCTGCTATCATTTAAGCCATGACGGTCCTGGACCGTCATGGGTCATTAAGGGTATAACAACCCATGATGGTGCAGGACCGTCATGGGTCCTTAAGGGGTTAAAGGATTGAGATCATCGTGCAACAGAATGGAGCCAGCTTTTAAACCAGGTAAAAAGACAAGACACTTTAATAATTATGATTACAAAACCTGGTACACCTGCAGGTGCCACAATCTGTATAATATAAATTGCTAGGCTGCGAAGCTCCCTGTGTGCGTAACAGCACATGCGCAGTAGTGACTGCCGGAACAGTGCAGTCATGCACAGTAGAGACTGGCCGAACGCACTGATCCGGAGCGGGGTGCTCCGAATGGCTCATCGCCTGTCTCTGCTCCCAGCTCCACTGGGTGACGCTTTAGCCCATGTACACTGGCTTTCATACTGGTAAGTATATAAAACAGTATTTAGATAGAAGACTTTGCAGCCAGCTAGAGCCAACAATTACAGAGAAGAGAAAAAGTACAGAGTAAAAACAAAAAAACGCAGTGTTCCACTTTTCTCTAACAGCTTCCGTGAGAGTTCGATTCAATCCATCTCTATACTTAATTGCATTGTGGTTTCATTTACAAGCAATGCATTTACATATAAAGTAACGTCTCGTGCCTTGGGGATACATTGGAAATTCCGCAGCTCTTAAAACGTGCACCTATGATTGTCAGTAATAGCTTAAAACAAGGACTACACCCTTATGTGCTGCTGGATGTATAGATCTAAAAGGGAGGGAGAAGTGAAAACTGTTAAAAGGAAACTACCACCAAAAAAAGTGTTTTCATTTATCTTTTCTTCTGCTTGTATGAAGGACTTAATGTTAACCCTCTGAGTGCCAGAAGGCTATGCAACACATTGAAAAGCAATGTGTTACGAACCCCTCTGGCATTTTTAGGGTTAAAGTAATCAAATAACTTCAATCTCCTGAAGAAAAAAAGAACAATCTGTTAATGTTGTTTTGGTATCTTGCTAGCACTTTTACGTTAAATACAGATTTTCAAAGGTTTACCTTTTAAAGGGATAGTAATGGTTTAAATTAAGTAGATCGCTGAGTCTTCTTTATTGTAAATATAACAGTTTGCACTATATTTAGTAACTTACTTTTACATAGTTTTCAAGATATTAAATGTAGAATGATCCTCCTCCACCTTCTGGACGCCTCCCCTTGTAGCTGCAATCTGGTCCCGGGAATGGACGGATGCAGCGAGGGACAATCTTCAGTAAGCAAAGGAAAGGGGGGTCAGGGGTTTCCTTATACTTACTAACTGAAGATTGTCCCTCGCTGCATCTGTCCGGTCCCGGGACCAGATTGCAGCTACAAGGGGAGGTGTCCAGAAGGTGGAGGAGGATCATTCTACATTTAATATCTTGAAAACTACGTAAAAGTAAGTTACTAAATATAGTGCAAACTGTTATATTTACAATAAGGAAGACTCTGAGATCTTCTTAATTTAAACCATTACTATCCCTTTCAATGAAATTATTAAACTGGCTGACATTTTGGAAAACACAACATATTGCAGGTCTCTCTAAATTGTAAAAATGTTATACAAATCCAATGGAAATTTTTGAATGACAAAGGTCTGGAAACCAGGATACATTCCCATCTTAAGTCTGGATAATAATCCTTTATTTATATAGCGCACACAGATTCCGCAGCGCTTTACACTCATATTGGATACAGTTATAGTAAGTTTTATTTCCCAGAGATAAATAGCCGGCTACACGACCACACGTGGCTTCAAATAGTAGGAGGAACTGCAGTTGTACTTAGTATTGAGATTGGGAAGACATTGTTATAAATTAATATGATAGTGGTTCTCCATGCAGTCAGGTAGGATTGAACAAACAGTCCTAGCTAGCAACTATATACCGGTACTCAGGCCCATTAGAACAGTCAATGTAAACAACAGCATAAAAAATAAAGATGAAGGAGCCGGCACTCACCTGATTCAAACAGATTTAATGTACATACCGCTTTAACATGCACACAAGAGTTTAGATGGTTATCCACAATTCCACCTGACAGCTGACGGCTGGGGCTGTGGATTACCATCTACCCCCTTGTCTTCCATGTTAAAGCAGTATGTACATTTAATCTATTTTTATCAGGTGAATGTCAGTGCCTTCATCTTTTTATTTACACTGTTACAGTTTGTCAGACCAAGAAGGAAAACCTACTAAACAGATAAGACATCACAACTGGAGCATTGCTAGATCCCACAGGGTACGGTTCTCTTTCAGTTGAAGTGTAAAAAAAGGACTCCGCTCTAGAGATATTTACATTTAAAGTTACACGGTTTCTTAATCTTGCGACTGAAATGCACAGTAAATGTTCCACAGAGGTTTGTGATTCATACAGATGCACAGTGATGACTGCCTTATACATATCATAATAAAATAAAATAATAAAGAATACCTTAAATCAATAACAAAATGGAACTACTGACCGTCAAGCGGACAGAGGAAATGGAACACACGTATTTGAGTGTTTAATCCATCTAGATCAGGGTTGTCCAAGTTCAGTCCTCAAGGGCCACCAACAGGCCAGGATGGAAGGATTTCCCTGATAAAGTACAGGTGAGTTATTCAGTGGATCATTCCTTTTGACTCACCTGTGCTTAATCAGGGAAATCTGTACATCCTGGACTGTTGGTGGCCCTGAACTTGGACTGTCCTGTTCTAGAACAATACAGCACAGAACACACTTGATTCAATTAAAAAGAAACAAGAATAAAACCTGGTTTGAGGTGTTTTAAACAGTTTTGATGGATCAAGCACTTTTAATTAAATAAGAGAACAATAAATTAGTTAATTGAGTGAAGTTTGCTTGTTTAAACAAAGGAAAAATAGATCTATAATGCAATAACGCACAAGAAGAATATTTGACCCAATTAAAAAAAAACAAAACAAAAAAAAACTACCATATAGTTTTGTGTACTTTAATCCAGCTTGCACGATAAAAAAAAAACCAAAAAAACAAACCTGTCACCTCGATTTTCTTTTTACGTATTTGAAAATGTCATTCAAAACTGCCTATGTCTTATGTTAAACTAAACATTTGCCTGACTTTTGGTTAAGAAATATTTAAACTGGGAAAAGTGAAAATCATAAGGAGTTAAGGTACGGGGGACAGCACAATTAATTCCCTCTAAGTGTAGTATATCAGTAACAAATATTGGATAAAACAATAGACAAATATAAGGTTCAAGTATGGAGAGCGTGGTGTAGAAGTCGGAAAATAAACTTTCTCGTGAGTTGGAGTATATCACAGAGATAGTGCTAAATCAACAGAAAAAAAAAAAAAATCATAATTATAATAGTTCAAAAATAAAAAAAATCAAAAGTTTTATTACAAAAAAAACAAATGAAAATTATATTACAAAAAAAATGCGAGTTAAAAAAAGTAAAGAAAAATACGGTTATTGGAGAGTAACGCTCTATCACGGCTGAAAAAGGCTGTGTGTTGCACACCCCTCTGTCAACTCAAAGGGTTAACACCAAAACCATTTATGCTTTACAAATAACAGCTCCTTTGTAATGTTATTAGTATCATTAACCCTTTGCGTGCCAGAGGGGTACGCAACACATTGCTTTGTAATTTTACGCAAGGGATAAATGTGCTACTATTCAACTGATTATTGATGGCAGAATCCAACATACATATACACATATATACACGCACACTCCTGACCAATGCGTTGTGTTCCCCTCTGGCACTCAAAGGGTTAATATGGTCACATACATGTACACATGAAATGGGCAAAACTTACCCAAAAGAGGCTTGGAAAACCATCCAGCTCAACATGCTTCTCTTCTAACATAGAATAGATTGTGTTTGCTCTATTCATATACCCGATTACTACAACAAGAACTGGTTAAAGTCCATTGTGAGTCAAAGGAATGCAAACCCACAACCAAGAGTTCAACTTGTATTTATCTCTGGCAGATTACAACATTTACTATGGATATGAGAGATCAAAAGGATGCCTGAACAGAGGTAAAATCAAGAATGTCAAATACAGAGATTTTAAAGCTAGTATTTTTCTGTAAATTAGACTCTTTTAGAAGGTAACAATTGTATACTTGACAAGCATGATTGGATCAGCTAGTAAATAACATGTGACAACTTTAAGGCACATTGCGACATTGGTCAAATGTGTTTCAATGAAGAATAATGAATCAAGACAGTACGTTACTGTTGTTTTTAAAAAAAAAAGTGAAATTCAAAGGGCTGTATGTATAGAGATGAAGCAGGACAAATCTGGAGCAAACCAACTTATTTGTAACAGAAAAAATAAAATGCAGTTAAATTGAACTTTTAACCCTTTGAGTGCCAGCGTGGTACACAACGCATTGCAAAGCAAAATGAGTGCAAAGCAATGCGTTGTATACCTCTCTGGCACTCAAAGGGTTAACCGCTTGACAGCTAGAGACATCACAAATGCATTGGAGATTTCTTTAGAATTCAAGGGGTTAAACAAGAAACAGCATTCAAATTTATGTCCCCCTATGGGGAAGCTGGTTTGCTCTGGAATTGCACTGTTCCACTTACATACACATTACCCAAAGCGCGTCTGATGTAATATGACGAAATGGAGGAATTTTATAGCAATTAACTCCAACAGAGGACACATACAATGTCTCAGTGATTGAAATAATGATTTTAACCCCTTGAATACTAGTAACATCTCCAATGCATTGCTGTGGAAAACATAGTGACCATTCTACCATTCAAGATGTAAAGAGTGGCGTTTAAAACAGAACAGGTGATTTTGAAAGGGACTTCAAAAGCGCCTATGTTTTTGTTAGCCATTTTTATTTAAAACTAGCAAATGGAGCACAGCGTTGCCTATAGAGGAGCAGAGTGTGGGCAAGTTACACCTATACACTCCTACTCAGTGTCACACATACACAGTCACTGTGACACATACACACTGAGCCAGAGAGACACTCAGTCTCAGACAATGTCACACAGTCTGACACATACAGTCTCACACTTACACACTGTGAAATATTCAAGCTCACAAATAACAATGTTGTGAATTATGTTGCTTTCCAGCTCTGACTGGACTACAACTGGCATTACCTCAAAGGCTGTGCAACGACTGCTGGAGAACCACATGTTGGGCAGATGTTTGACACAGTTCTTGCACATGGAGGCTTGGGGGGGGTCATGTAATATACAGTAAGTTTCCCACAGGTGGCCAGCATTCACCTCTACCCAGTGTTTGAATACCCAGAGGACCCGTTGTGTTTGCGAACACAAAGCACTTACATTGACAGAGCACGTGCAATGTGAATGAAAGTGGTGTGCTGGTATGGCAAAACAGAAGGAGAGGATTGAAATGGCCAAAGGGTTTTACGCAAGAAGACCCAAAGTGGTGAAAGGGAGGGAGGGGAAGGAGACGGGGCGAAAATGAGCGAGGGGACAAAGGATAATGAGAAGCAGTGAAAAGGAGTGTGGGAGAGCGATGAGAAGTGACAAAGTGATGGGAGGGCAATGAGAAGAGGTAAAAGGGTGGATCGATAAATGGGAAGATGTGAAGGGCAGGGGATAGCAATGAATGGGGTGGTTGGATGTTGTAGCGTGTGCAACTCATTGCAGAGATTTTTGTAGGAGAGCTTCTTCCCTATGGCTGGACCTATTGGAGTGCCAATACAGAGAAGATTTGAATAACTCCTCCTTACAGACACCCCTGGGTGTGTGCGCCAGGCAGGCAGAATGTTGATCCAATGACCCACTTCTTTTATATACATATATACAATATAGAATAGTTTCAGGGCTGGACTTCTCAATAGGCCAAATAAGCAACTACATACAGTTCATTTTGAGGGGTACCTCAGCTGTGCTGGACACACCCACATTTTGAATTGTAGTGGTGACCAGAGCAATCTCAATGTCCCTGCACCAGTTTTATACCCCCTTAACAGGTTATTATATAACCCCTTATATGCTAAAGAGATCACAAACTCATTGCGAAGAAACGCATTGGAGTTCTTACTCTAGCAACCATGGGGAAAAAGCTTTTTTTGATTCTTTTCTCTGCCAGAAAATAGGAATGGAGGTGTGAATATGGGCAGAGCTAAAGGCACCTATTGTGCCTTGCATAGGGGTCAGAGATACATAGTAACATAGTAATTTAGGTTGAAAAAAGACTTGCGTCCATCTAGTTCAACCTTTTCCTATTCCTGTTTACCATCGTTGATCCAAAAGAAGGCAAAACCCCCCCCCCCCCCCAATAAGCAATTTAAAATTCTGCCTTGAATGGGGGGGGGGGGGGAATTCCTTCTTGATTCCAAATGGCAATCAGATTCCTCCCTGGATCAACAAGCCCCAACTAAATATTCATCCCAATACTAAGGTACATAACCCTCTATGTTATGCTCTTTTAAATAAGTATCCAGGCCCCTTTTAAAGACATCTAATGTTTTCGATAGCATCACCTCCTCAGGCAGTGAATTCCATACCTTTATTATCCATACTGTAAAGAAACCCTTCCGCTGTTGTTGAGTAAATCTCCTTTCCTCAAGTCTAAGTGGGTGTCCCCTTGTCCTGTATACTGTTCTGTTAATGAACAGGTCTTTGGAGAGCCCTTTGTATGGGCCCTGAACATATTTATATAGTGTTATCATATCCCCTCTAAGACCCCGTTTCTCTAGTGTGTACAAGTTTAACTTTTCTAGCCTTTCTTCATAACTAAAACTTTCCATTCCCCTTACTAGTTTTGTAGCCCTCCTCTGCACTTTCTCTAGTTCCATAATGTCCTTTTTCAGAAAGGGCGCCCAGAATTGAACAGCATATTCTAAGTGGGGTCTTACCATGGACCTGTAAAGAGGCATAGTTATATCTTCCTCCCTTGAGTCAATACCCCTTTTAATACATGCCAATATCTTATTGGCCTTTGCAGCTGCCAGTTGGCACTGCATGCTACTGCTAAGATGTAAATCTATCTCAAATAGCTGGTGATATTTAGATTTTTTCAGTCTGTGCAACTGTCAGGCATGCATACTAGATACTAAAATGTCACAACACTGCTACACATTACAAACTGCCACTTATAAAAAACTCTAAATATTTAATAATCTATTGTCCAGGTAATAGCAGATACAATGGATACATTTAAGAAAAGATTAAATGTATTTTTAGCAGAAGGGAACACTCAGGGTTATAATGTGTTTTAAACAAAAGCAGAAAAGAGAAGAAAGCTCACTGCGCTTACTCACCATAAAATATCCATATCATATTATCCTATATAATAATTCGCTAAGTTGTGTGTAACGCCCGACATGCGCAGTAGACACTGCTGCGCGTGCGGCAGTCATGCGCAGTACAGACTGGCCGCGCCTGATACAGAGCTGGGCGCTCCGAAGGAGCGTCCAGCTCTGTATCAGCAGTGGCGCGGGCAGTCTCTACTGCGCGTGACTGCCCCGCAACCGGCTGCCAGAGGCACTGTGGCACGTGTAACGGGCTGTTCAACTAGTAATTTAATATACGAATAAAGTTTGAAATATAGATGGCAGCAAGGAATGAGAGGGTTCTCCAGTCCCCCTAACATTAGGCCTAAACCCAAAAGTGAAAAACACATACAAAAAAGACAATCCTGCGCTCCTCTCTATACTGTGAACGTAAGTGCCCTGTATTTAGCATATGTAATAACTCTTAATAAATGTAAGTGAAAATAAGTGAGAATTTCGTTCCACAAATTGGCCAATC
The DNA here is from genome assembly GCA_037306005.1 of Rhinophrynus dorsalis. NCBI lineage: Eukaryota > Metazoa > Chordata > Amphibia > Anura > Rhinophrynidae > Rhinophrynus > Rhinophrynus dorsalis. Next base: position 143,444,870 of record CM074719.1, on the reverse strand, counting down.
CGTGTGTAAGCTTACCACCAGCGCCAAGGTATCTCACTTTACGGTAAGTCCTACTCTAATACACCTATAAAGAACCTATCTGAATTAAAATTAAAAACAGCCATTCTCTGAAGATAGATGTTATAGTAAACGCGTCAGTGGGGACCCTTTAAATATCTTTTTGATGTTTTTTTATTTCTTGTGGGTCCCAGTGTGGTGCAATTAAAAACAACAGACATACAACAAGACAAAAAAAAAAAATTAGGTGTAGAGGGAGGACTTACCTGATACATGGCCCATAAAGGCCTGCATTGAAAACTATGTTCCATTTATAGCCTTCCCCACAAGTCATGTGAGGAATGGATGATACCAAACAGACAAGGGGGATTGCATACTGGAACAGGCCAAAAAACCTTTGTTCTTAAAGGCCAAGTGAGAAAGAAAAAGAATAGTAAAATGAAATAAAGTGATCATGTGTTTTTATATCTTTGTGAAAAATTGGATAAAATGAGAAGCTGCTTAGTTGAGTTAAAGGAGATATGTGTGAAACAAAAGCAGAAAAGAGAAGAAAGCTCACAGCGCTTACTCACCATAAAATATCCATATCATATTATAATTTAATATAAGAATAAAGTTTGAAATATAGATGGCAGCAAGGAATGAGAGGGTTCTCCAGTCCCCCTAACATTAGGCCTAAACCCAAAAGTGAAAAACACATACAAAAAAGACAATCCTGCGCTCCTCTCTATACTGTGAACATAAGTGCCCTGTATTTAGCATATGTAATAACTCTTAATAAATCTAAGTGAAAATAAGTGAGAATTTTGTTCCACAAATTGGCCAATCCGTGCGTTTTCTATAACATCTATCTTCAGAGAATGTCTTTTTTAATTTTACTTCAGATAGGGTCTTTACGGTAAGTCCTACTCTAATACACCTATAAAGACCCTATCTGAAGTAAAATTAAAAAAGACATTCTCTGAAGATAGATGTTATAGAAAATGCACCGATTGGCCAATTTGTGGAACAAAATTCTCACTTATTTTCACTTAGATTTATTAAGAGTTATTACATATGCTAAATACAGGGCACTTATTTTCACAGTATAGAGAGGAGCGTAGGATTGCCTTTTTTATAATGTGTTTTAGTAGGGTAAACAGGAAGCTCTGGAAAGCAGACTAATACCCATCTTGGAGCAGGGAAGGATTATGTCATTTTCTTAGTTATTCGGTGGCAAGTTTGAACTTGATGTACTTGTGTCATGACCAATCTAATTTACTTGGTCTGATAAATAATATGCGTTATTTTGAATCACAATTTTCTTACAAAGTGACAGCAGGGCAATTTGGGGAAATTAAAGGCGTCTCCTGTGGGCCACATGGTATGCTTCATTTTTTAGAAACCCACCCTCTATCTTCTGGTACGCAATTGTTGGGTTAGGAAGCACATGGCTCTCCAGCTGTTGTTGAACTGTAGTTCAGCCAACCTAAAACAGCCATTGGTTGGCCACTATGGTAATTATTATTTCTCATCAGATAGAGAGCCACATGTAGTAAGGAAAATTCAACAATATGCTACCTAAAGGTAAATATATGCAATGTGATTGTGGATGGTGATTTGGATAGTTTCCGGCAGTGGTGGCCAATGACCCCCTGCCCAGTCCTGGCCAAACACACACACACACCACCACTCCTAGTCTTGCATGGTCATTACTGTGCTTCTACTGATAGTCTTTCCTGTAAACCGGAACACTTCAATCTTAACAGCCAAAATGTATTTCTTTCCAGTCTGTTGACCACAAAGCCAGTGCCATTTTAAGAGCCCCTGAGGCCCTTGGCAGAATTGCTAATGGAGGCCCCCAAATATGTTAACATTTAACTTACTATTTGTAAGAAAATCAGTCACCATTATATGTTGTCCACCCAGTACAGTCTCATTCCTCACTGACCAAAGAATAAAACAGACTCCTTTCTGTAAAACTGGGACTGTTCTGAACACAAGGTGTGGAGGCCCTGAAACAGGAGACCCCAGTGAATTCCAGGTATGCCCATGCATTAAAATGCCCCTGCACAAAGCATTGGTCCCCTCAGGTGAACATGTTTATGTACTCACAGTGTGTGCAGTGTTTTATTATAGGAGATCACAAGTGCAATACACCATCCATCACTTTAATAGTGTATTGTCCTACTAGCCTCAAGTAATGCCAGGGGAATCCAGATTATCATGCTGGAGGAAAATCTGTCTAATTAAGATGGAGCTGGCAGTGCCCTCCCTTGTTACAATGAAAATGGTGATTCATTGGGTGGTCTGTGGCATGCTATTTGAATACCCAAAGATCAGAACGAAGCATTGTTCACCCCTATGGACCTTAAACAATTAAAACAGTTCTGAATAGCATTTGCTAACATTATGGTTCGTAATACATATATAATCTCAAAAGGTGAGGAATTCTGGGATGAATCAACTGCACCATAAGGACCAAATAATGGCATATTAATTGAAACATAGGATTTTAGTCTTACCTGTTAAATCCTTTTCACTTAGTACATACAGGTTACTGGTACAGTGGGAGGCGATCCACCCCTTTAAGTAGGCAGGAACATTCATCTAAATGTATGCAAGGGGTGGAGCCTCCCCTCCCTCTTAAGCTGCCCTCAGCCAGAACAAGCCAGAATGATTTGAGACACTAATACTGACCAGAGATAAGAAGGAAAAGGAAGACTCCTGTGAGCATGCCCCAAAGGTCTTCCACTGAATGCCACAGGAGAGCCAAGCATGGTCCCTTGACAGGGTGGGAAACCAGTAACCTGTATGGACTACGTGAAAAGGATTTAACAGGTAAGACTAAAATCCTATTTTCACCGTCGTCCAATACAGGTTACTGGTACAGTGGGATTTACAAACATTGAGCTTTCCCAGAGGCGGGAAGAAGGCAAGGACCAAGCGCAAGGCCCCAAAGTCACCACAACTCCTATGAACCAATTAATCATAGAGCCCAACAACAGAAGTGTCAACGGACACCAACCAGGGGTAAAAACGAACCCCCTGAACTATCACAGCACACTGAACTAGAGCCAACAGGGTCAACAGTAAGGAAGCACTGAGAACCACAGAAGAAGAAAATCCTATACAGGCAAGACCGCCTCCAGGACCTTTCTCCCAAAACTGGCATCAGCCAAGGCCAGTACATCCACACGATAGTGCTTCGAGAATGTGTGCACAGAAGACCAAGTGGCCGCCCGGCAAAGTTGATCAGCAGACGCTTGATTTTTATAGGCCCAAGAGGCCCCAATTGATCTGGTGGAATGAGCAGTAACCCTAAAGGGAACGTGTTTATTCCGCAACTTGTAGGCTTCACGAATGGTAGATTTTATCCAAGATGCAATAGTCACCTTGGATGCCGGTCTCCCTGCCCTAGGCCCCTCAGGAATGACGAACAGAGCGTCAGACTTCCTGATAGACTCAGTGCGATGAACATAAAATTTTAGACAACGCACTACATCCAACAAATGGAGATCCCTCTCCTTATCAGAGGAAGGGTTAGGACAGAAAGAGGGCACCACAATCTCCTGATTGATGTGAAACTCGGAGACAACCTTGGGTAAAAATTCCTTGGAAGTGCAGAGCACAGCCTTATCCTTGTGGAACACCAGGTAAGGAGGTTTACAAGACAGAGCTTGTAACACCGCCACCCGGCGAACTGAAACAATAGCTAAAAGAAAGGCCATTTTCCAGGTCAACAAACGTAAAGGAATGGAAGCCAAGGATTCAAACAGGGGTCTCTGAAGAACCCCCAGCACCAAATTAAGGTCCCACTGGGGAGCTGGACTCTTGAAGGCAGGCCGAACATGAGCCACACCTTGGAAGAAAACTTTAACATCAGGAAGAATGGCAATGCGTTCCTGGAAAAATACAGACAGAGCAGAAGTCTGAACCTTGAGAGAACTCAGGCTGAGTCCCTTTTCAACCCCATCCTGCAAAAAGGCCAGGACTGTGGGAAGATGGAAATCAAGTGATAGATCCTTATCAGCACACCATGTAACAAAATTTGACCATATGCGATGATAGATCTTGGAGGACACAGGCTTGCGAGCTCTAAGCATCGTAGACACCACAGAAGAGGAAAACCCTTTCTTCTTCAAAATTGAGGATTCAACCTCCAAGCCATCAAATGGAGATGCTGAACATCCTCCTTCAACAGGTAGCCTTGAAGCAGCAGATCTGGCCGGGCAGGGAGCAGGAAGGGATCCGCCACTGACATGGCTAGCAGGTCCGGATACCAGGACTGACGAGGCCAATTCGGAGTGATTAGGATGACAGGACAATGCTCCATCTTCAGCTTCTGGATGACTCTGATCAACAGAGGGAGAGGAGGGAAGATGTAGGCTAGGGAGAACTCCCAAAAGATTGACAATGCGTCCACTGCTAGAGCAAGAGGGTCCCTCCACCGAGAGCAAAACACTGGAACCTTCCTGTTGTGTCTGGTAGCCATCAGATCCACTACAGGTACCCCCCACATCTGGGTTAGAAGGTGAAACACCTCTGGATGAAGCGCCCACTCTCCGCTGTCGACTGTGTGACGACTGAGAAAGTCTGCCATGACGTTGTCTACGCCTGGAATGTGAACCGCTGAAATGACGGGAACATGCGCTTCCGCCCAAGATAAGATGGCCTTGACTTCTAACCAAGCGGTGAGACTTCTTGTGCCGCCTTGTCTGTTGATGTAGGCCACTGCGGTGGCGTTGTCGGACTCCACTCTGACTGGACAACCCTCCAGTTGAGATTCCCAGTGTCTCAGGGCAAGAAAGATGGCACGAAGTTCCAGCACATTGATGGAGAGGAGAGATTCTTCCAGTCCCCATTTCCCCTGAGCACTGAAACGACCCAAGACTGCCTCCCAACCCCGGAGGCTGGCATCCGTCGTGACTGTGGTCCAATAGGGAACCTGAAATGACCTCCTTTCAGGAGATGAGACAGGTCCAACCACCATTCCAAGCTCAGCTCGACATGAGGAGGAAGAGAGACTGACAGATGCAGATGATCTGGATGGGTCTTGCACGTCTGGATCACAAATCTCTGAAGCTCCCTGGTGTGTGCCATGGCAAAAGGTACTGCCTCTATAGTGGAAATCAATTTCCCCACCAGAGAAGTCAACTTCGGCACTGGAACCCTCTCGAGTTCCAGGATCTTGGATACACGGAGAGCAATCTGATGAGCCACTTCTTCCGGTAAAAACACCATGCACTGCTGAGTGTCGAATAGGAGACCCAAGAAAAGGATCTGTTGAGATGGGATCAAGTCTGATTTGTCCAGATTCACGATCCATCCGTGGCGGTTGAGTGTCTGGATGCACGTCTGAACCTGCTGGTGAAGGATCTCCGCAGATGAAGCTTTCAGAAGCAGGTCGCCCATGTAGGGAGTTACTCTGACACCATCTCGATGAAGCACAGCTATCAGAGCACCCAAGACTCTCTGAAAAACCTGAGGAGCTGAAGTCAGTCCAAAGGGAAGAGCTGAAAACTGAAAGTAGCCTCTGTGACAGGCAAACCTGAGATACCTCCTGCTCTCTGGATGGATAGGGATGTGAAGATATGCATCCTGAAGGTCCAGGGAGGCAAGGAACTCCCCTGGAGACACTGCGGCTATCACAGTACGCAGTGATTCTTGACTATAGTGGGAACTCACAACAAAGGAATTGAGATCCTTGAGGTCCAAAATAGGACGGGCGCCCCCGTCCTTTTTGGCCACAACGAACAGGTTGGAATAAAATCCTGAACCTGAGTCCTCTGAAGGAACCAATTCCAGAACTTCCTTGTCCAAAAGATCCTGAATAGCGTCATCGAACAGACGTCTTTTTGTAGGCTCCTGGGAAGGACGAGTAAAATGGAACCGAAAGGGAGGAAGGGAAGAGAAAGGGATCCTGTATCCCTCTGATACCACCTGAATAACCCAAGGGTCCGCCACTGACTCCTCCCAAATCCGGCGAAAGATGTGGAGACGTCCACCTACAGCCGGATGCGGACCCGGGATCAGTGAGTCATGCCGAAGCAGTCTTGGAGGTCTTGGCCTTGGGGGCAACTTTGGGCTTTCAGGACTGTTTGGGCTTGGAGGAGGAGCGCGCAGAGGACGGACCCGTCTGGGACGCAGAGCGTGTCTCAGTTTGGAAGGAACGAAAGGACCGATTGCGTTTGGCTGGAAACTTCTTTTTGAAGACTGATGGTAGAAGAGTACTTTTACCACCAGTAGCCTCACTAATCATCTCCTTAAGTTCAGATCCAAACACTGAGGTCCCTTGGAAGGGTAATGAAAGCAAGGCTTTCTTAGAAGCGGTGTCAGCAGACTAAATTTTCAGCCAAAGAGCACGTCTAGCCACCACAGAGGAAGTGGAGGCCCTCACCATCATGCGCACAGCATCAAAAGCAGCGTCAGAAACATAATTTTGAGCTTCAGATATATTAGCAAGAAGCTGTAACTGCTCAGACACTGGCGCATCCTGGCAAACCGCCTCAGTAAGCTGTTCAGTCTAGACCGCAATGGCCCGGTTAACCCACGCCACTGCAAAGGTTGGACGTATGGCAGTGCCAATAGAGGCAAAAATAGATTTAAGACAAGTTTCTAACTTTTTATCTGTCCAATCTTGCAGGGCAGAAGCATCAGATACAGCCAAGGCAGTAGATTTAGACAACCTAGAAACTGGAGCATCCACTTTAGGAGGATGAACCCACTTAGCCAGTTCAGTCTCAGGAAAAGGGTAAAGTTTAGCAACCTTTTTAGATACAGAAGAGGATTTATCAGGATTTCTCCATGCATCAGAGACTAAACGTGCAAGAGTAGGATTAGCAGGAAAACATATAACAGCCTTAGAGGGTTTCTGAAAAACATCAGTTGGATCATGAGTAGATTCCTGACACAAAGGAAGGTTGAGGGTGGTTAGCACAGCCCTGATCAAATCCTCAGCGGAGAGTTCAGGGTCGCATTCAAAGGGGTCACCAATAGACCTGGTAGACTCAATAACAGTGCTTTCCTCAACATCAGAATCCTGTAATAGTTCTTCCTCAGAAGAATCACACATATCAGGAGCACCCTATGGCTTGGGCAGGGTGGTCCTAACAGTGGAGGGGGTCTGCCAAACCTGAAGAACCCCCTGAACCTGAGAGGGAAAGAGCTGAAGAGTGGATCTGAGATCCCTAGTAGCAGCCTTGAACTCTTTCACCCATGTTGGCTCAATGGCGTGACTGGAAAGCCCTGGGTTGCTGTCACGGCCTTCCGCACATTTTGGGCATAAATGACCAGAAAATTCTCTAGGCAGCCCAGAGTGACAAGAGGAGCAAAATGCAATGGGGGAAACTGACACCCCAGCCTCCTTAGTCTTGGGTCTAGCCCCTGACTCCAGTGGAGTAGACATGCTCACAGCGCCAGATATACTCCACTAACAAGAATCACCCAATTGAAGTGTGAAAGATTAAATATTCACCCCAGAAATGCTTAAAATTAAACTTATCTGGCAAGCGAAGGGTTAATCTGCGGAGGAGAGAGAGAAGGCTCGGTCCCTGCGTAGTATACTCGCGGAGAAGAACTCACAAAATGGCTGCCGCGACGGGAGCCAATCAGAAAACGGGCGCGAAACAAGCGCTAATGGGAAACGTAGTTTTTCTCAGAAGTACCCCAAAACAGTGCCTGAAGCTCACCCAGACCTCCAACACATCGAATCATGCAACCGGATGATAGAGCAAGGGAAGACCAACAAAATGAGCCCACTCTGAAGTCGCTGTGACAAGCGGTTCCAGAGATACGTCCCACACTGTGTAAACCCATAGAGAGTAAAGGAGCAATGGCGTCTATGCGGGAAAAGAACGCTTAAAGGCACGGAACATTAACTTTTAATAAAGTAGCCCTGACAGAAAAAAGTTACCAAACACATATAAAACACATGAAAAACATGAGAAAACTATATCCCAATGAGGGAAACAGCAGGGAAAAGGTTAAAACCCCCATAAACTGCTCCAAAACCCAGAGAATACACACAGGCATTGTATATACAGTGCAAATAACGAAAAACACCCAATGAGTGCTGGAGTGCATAATGAGAACTCCCAAATACAAGCCCAATGAAGGGACACTGTGGGACAAGTGGACCTTCAGCACTCAAAGGGTGGCTCACCTTTCTGCAGGACTTCTGTCTTCAGGTAACCATGTGAAAAGGGAATTAACCAAAGGAAAATCCCCCACCAGGGAAGCTACTTGACTCAAGTTGTTCCCTCTTCAGGGCATAAGGTCCACCAGAAAATCCCTGGAAGCTGCACTAGCCACTTTGGAGAGGGCAATTGTCAGCCATAGTCACCCGCCTAATGGTGGTATTCCATATTTGAAGAAAACAATAAAAAAAAACTAAAGTTGATTGAGAGATGTTCTCCACCTGGTGTGCACAGCACGCAGGAACAAATCATTCTGGCTTGCTCTGGCTGAGGGCAGCTTAAGAGGGAGGGGAGGCTCCACCCCCTACATACATTTAGATGAATGTTCCTGCCTACTTAAAGGGGCGGATCGCCTCCCACTGTACCAGTAACCTGTATTGGACGACAGTGAAATTAGGCTTTTAACCAACCTCTCTAGCATTCATGTGGATAAACACCCCATTTAAATTAATTGGAATTAGTATCTATTACATATAATGCATCTGGTTTGTACATATGTCCCTAAGTGGAAAGGGAAAATGTGGCAAATGCATCAAAATGTCTCCTCTGAAATATACAAAAGAAAATGTTCACTGCACTCGTACATCATTTCGTAAAACCACTTCTTTATTTGGAACGTGATACAAAAAAGACACAAGGGGTTATAGTCTAACGCTTACTCATAGACACAATCCTATATAATAATTCGCTAAGTTGTGTGTAACGCCCGACATGCGCAGTAGACACTGCTACGTGTGCAGCAGTCATGCGCAGTAAAGACTGCCCGCGCCGCAGCTGATACAAAGCTGGGCGCTCCGAAGGAGCGTCCAGCTCTGTATCAGCCGAGGCACGGGCAGTCTCCACTGCGTGTGACTGCCCCGCGACCGGCTGCCAGAGGCACTGTGGCCCGTGTAACGTGCTGTTCAACTAGTATACATTATAATGAGGTTCCCTTTATACATCAAACACTAACAGCTTCCATTCAAACAATCGGCTATCACCATTAATTAAGTAGTAGGATTCAATCACAATTTCTCATTCAGTTAACTATCTCCACTATTTGAAACAAGGGGATTAACCCCATATTGCTCTATTAACTATTTATTTCTACAAGACAAGAGAATCAATATTGGAAATTTCAACTAAATATGATTCTATTTTAATGGATCCGATTTTTGATGTGTCTAATAACCTTGATTATTCAACACATACAATTGAAAAAATAGGATTTTAGTCTTACCTGTTAAATCCTTTTCACTTAGTCCATACAGGTTACTGGTACACTGGGAGGTGAAGCCCTCTAGTGGCAGGCAGGAACGATTCACAAAGCGCATGCAGGGGGGTGGAGCCTCCCCCTTCCCTCCTGGCCGCACCAGCCAATGAGCTCCAGATTGAATTGAGACACTAACCATGACTAGTTAAGGGAAGGAAGAAGACTTCTGTGAGCATGCCCCGAAGGACTCCCACAGCCTGCCACAGGAGAGCCAAGCATGGTCACTTGACAGGGTGGGAGACCAGTAACCTGTATGGACTACGTGAAAAGGATTTAACAGGTAAGACTAAAATCCTATTTTCACTGTCGTCCAATACAGGTTACTGGTACACTGGGATGTCCAAACATTGAGTTTCCCTGAGGTGGGAAGGAGGCAAGGACCAGGTGCATGGCCCCCAAAGTCACCAATACATCTATGGACCAACTGGTCAGAAATACTACCACAAACAGAAGTGTCAACCGACACCAAACTGGGGTAAACGACCCCGGAAATATCACACAGCACACATAACAAGAGCCAACAGGGCTCAACCGTTAAAGAAGCACTAAGAAGCAAGAAGGAAATCCTCGACAGGCAAGACTGCCTCTAGGACCTTCCACCCAAAGTTGACGTCAAGCGAAGCCAGAACAACCGCACGGTAGTGCTTGGAAAAGATGTGCACAGAGGACCAAGTGGCCGCCTAGCACGGCCGAGCACCAGAGGCCTGATGCTTATAGGCCTAGGAAGCCCAAATGGACCAGATGGAATAAACAGTAACCCTGAAGGGAACATGCTGATTCCTCAGCTTGTATGCCTCACAAATCGTGGACTTAATCCAGGAAGCGATAGACGCCGTAGATGAAGGTCTTCCTGCTCTAGGCCCCTCAAGAATGACGAACAGCACGTCAGACTCCTGACAGAGTCAGTGAGATGCACAGAAAACCGGAGGCAGCGCACCACACCCAACAAGAGAAGACCTCCCTCCTTGACAGAGGAGGGGTTAGGGCAGAAAGAGGGCACCACTATCTCCTGATTGATGTGAAACCCGGAGACCATACCAGGAAGGAACACCCTGGAGGTACAGAGCACCTCCGAATCCTAGGGAAACACCAGAGAAGGCGGCTTACAAAACAAGACCCGTAACTCCTCAACACGGCGAACAGACGCAGTCGCCAAGAGGAAGGCCAACCTCCACGTCAAGAGACGTAAAAGAACAGTTGCCAAAGACTCAAAGGGGGGGAGAAAAGAACCCCCAGAACTAAATTGAGGTCCCACCGAGGAGCAGGACTCCGGAAGACAGGGCGGACATGAGCAACGCCCTGGATGAAAACCTTGATATCAGACAGAACCACAATGTGCTGCCGAAAGAACACAGAAGGGGCAGAAGTCTGCACCTTTAAGGGACTCAAACTGAGTCCCTTATCCAACCCGTCCTGCAAGACAGCCAGGACGTAGGGAAGGTAAAACTCAAGTGACAGATCCCTGTCAGCACCCAAGAAGTAAAAGTAGACCAAACACGGTGGTAGAGCTCAGAGGAAACCAGGATGTGAGAGCTAAGCAAGGCAGTCACCACCCCGAGGAGAATCCTGTCTTCCGTAGAATTGAGGATTCAACCTCCAAGCCGTCAAGGTCAGACAGTGGATATCCTCCTTCAACAGGTATTCCTGCAGAAGAAGCTCCGGTCGAGAAGGGAGCCAAACAACTCCAATGCAAACAGAGCCAGAAGCTCCAAGAACCAAGGATGTCGACGCCACAACGGTGTAAGGAGAATGACAGGACAATTGCCAGTCGAAGCTTCCGAATGACCCTGATCAACAAGGGTAGGGGAGAACAAATGTAAGCCAGTGGGAACATCCAAGTGATGGATAGAACATCCACCGCTTAGAGCTAGAGGATCCCACCACCGAGAGCAAGACACAGGAAACTTCCTGTAGTGTCTCATTGTGCCTGAATGAGGAAGTCCACCATGACGTGATCTACGCCTGGAATGCGAATTGCGGATATGGCAAGAACGGGCCTATCAGCCCAAGGCAAACAGCTTTGACCTCTAACCAAGCAACGAGACGCCTTGAGCCGCCTTTCTTGTAGAAGTAAGCCACAGCCGTGGCGCAGTCGGACTCCACTCGGACCGGGCAGTTCGGAAGAAGGATTCCCCGGATACCATCGGACCTGAGCACTCAGGTGACCCAGAATCGCACCCCAGCTAGACAGGCTGGCGTCAGTGGTTACCTTGGTCCAAAAGGGAATCAGGAAACACCTGCCCATCAGCAGGTTGGAAAGGACGAGCCACCAAGATAGGCTCAGTTCCCAAGAAAAGGAAGGAACACCAACGTCGTCTGATGTAGAGGCAGACACCCTCCCATCTGAAGACAATCCCTGTAGGTCCCTGGAATGCAGCATAACCAAGGGAACCGCCTCCACCGAAGAGGGGAACTACCCCACCAGGAAGGACAGCGGCAGAAGTGAAACTGAATCCCAAGACAGGATTGCAGAAAATCTGAGAGCAATCAGGTGAGCTACCTCCTCTGGAAGGTACACCATGCATATCTGAGTATCGAAGAGAGGGCTCAGAAACACCAGCCTCTGAGACAGAATCAGGTCCAACTAGACCAGGTTGACTCTCCACCTGTGATGAAATACAGATTGGGTACAGGTCTGAAGCTGTTGAAGGAGTAGACCACAGACGTGTCCTTCAATAGCAGGTCATCCATGTAAGGAGTCACTCTGACACCCTCCTGATAAGGGACAGCAGTCAGGGCCCCAAGCACCCACTAGAAGACCTGAGGAGCTGTAGTCAGTCTGAAAGGGAGAGCAGAAAACTGGGAGTGTCCCCACTCGCAGGCAAACCGAAGGTATTTCCGACTCTCTGGATGGATAGAGATGGAAAAATAGGCATCCTGAAGAACCAGAGAGGCAAGAAACTCCCCCGGCGACATGGCAACAAGCACTGTGCGCAGAGACTCCTGGCAATAGAGAGTTCCGAGTCACAAGGGAGTTGAGGTCCTTCAGATCCCAAATAGGGTGACATCTGCCTTCCTGGTTGGGGATCACAAAGAGGTTTGAATAGGACCCAGAGCCCCTGTCCGGAGCAGGAACTGGCACTAGGACGTCCTTGTCCAAAAGAGCCTGAACCATGCTATCGAAAGACAGCGACTCCCTGTACTTTGAAATTCATGAGAAGAATAAAGCAAAAGGGAGGAAGAGAAGAGAAAGGGATCGTGTACCCTTCCGACACCTGTAAAACCCATGGGTCCGCCACAGACTCCTCCCAAACGCTGTGAAAGAGGCGCAGACGGCCACCCACAGCGGGATGCAGACCCGGGTTTGGTGAGTCGTGCCGAAGCAGTCTTGGAAGCCTTGGGCTAGGTGGAGGCCTTAGGCATCCATTGCTGTTTGGGCTTGGAAACGGGACGCGGAGCTGAGGGAACCGACTGGTTCGCCTGGCGTGTCTCACCCTGAAAGGGACGAAAATACCGGTTGCGATTAAGCGGTACTTCCTTCCTAGCCACTAATGGCAAATGCATACCCTTGCCAGTGGCCTCACTGATCAATTCTTTAAGATCAGACCCAAACAAAGAGGTACCCTGGAAAGGCAGGGATAACAAAGCTTTCTTGGAAGCGGTGACAGCAGACCAGATCTTGAGCCAAAGCTCATTTGGCCACTACAGACATGGTAGAAACCCTAGCCATCATGTGGACGGTATCAGAGACAGCAGCAAAAACATAATGTAGTGCATCAGATATATTAGCTAGCAAGCGCAATTTCACTGAAGTAGATGCATCCAGATGGACAGCCGTGGTGAGTTGTTCAGTCCAGACTGCAATAGCCTGGTTAACCCACGCAATAGCAAAGGCAGGTCGCATGGCAGTGCCAGCGGTCGCAAAAAAAAATTAACTTGAAAGCAACCTCAAGTTACTTGTCAGTCCAATCCTAAAAGGAGGAAACATCAGAAACAGACAAGGCAGTAGATTTAGACAGCCTAGAGACAAGAGCATCCACCTTAGGGGGTGAACCCATATAGCAAGCGCAACCTCAGAAAAATGGATAAGGCTAGCAAACTCTCTGTGTACAGAAGTAGTCTTATCAGGGAATTTCCAATCTTCTGAGACCAGCTGGTCCAAAGTGGGAGTGGGAGGAAAATAAGTCAGAGGCCTATGGAATGTTAAGAGTGGTTGAAACAGCTCTGACTAGGCCCTCAACGGAGGGGTCATCAGCCTAAAAGGGATCCCCAATATCCCAGGAGAGTCTAACACAGTACTATTCCCCACATTAGTGTCTATGAGCAAGTCCTCATCCGAGGAGTCAGAGACATCAGGTGCTCCCTGTGGTTTAGGCAGGGAAAATCTGATGCCAGAGGGGGCCTATCAAGCCTGGAAGGCCCCTTGGATCTGGGATGGAAAGAGTGGAAGCATGGACCTGAGGTCCCTAGTTGCGGCCTTGAATTCTTGCATCCAAGCTGGCTCAATAGGATGGCTGGAGGGCCCTGGGTTGCTGTCAGGGACATCAGAACATGCTGGGCAATAGGACCTGAGCACCCTCTAGGTAGCCCTAAGTGACAGGAAGATCAATGTGGAATGGGGGATACAGAGACCCCAGCCTCCCAAGTCACAGTTCTAACCCCAAGCTCCAGCGGTATAGACATTCACATAGTGTCAATAACCATACTGTACAATAAATCACCCAGGAAACAGTGTTAAAGATTAAAGTTTCACCCCAGAAGACATTAATTTGAACTTATCTGGCAGGCAAAGGGTTAATCCTCAAAGGAGAGAAGGGAATTCAGGCACAGTGTTAAGATAGTAGCTGAAAACAGCCCACAAAATGGCTGCCGCGACGGGAGCCAATCAGAATTTAGACGCGAAGCAAGTGCTCGTGGGAAATGTAGTTTTTTTCAAAAAATATCCTAAACGGTGCCCAAAGCCCCCTGAGCCCCCCAAAACACTGAAACTGTAAACCGGATGAAAAAGCAAGGGTAGACAAGTAAAATGAGCCATCTCTGAAGTCGCTGTGTCAAGCGGTTGCAGAGATATGTCCCAAACAATGCAGTCCCATAGAGATGAATGGAGCAATGTGTCTATGTCAGTGATTCTCAACCAGGGTGCCGTGGCACTTTGGTGTGCCACGAACATCAGCTTAGGGTGCCCCATGTTTTGTATGAAGACTGACAAAAATTTACTTTTAAATAAAGATTTATAGATATTGTTATGCACAATATATTTAGTTTTGTTATTATGATTATAAGACCTAATAATAACTGTATATTTATGTATTGTACCCTTATTATGCCCTTGATAAAGTACTTTAAATATGTTAGGGGTGCCTCGAATGTTCTAGATTATGTGATAGGGGTGCCCCGAACAAAAATGATTGAGAACCACTGGTCTATGTGGTAAAGCGCGCCTTAAAGGCGCAGTACTCAAATAAAGTTAAACTTTAAGAAAAGCATAAAAACATGTAAAACAGCAAAGGAACATGTGAGAACACAGTAAAAACACTAACCCAATAGGAATAATGTTATAAACCCCCCCCAATAAAGTGCCAACCGGCAGCTAAAGGGTTAAGTTACCACAAAAACACGCTCCAAACACCCAAACAGATAGACCCAATGAGTGCAGGAGTGCCCAAGGAGAACTCCAAACGTCCACCCTTGTGCGGAGGGGTACCGGGGGACAAGTGAACCTGCAGCACTCAAAGGGTCGCTCACCTTTCCTGCAGATTTTCTGTCTTCAGATTACCGTGGGATAATTTCTGTCTTCAGATTACCGTGGGATAAGAAATTACCTCAGGGGTAACTT
Organism: Rhinophrynus dorsalis; assembly: GCA_037306005.1. Taxonomy (NCBI): domain Eukaryota; kingdom Metazoa; phylum Chordata; class Amphibia; order Anura; family Rhinophrynidae; genus Rhinophrynus; species Rhinophrynus dorsalis. The sequence continues at coordinate 143,429,668 of CM074719.1, read as the reverse complement.
CTGGGAAGCACTTGGATACCAAGATTTTCCCCTTCAGGACTAAAGGTTCACTGAAAAAGTCCTGGACACTGAGCTAGCCACTTTGAATAGAGCATTGTCAGCCCTGGTAATCCGCCTAATGGTGGTATTCCATATTTGACAGAAAAATAATAAAATTTCTAAAAGTATTGAAGAGCTGTTCCTGTAGCCTATTACTCCAACGAGGAACAATTCAATCTGAAGCTCATTGGCTGGTGCGGCCAGGAGGGAAGGGGGAGGCTCCACCCCCCTGCATGCACTTTGTGAATCGTTCCTGCCTGCCACTAGAGGGTTTCGCCTCCCAGTGTACCAGTAACCTGTATTGGACGACAGTGAAAACATTTTTAAAAGTAAGAAAACAATACATTTAAAAACATAGAATGACTATAGTCACAATATAACCAGGGGTACATCATTAAGCTTTAGACGTCCAATATAAATAGTATATTAACCCGGGGTGTGCGGTCCTTTAAGGACCAGATAGGAAACTTTGACGTGACGTCCCACGTGACTGATCACGTGGGGCGGCACGCCGAAAGGGGGACTGAAAGAGATCCCTCTGGTCTTGGAGCGATCAACTTCAGTCCCCGGTATTACCACGCTCCTGCAGGAGTGCGGTGAGTAAAAGTACGTGACGTGCCAGACCAGCGTGATGGTCCTGCCACGTCAAAGGTCCTTAAGGGGTTAACTTACTATATCATGCAAGTATATATATGCATTCGTTATGAACAACATAGCTCCCAAGATTACGAATTCCTCAAATTGTTTTCTCAATTTAATATATATGGATGTTTTACATGAGTCAGCAAATTAGACATCGCATTTCCATGGAACGAATACTAAGAACTCTCATTATAATGTATATTGTGTCTATGAGTAAGCACGAAAGTGTGAAAGGAGTTAGACTATAACCCCTGGTGTCTTGTGTATCACGTTCCAAATAAAGAAGTGGTTATACGATATGATCTACGAGTGCAGTGAACATTTTCTTTTGTATTCAACATAAAGATGTGTTGGCTGTCTCCTCACTTTTGCACCGGATCATCGTGCTGAATGGTGAGTGTATACATTGTTATACTTACAAGTTTAGTGCCGCTCATACGTAACTATGTGATTCTCTGAAATATATACACACTTACTGCACACTCTTGTACACATCATTTTTATCTTTAATTGCCAACAGGTTGTGACCCAGACTTTTTAGCAATAAAAAATAATACGATCTGAACACAAATAAGATTTCTGATCAAGTGGCCCACAAGTGAAAAAACTTGGAAGCACCTATAAGATGAAAGTCTTTGTATACATATGTTAATGTCCCTGTAAATGTTATTTTACGTTGGGCTTTTCCCATTCCTTCAGTGAAAGCTGCCCATGTTACTGACCTTAACATGCACCCATTCTCTTCTTTATTGAAGCACTATACTAGGATGATGTTTAACCCTTCAGTGACCAGTCGTGCGCACACATGGTCGTCACTTAACGCCCGGCTAGGATTTTTTTTTTTTGCCAACGTAATCCGTTGTCCCTGAACGGCGTGCAGCTACGCGGGGACCCAGACTTCCGGGACGTAAATGTACGTCCAATGTCTGGAAGGGGTTAATTGCACATATATGTCACTCATCAGTCATTCTTTTTAAGTATAAATACATATTATTTTATCTTATATTGCATTTCATTAAAGATATTTGGCACAAATAATTTCACTATTTTTTGGCCTGAATATTGACATTAGAGCACTAAATCACGTTTCCTATAACTGGTCAGTTTACAAAGTGAGCGAAAACATGAGCATTTGATGCCAGTTTAGTTTTTGCTTCCCAACCATAGTTACACAGCGGGTGAGAACAAGAAAAAAAAGCAATATTATATGGTATACATGGTTTTCCTGTTAAAACAATCACTGTGATGTAGCGGAGCTTTGATTTTTCTCTTTTCTTATGATTTTAGTTATATATCTGCCCTATTTTCCATGCTGTACTACATACTTGCACACTAATGTCACTGTTTTGAACAAGTATATCCAATATGTATAACTCTGATTTGTTTGAGTTTTTTTTTTTCATTCTCTATTTGGTACCCGTGACCTAAAACTAGTCTTTAACATTTCCTATGGAGGTATCCATTCATTCTTTGTGCATGTTCCCTGACCAGATTGGCATAATCAAGTTTAATAGAAGTCTCAGAAGTGATAGTGCAGTGTGCCAACTGTCAGAGATAAGAGAAAGGTCTTTATGATTTGAAGAGGTGGATATTAAGCTCAATAAATTAGCTACCTTATCTTAGATCATGTCATTCATTACAAGCTGCAAACAAATGAAATCAGTGATGTCTGCATTAAAAACCAGGATTAGGAGAGCAGTTTAAGGGTCTAGAATAAAATAATAGGATTTTAGTCTTACCTGTTAAATCCTTTTCACTTAGTCCATACAGGTCACTGGTACCATGGGATGTGTAGTCCCCTTTAATAGGCAGGAACAATTATGCAAATAATTTGCAAGGGGCGGAGCCTCCCCTCTTACTTAAGCCACCTTCTGGCCAGAGCCACCCATATTGATTTGAGACCCTAAACTGACCCCAGGTAAGCAAAAAGAAAGACTCCTGTGAGCATGCCCGAACGGTCTCCCACTGAATGCCACAGGAGAGCCAAGACTGGTCCCTTGACAGGGTGGGAGACCAGTGACCTGTATGGACTAAGTGAAAAGGATTTAACAGGTAAGACTAAAATCCTATTTTCACTGTCGTCCAATACAGGTCACTGGTACCATGGGATGTACAAACATTGAGCTGATCCAGAGGCGGGAAGTAAGGCAAGGACCAGGCGCAAGGCCCAAGTCACTAGAACTGTTAACCAGTTGATAACATAGCCCAAACTGTAAGTGTCAACGGACACCAACCAAGGGAACAATCCCTGAACTTAACACAGCACACGGAACACGAGCCAACCGGGCTCAACAGTAAGGAAGCACTAAGGATCACAGAGCGGAAGACCTACACAGGCAAGACTGCCTCTAGGACCTTCCTTCCAAAGCTGGCATCAGCCGATGCCAGTACATCAACTCGGTAGTGCTTAGAAAAAGTGTGCACAGAGGACCAAGTGGCCGCTCTGCACAGTTGATCAGCAGAAGCTTGATTCTTGTAGGCCCAGGAGGCCCCAATAGATCTGGTGGAATGGGCAGTCACCCTGAAGGGAACATGCTTATTCCTCAACTTATAGGCTTCACGGATGGTAGCCTTAATCCAAGAGGCAATGGTAACTTTGGAAGCCGGTCTTCCTGCCCTAGGCCCCTCAGGAATGACGAATAGAGCGTCAGACTTCCTGATAGATTCGGTGCGGTGAACATAAAACTTGAGGCAACGCACCACATCCAACGAATGGAGATCTCTTTCCTTGTCAGATGAAGGATTAGGGCAGAAAGAGGGAACCACAATCTCCTGATTGATGTGAAACTCAGACACAACCTTGGGTAAGAATTCCTTGGTAGTGCGAAGCACAGCCTTATCCTTGTGGAACACCAAGTAAGGAGGTTTACAAGACAATGCCTGTAACTCTGCCACCCGGCGTACTGACACAATAGCCAAAAGGAAGGCCATCTTCCAAGTCACAAGACGTAATGGAATGGAAGCCAAGGATTCAAACGGTGGTCGCTGAAGAACTCCCAGCACCAAATTGAGATCCCACTGGGGAGCAGGACTCTTGAAGGCAGGTCGAACATGAGTCACACCTTGGAAGAAGACTTTCACATCAGGAAGGATGGCAATCCGTTCCTGGAAAAACACAGACAAGGCAGAGGTCTGAACTTTGAGGGAACTCAGACTGAGTCCCTTGTCCACACCGTCCTGCAAGAAGGCCAGGACAGTGGGAAGATGGAAGTCAAGAGACAACTGCTTGACAGAGCACCATGTCACGAAAGTTGACCAAATGCGATGATAGATCTTGGAAGACACAGGCTTACGAGCACTGAGCATCGTCGACACCACAGAAGGAGAAAAGCCTTTCTTAGCTAGAATCGAGGATTCAACCGCCATGCCATCAAACGGAGAGAGTGAACATCCTCTTTCCACAGATACCCCTGAAGAAGCAGGTCCGGACGGGCTGGAAGTGGGATTGGATCCTTCACTGACATGGCCATCAATTCCGGAAACCAGGACTGGCGAGGCCAGTTTGGAGCAATCAGGATGACAGGACAACGTTCTCTCTTCAACTTCTGAATAACTCTGATCAATAGAGGAAGAGGGGGGAAGATGTAAGCCAGGGAGAAGTCCCAAGGGATCGACAAGGCATCCACTGCTAGAGCAAGGGAGTCCCTCAGACGGGAGCAAAACACCGGAACCTTCCTGTTGTGTCTGGTAGCCATCAGATCCACCGCTGGCATCCCCCACCGTTGAGTGAGCATGTGAAACACCTCTGGGTGAAGAGCCCATTCTCCGCTGTCGACGGTGTGACGACTGAGGAAGTCTGCCATGACGTTGTCCACGCCTGGAATATGAACTGCAGAGATGACAGGCACGTGATCTTCTGCCCAAGACAAAATATCCTTGACTTCCCACCAGGCGGAACCGCTTCTCGTGCCGCCTTGTCTGTTGATGTAAGCCACCGCCGTGGCGTTGTCGGACTCTACTCTGACTGGAAGACCGGTCAATTGAGACTCCCAGTGCCTCAGGGCCAGCCGGACAGCTCGAAGTTCCAGAACATTGATGGAGAGCATGGATTCCTCCAGACCCCATTTCCCCTGAGCACTGAAGCGACCCCAGACTGCACCCCAGCCCCGAAGGCTGGCATCCGTTGTGACTGTGGTCCAATGAGGAACTAGAAAGGATTTCCCTTTCAAGAGATGAGAGAGATCTAACCACCAGTGCAGACTCGACTCGACATGAGGAGGAAGAGAAACAGACAGATGTTGATGATCTGGATGATTCCTGCACGTCTGGATCACAAATCTCTGAAGATCCCTGGAGTGGGCCATGGCAAATGGCACTGCTTCGATCGTGGAAATGAACTTCCCCACTAAGGACGACAACTTCGGAACTGGAATTTCGTCCATGTCCAGAATCCCAGCCACTCTGACGGCTATCTGGTGAGCCACGTCCTCTGGAAGAAACACCATGCATTGGCGAGTGTCGAACAGGAGACCCAGGAACAGAAGCCTCTGAGAAGGAATCAAGTCCGACTTGTCCAGATTCAGGATCCATCCGTGACGGTTCAGGGTGTGCATGCACCTCTGCAACTGCTGGTGGAGAAGCTCCGCTGAGGAGGCCTTCAGTAGGAGATCGTCCATGTAGGGTGTCACTCTGATCCCATCCTGATGGAGCACCGCTATCAAGGAGCCCAGCACCCGCTGGAAGACTTGAGGAGCTGTAGTCAGTCCAAAGGGGAGCGCTGTAAATTGAAAGTGTCCCCTGTGGCAGGCAATCCTGAGATACTTCCTGCTCTCTGGATGAATAGGGATGTGAAGATAAGCATCCTGAAGGTCCAGGGAGGCAAGAAACTCCCCTGGAGACATTGCTGCAATCACAGAGCGCAGGGACTCCTGGCGGAAGTGGGAAGTCACCACATAGGCATTGAGATCTTTGAGATCCAAGATGGGACGGGCTCCTCCGTCCTTTTTGGCTACCACAAACAGGTTGGAATAAAATCCTGAACCTGTGTCCCCCTGCGGAACCGCCTCCAGGACCTCTTTGTCCAAGAGATCCTGAATAGCGTCGTCGAACAGACGCCTTTTTGAGGGTTCCTGAGAAGGACGAGTAAAATGGAACCGAAAAGGAGGAAGGGAAGAGAAAGGGATCCTGTATCCCTCTGACACCACCTGAAGAACCCATGGGTCCGCCACTGACTCCTCCCAAGTCCGGCGAAAGATGCGGAGACGACCGCCTACAGCCGGATGCGGACCCGGGTTCGGCGAGTCATGCCGAAGCAGTCTTGGAGGTCTTGGCCTTGGAGGCGACTTTGGGCCTCCAGGACTGTTTGGGCTTGGAGGAGGAGCGCGTAGTGGGAGGACCCGTTTGGGCCGAGGAGCGTGTCTCAGTCTGAAAGGAACGAAAGGACCGATTGCGTTTGGCTGGAAACTTTTTCTTAAAGACTGAGGGTAGAAGAGTACTTTTACCGCCAGTAGCCTCACTGATCATTTCTTTGAGCTCAGAGCCAAAGAGCAAATTCCCCTGAAAGGGCAAGGAAAGCAAGGCTTTCTTAGAGGCTGTATCAGCAGACCAAATTTTCAGCCAAAGAGCGCGTCTAGCCACCACAGAAGAAGTGGAGGCCCTCGCCATCATGCGCACAGCATCAAAAGCAGCATCAGCAACATAGTTCTGAGCTTCAGTGATATTAGCAAGAAGCTGCAACTGTTCAGATACAGGCGCATCCTGGCGAACCGCTTCAGTCAGTCGTTCAGTCCAGGCTGCAATAGCCCTATTAACCCATGCCACAGCAAAGGTGGGGCGCATGGCAGTGCCAATAGAGGCAAAAATAGATTTAAGAGAGAGCTCTAATTTCTTATCCGTCCAGTCCTGCAAGGCAGAGGCATCTGAGACAGCCAAAGCAGTAGATTTGGATAGTCTAGACACAGGAGCATCCACCTTGGGAGGATGAACCCATTTTGCCAGCTCCGCTTCGGGAAAAGGGTAAAGTTTGGCAAACTTTTTGGAGACAGAGGAAGATCTATCAGGATTCTTCCATGCCTCAGAAACCAGACGGGCAAGAGTAGGGTTAGTTGGAAAACAAACAACAGGTTTAGATGGCTTGTTCTGAAAAACATCAGTAGGATCATAAGTGGATTCCTGAGTCAGAGGAAGGTTGAGCGTATTCAGAACCGCTCTGATCAGACCCTCAGCCGAAACTTCAGGGTCACACTCATAGGGGTCCCCAATGGACCTGTTAGATTCAATAACAGTACGTTCCTCAGCATCAGAATCCTGTAAAAGTTCTTCTTCAGAAGAATCAGTGATATCAGGAGCTCCCTGTGGCTTAGGCAGGGAGGTCCTGATAGTAGAGGGGGTCTGCCAGACCTGGAGAGCCCCCTGTACCTGAGAGGGAAAGAGTTGAAGCGTGGATCTGAGATCCCTAGTGGCAGCTTTAAACTCCCTCACCCAAGATGGCTCAATAGCGTGGCTGGGAAGCCCAGGGTTGCTATCTTTATCAGTACAATTAGGGCATAGATCCCCCACATTATCGCAATCCAGCCCAATGTGGCAAGAGGAGCAAAACGCCATGGGGGTAGAAGACCCCCCAGCCTCCTTAGTCTTGGGTCTAGCCCCTAGCTCCAGTGAAGTAGACATGCTCACAGCGTCAATATACCCCACAAAAAACACTATCACCCAGAAAAGTGTTAAAGATTAAAGTTTCACCCCAGAAAAGGTCTAAAAACGGACTTATCTGGCCAGCGAAGGGTTAATCTGGTGAGGAGAGAGAAGGCTCGGTCCCTGCGTAGTGTACTCGCCTTGGAAAAGTACCACAAAATGGCGGCCGTCATGACAGCCAATCAGAAACGAGCGCGAGCTAAGCGCTCATGGGAAATGTAGTTTTCCCATGCAAGTACCCCAAACAGTGCCCGAAGCCCCCCTGAACCCCCTACATAAATAAAACACCAACCGGATGATAGAGCAGGAGCCTAGCATTAAAATGAGCCCACTCTGAAGTTGCTGTGACAAGCGGTTTCAGAGATATGTCCCAAACTGTGAATTCCCATAGAGAGTAAAGGAGCTCTGCTGCTGAGCGGGAAAAAGCCGCGCTTAAAGGCGCGGAACACCATTTTTAATAAAGTTTAGTAAAACATTAAAAAGTGCCCAAACAAGCATGAAATACATGAGAAACATAAAAAAATGAATACCCAATGCTCCAAAACTCAGAGAATAACACAGAAATTGCATAAATAGAGATAATGCAATAAAAACACCCTATGAGTGCTGGAGTGTATTAAAACTCCCAAATACAAGCCCATCAAAGGGACACTGTGGGGACAAGTGGACCTTCAGCACTCAATGGGTGACTCACCTTTCTCGCAGACTTCTGTCTTCAGGTGACCATGATAGGGAGGGAAAGAACCAGAGGTAATTTCCCCAACAGGGGAGCTACTTAACACAAGCTGTCCCCTCATCAGGTATAGGTCCACAGAAATCCCTGGAAGCTGCACTAGCCACTTCGGGTGAGGGCATTCACAGCCATGGTCACCCTCCTAATGGTGGTATTCCATATTTGAAGAAAAAAATAATAAAACTCTAAGAAGCATAGCTGTTCTCTGCCTGGTGTGCAAGCACACCAGGAACAAATCAATATGGGTGGCTCTGGCCAGAAGGTGGCTTAAGTAAGAGGGGAGGCTCCGCCCCTTGCAAATTATTTGCATAATTGTTCCTGCCTATTAAAGGGGACTACACATCCCATGGTACCAGTGACCTGTATTGGACGACAGTGAAAAGAGGATTTTAGTCTTACCTGTTAAATCATTTTCTCTTAGTCCATACAGGTTATTGGTAACTTTGGGAAGGTGATCCGCCCCTTTAATTGTAGGCAGGAATAATTCTAGAATTGTATGCAGGGGGTGGAGCCTACCTTCCCTCCTTGGCTGCAGCTAGCCAACCAGCTCCAGAAAGATTTGAGACACTAACTATTGACTAAATAGTGGAAGGGAAAGAAGACTCCTGTGAGCATGACCCCGAAGGACCCCCACGGTCTACCACAGGACAGCCAAGCATGGTCCCTTGACAGGGTGGGAGACCAGTAACCTGTATGGACTAAGAGAAAAGGATTTAACAGGTAAAACTAAAATCCTCTTTTCTCTATCGTCCAATACAGGTTACTAGTAACTTTGGGATATCCAACCATCGAGTTTCCCAGAGGCGGGAAGTAAGGCAAGGACCAGGTGCAAGGCACCCAAAGTCACCAGAGCAGATATGAACCATCAGATCAGAGATAGCCCAACAACACCCCAGCTGTTAAACATCACACTGAACTAGAGCCAACGGGGCTCAAAAGTGAAGGAAGCACAAAGAACCAAAGAAAATCCTAGACAGGCAAGACTGCCTCCAGGATTTTCTTCCCAAAGCTGGTATTAGTCGATGCTAGAACATCAACACGGTAGTGCTTCAAAAAGGTGTGCAAAGAAAACCAAGTGGCAGCCTTGCACAACTGATCAACAGAGGCCTGATTCTTGTAAGGCCAAGAAGCCCCAATAGATCTTGTAGAATGAGTCGTGACCAGAAAGGGGACAGGTTTCTTCCTCAGCTTGTAAGCCTTACGCATAGTGGACTTGATCCAAGAAGCAATAGTCATTTTGGATGCAGGTCTTGCTGCCCTGGGACACTCAGGAATGACGAACAGCACCTCAGATTGCCTGATAGACTCAGTCTGAGTAAGAGTGTTTATACGCGAAACATGTTGATCCAAAATTTATAAGAGGTATCTGCGGAGAGGTGCCCACTAACTTTCTCCTATACTACCTGGATGAATCAAAGGTATTAATTGTACACAAATGTTATATGTTCAATAAATATTGATGCTTTTATACTGCAAATGGAGATGCATTCTGAACAAATTTAAAGGCATAGTGCACTTTTCAATCAATGTATTTGTTAAAGTGAAGAGAGGACGAGGGACCCTCTAAAGTAGCACATGCTTAAAGCAATATCAGCATCATACTTGAAAGGAACCTCAGGGTGGACCGTATTCCTGTTTATTAGAAGTGTTTTGTACTGTTTATTTGTCTTTGTAGGAGATTGGTGAAGCAGTTTAATTTTTCTATATATTTGACAATAAAAATGAGCCATCTCCGAAGTCAATAAAAATGAGCCATCTCCGAAGTCGCTAGGTGGAGCGGTTGCAGAGATATGTCCCAAACTGTATAGTACCATAGAAGTGAATGGAGCAATGGCGTCTATGCAGTAAAGAGTGCAGAACTCAAATTTTAAAAATTGACATAAAAAAATAAAAATGCATGAAACATCACTAGAACATGTTAGGCTACCCAAAAAACACTGAACCAGTAGGAAAAGTGTCAGAACCCCCCCCCCCCCCCAAAAAAAAAGATGCAAAACCAGCAGCTAAAGGGTTAAAGTACCACATAAACCTGCTCCAAAACACCCAAAAGACATACAGATAGACCCAGTGAGTGCAGGAGTGTGCAATAGGAACTTCAAAGGTAAACCCCTGTGCGGAGGGGCACTGTGGGACATGTGAACCTGCAGCTTTCAAAGGGTTGCTCACCTTTCCTGCAGATCTTCTGTCTTCAGACTACCATGGATTAAGAATAAGCCTCGGTGGGCAACTCCTGAAGAAAGAACTTGTAGCCAAGATTTTCCCCCAGGTCCACAAAAAGCACCTGGTCATTGAGCTAGCCACATCTAAGGGCATTGTCAGTTATGGTAATCCGCCAAATGGTGGTATTCCATTTCTAACAGAAAAATAAAAAAAGTTTCTAAAACTACAGCAGAACTGTTCTCTTGCCTGTGTCTTCACCAAGGAACAAGTCTTTCTAGAGTTGGTTGGCTAGCTGCAGCCAGGGGGGGGGAAGGTAGGCTCTACCCCCTGCATACAATTCTAGAATTGTTCCTGCCTACAATTAAAGGGGCGGCTCATCTACCCAAAGTTACCAGTAACCTGTATTGGATAACAGAGAAATACTTATTTCACTCAGAAAAATGCAAATCAATGTATAACTTTTTTGAAATACGTTTTTCAGGATTTTTTTTTGTTATTCTGTGTCTCACTGTTCAAATAAACCTACCATTAAAATTGTATACTGATCATTTCTTTGTCAGTGGGCAAAAGTACAAAATCAGCAGGGGATCAAATAATTTTTCCCTCACTGGATGTTTTTAAATTAGGCTGTGTAAATAAAATACTTTGAGCTTGCTCTAAATCATTTATTCAGTGACAGAAAGGGGTGGCAGCAGGTCATTAAGTGACCAAACCTGCTGTACCACCAGTTCTGCCCTGCACATACAAATTACTGAAAAATGCTTCCCATTGTGGGCCTTTCCTCCTGTGGGTATGTGTAATCTCTAATTCTCTTTTCCTCACTATCATAGTGAAAATACCATCATGTTAATGACTATGGCTAGGTTTTTTCAATTTAGAACGGTATCATATTATTTCAGTGTTCAGCAACATTTAAAATCCATAGTCCTTTGGATATTATAATTTTGAAGATACAGTAGTTATACATACTACTAATTCTTCTCATGTGCAAACATCTCAATGTTTACATTGTAACTTTGGTGCCAAGTTAAATCCTGGAGTACAAATGAGCATACCATTTTGATCTGTGCTGATCTCTGCTCAAATAGGAATGATTCAGTAGTGGAACTAAGAGTGTAGTGTGTGTATATATATTGGAGGAAAGCGGATATGGTACCATTGTTCAAAAAGGGGGCAAGATCCAAACCAGGAAATTATAGACCTGTGAGCTTGACTTCCACAGTGGGTAAGATATTAGAAGGGTTACTTGCTGACAGTAATCAGAACTATGTGAAGACAAACAGTATACTTGGATTTTGCAAAAGCATTTGATATAGTACCTCACAACAGGTTACTGCAAAAATGAAAAGGCTTCAGTTTAGGAGGTGATATCTGTGCATGGATAGAGAGTTGGTTAAATGTTGTAAGCGGCTTGCCATAGGGTTCAGTCCTGAGCCCAATGCTTTTTAACTTTTTTACTAATGATCTAGAAGTGGGAATTGAAAGTAGTGTCTCAGTCTTTGTTGACGGCACTAAGATGTGTAAGGAAATAAATACACGGCTGGATGTTTTTTTCTTTCCAAAAGGATTTAGATTAACTGAATGAACGGGCATAAACGTGACAGGTGACATTTAATGTACATTAATGTAAATTTATGCACTTGAGCTGTAGAAACAAACATGCTACATATACACTAAATGGGAAACAACTTCGGAAATCCTCATTAGAGAAAGATTTAGGAATAGTAATAGATGACAGACTTCTCAGCAGCCAGTGTGCAGAGACACTCAGCTTCTACAAGAGCAAACAATGTACCATCCTGCATAAAAAGGGGTATAGATGCAAGGGAAGCAAATATAATTCTACCTCTATTTAAATCCTTGGTAAGGCCTCATCTAGAATATTAAGTACAGTTTTGGACACCAGTTCTTACAAAAATACATTATTGAACTGGAAAAAGTGCAGAGATGTGCTGCAAAACAGATAAAGGGATTGAAGGATCTGAGTTATAACTAGCCAAACTGGGTTGTTTACATTAGAGAAGATAGGTTTAAGGGTGCTATATTATATATAAATATATATATATATATTTATATATTTATATTACACATCCCTTCATACATCACACTGTATTCCATAAGAATAAAAGGGTTTATAATGGGAGATCTACACTTTCATCGTCAATGAGGCTACAATAATATATAGACAACGTTTCCTTTTCCCTAAGCTAATCTTCGGTGGCATACCTCCATTTGCCAGTTGGATCCCCTATAGATAATGGCTCCTTTTTCTTAAGCTAATCTTCAGTGGCATACCTCCATTTGCCAGTTGTATCCCCTAATATTCCTCAGACGAGACGCATTGAGACCTTCTGTAGCACAAAAACAATTGTAAAATTACTGTTTACTATATAAAAGCTCCAACGTAAGCACACTGCATTGTACTATACTGCCTCTGTCTAATACAGTTGTGGTACAATCATTGCAAATCCAATGTAATGTAAATACAGACAGATAACAAATGGGGATGAGTGTTTACACTCTAAAGGCAGTAAAGGAACCAATTAAACTAGATACGAGTAAAAGGCAATAAGGGATAGTCCTGTCAGCTGAAACAGGGAGTGAAACTGGGTTAGTCCCAAGGTTTATGAGAAAGTAGGTGATCGTCATACTGCAATATGGTATGTATGTATATATATATATATATATATATATATATATATATGTGTGTGTGTGTGTATATGTGTGTGTATATTAGAAAGAAAAAAAAAAGGAAACCAATACTAGCTGGATAAGGATTATATGAATTCAGTAATAGTCATAAGTCAGTAATAGTCCACAGGTTGTTCATTTTTGTCTGTGCCTTTTTTGTTAAGCCTATTAGAAAAGTACCAGGTCTAACAAGTAAGCTAGACCTGCCTGTAGAAAATCACACAATTTTATGGAAGAATTAGTGCATACATCACTTCCCTGAGTGAAACAGGCAATAATACTTTAATGTAAAGTTACCACTGTGCTCCTGTGCCAGAGGTGTGTTTGAGTCTCTTCTGGTATTAATTCAAAGCCAAGAAAAGTCAAACAGTACAAGATCATGATTTGAATTAGTACCAAGGGAGATCATGTCTACAGGAAAAAGAAGCATGATGCTGCTCATTTTTAATTTAGCACAATTTAAAATTCATTCTCTCACTGCAGCACATAAATTGATATTCTCTGCTGAGAGTTCCAGCATGGTCAAGCCTGTATCAAATACACCTTTGCTTTAGGGATTTTGAGGAGTGAGGAGGCTCATTGGTAATCAGCAGAATCACCAGACTGGATATAGTTTATAGACAAAGTTTACAAGTCTTTTTTTTTTTATTTCATTGGGTGCTCATATCCAGAGTATATACTTTTATGAGGTTATTGTTGCAAAGTTTTGCTTCATAAGCCATGGGATGTGCATTGTAAGTTTAGTAAATGGAAACTATACTTCTGAGCACTGTGTGGTCTGTGGACATATATACATACACATATAAAGTTATATACAGGACTGGATTGTTCAACAGGCAGAGTAGGCAATCATCTAAGGAACCAAATTTGGATGGGGTGCCTCACACGTTCTGGACACACCCGCCATTCAAAACATCAGGCATGATAACCACATTCCAATGGCCCCTGCCCCAAGTACCTGTTCCTTGTTTATAAATCATATCCCTTTATATTTATACTAGTTGAAGAGCCCGTTACACGGGCCACAATGCCACTGCCAGCCAGTCATGGGGCAGTCATGCACAGTAGAGACTGTCCGCGCCACGGCTGATACAGTGCCAGCCGGTAGCGGTGCAGTCATGCTCAGTAGACACTGCCCACGCCGTGGCTGATACACCACTCTGTATCAGCCTCGTCACAGGCAGTCTCTACTGCGCATGCCTGCATTGTTACAAACTTTCTAGCGAATTATTATATAGGATGTATTTTCTACGCCAAGCAAAATAGATGGAACAAATAGTTGATTCATATGAGGGGATGCAGCAATACAATGAGTTATGGCCACTTAGGGCAGGGTTGGGCAACCAGAGGTTCTCCAACTCTAGCCCATAATCGCTGGAGGGCCTCAGGTTGCTCATTAACATTGTGTGACCCCGATCCCAACTTATTTTAAAATGATATGTATACACACATATATACACAAAACACACATTAGAGAGTCAAGTTTAACATTTTTGCAAACATATTACTAGAAAATGTGGGGAACCCTAAAACTGTCCATAGCACAGCAAACTGACATGGCACCCTGGTTGAGAACCCCTGATTTAAAGGGATAGTAATGTTTCACAATAAAAGCAGCTCCAGTTAATCTTCATAATATTTGGGCCATGGAGAGTGTTATTTCAATACAGTCAGAGATGCAGTTCATGAGTAATTGAATGATAAAGTATCCCCCCCTGCCCTTTTTACCTAGTGTAAGCCGCCTCCCCTCAGACATGGAAGCTGGTCTCTTGACCAGACAGGTCACATCAAGGGACAATCTTCTTCTTACTGTGAGCATAAGGAAAACACTGCCCCCTTGACAGGTTTTTCCCTTATGATCACTGAAGATTGTCCCTCTCTGCAATCCATTCAGACAGTCTTGCTGCTCTGATGTGAGCAGTGTTACATCAGTAAAAAGGGCGGAAGGGGGATACTTTATCATTCAATTACTCTTGAACTACAACTCTGACAGTATTGAAATAACACTCTCCATGGCCCATACACTATGAAGATTAATTGGAGCTGCTTTTATTTTGAAACATTACTATCCCTTTAAAAAACATAACTCTTGTACTCACTGACAAGGAGTTACAAATGAGTTCTATGGATCTGAGAAAACTCTGATATGAATCACCAAGCTGATGTTTATTGATCAGGATGATACAAGTCACACTACATATGTAGCATACAAAAGTACAGTACAAAGGGTTTACAGACACCCATATATAATGATTTTCAGGCAGCTCCCTAACAAATTAGAAGTCATCTGTCAAAGAGAGAAGAAATATAGGAATATGCAGTTAATCTTAGGTCTCAAAGAGTAACAATAAGAAACAAACATTTGTACATAACTTCCTGCATATTTATGTATTTGATCTTTAGACATTGGAACACTTAACATTTGACCTATGAGTACGGTTTCACGTTTAGAGGAAATAGTACAAGAACTAAATAACATCAGATGGGACTTTAAAAGCTTATGTGAGACTCATAAAAAAGACAAAGATTTAGTCAAATTAGAAGAATGATACTGGCTATATTATAAAGGAACCAAAGATGGACAACATGGAGGAATTGGATTATTGATTACCAAAAGACTATCAGACTTAAAAAAAGAAATATTTCTGAAAGAATTGCTTCCTATGCTATCAAATTAAACAGTCGCTATGTTCTTCCCATCATTCAAGTTTCTGCCCCTACAGGTAGCTACATGATTATGAAATTGAAGAATTTTATGATGATTTATTACATCTCTACAAACAGGACAATTACCACTACAAATTTATAATGGGAGATTTCTATATGAAAATTGGGAAGATCCAAAATGGTGAAAAATCAATAGGACCACATGGAAATGGAAAAAGAGGCAACCACTAGATCAAATTTTCAAAAGAACAAAATTTGTACATCATTAATTCTTTCTACATGAAAAAGGACATAGAAAAACCCTAAAACAAGTGAAATGGACTTAATACTTGAAATATTAAATCAATAATCAGTCAAATAATGTTAATGTTGGAACATTTTTATGCAATACGGCAGAGAGAAAAACAGGATTTTAGTCTTACCTGTTAAATCTTTTTCAATTAGTCCATACAGGTTACTGGTACACTGGGAGGCGTCAGTCCCCTTTAAGTAGGCAGGAACATTCTCTAAATGTATGCAGGGGGGTGGAGCCTCCCTTCCCACTCAGGCTGGCTCATCCAGTCTGCCCCTCAGAATTGTTTGAGAACGAAGTAGACTAGATAGAAGAAGGAAAGAAGACTCCTGTGAGCATGCCCCAAAGGACTCCCACAGAATGCCACAGGAGAGCCGAGCATGGTCTCTTGACAGGGTGGGAGACCAGTAACCTGTATGGACTAAGTGAAAAGGATTTAACAGGTAAGACTAAAATCCTATTTTCACTGTCGTCCAATACAGGTTACTGGTACACTGGGATGTCCAAACATTAAGCTTCCCAGAGGCGGGAAGAAGGCAAGGACCAGGCACAAGGCCCCCAGAGTCACCAGGACCACTATGAACCAAACGGTCAGAGATCCCAACAACACGGAAGTGTCAACGGACACCAACTAGGGGTAAAACAGACCCCAGAAACTGTTACACAGCACACTGAACTAGAGCCCACAGAGCTCAACAGTAAGGAAGCACTGAGAACTACAGAAGAAGACGAACCTAGACAGTCGAAATTGCCTCCAGGACCTTCCTCCCGAAGCTGGCATCAGAAGAGGCCAGCACATCCACACGGTAGTGCTTCAAAAAGGTGTGCACAGAAACCCAAGTGGCCGCCCGGCACAGCTGTTCAGCACGTGCTGGATTCTTGTAGGCCCAAGAGGCCCCAAGTGACCTAGTAGAATGAGCAGTAACACGAAAGGGAACACGCTTATTCCTCAATTCGTAAACCTTACGAATAGTAGACCTATCCAAGATGCAATGATTACCCTGGATGCCCGTCCCCCTGCCCTAGGACCCTCAGGAATGACGAACAGAGCATCAGACTTCCTAATGGATGCGATGAACATAAAACTTAAGACAACGCACAACATTCAACAAGTGGAGATTCCACTCCGTGTCAAAGGAAGGATTAGGGCAGAAAGAGGGAACCACAAGCTCCTGATTGATGTGAAACTCGGAGACCACCTTAGGCAAGAACTCCGTATAAATACGAAGCACGGCTTAATCCTTGTGGAACACTAGATAAGGTGGTTCACAAGACAGAGCCTGGAATTCCGCCACCCGGCGAACTAAAACAATAGCCAGAAGGAAGACCATCTTCCAAGACAAAGGTGTAAAGGAATAGTAGCCAAGGACTCGAAGGGGGGTGCTGAAGAACCCCCAAAACCAAATAAGGTCCTACGGAGGAGCTGGACTCCTAAAGGCAGGACAAACATGAGCCATACCGTGGAAGAGAATCCTGACATCAGGAAAAACAGCAAACGCTCCTGGAAAAAGACAGAGAGCACCGAAGTCTGGACTTACAGAGAACTCAGACTGAGCTCCGTATCGACACCGTCCTGCAAAAAGTCCAGGACAGTAGGAAGAGGCAAAGCATAAGACAGATCCATGTCAGCACACCAGGACACAAGGTCGACCAGACTCAGTGATAGATCTTGGAAGAAACAGGCTGAGAAGCACGCAGCATAGTAGCCGCCACAGCAGGAGAAAACCCCTTTCATCCCAAAATCGAGGATTCAACATATAGGCCAACAATTTGAGCCGAAGAACATAGTCTTCCACAGAGAACCCTGTAGAAGAAGAAGAGCTGTACGAGAGGAGAGCCAAAATGACTCCACCACAGATAGGGTCAAACCCCCAGATACCATGGTTGACAATGTCAATCCAGAACAATCGAAATCACCAGACAACATACAATTACAATGTCCGTAACGCCCATATTAACATAGGGAGAGAAAGAAAAATGGCCAGAGAGGACGTCCAAGGATGGACATTGCATCAGCATCAGAATTAAGGAGTCTCTCAACCGAGAGCAAAACGGTGTAACCTTCCTGTTGCGTCCCATTGCCAGCAGATCCACTGGGGAATTCCCCATCTCAAACTAGGAGACGAAACACATCCTAATGCAGGTCCACGTTCCAATGTCGACTGCGTGACGACTGAGGGAGTCTGTCAAGACGGTGTCCACTCCTGGAATGAGCACTGCGGAAATGACAGGAACAGGAACCTCTGCCCAGGACAGAATGGCCTAGACCTCTAACAAAGTGGCGAGACTTCATGTCCCTCCCTGACTGATGAAATAAGCCACTGCCGTGGCATTGTTGGACTCGTCCACCAGGTGAAGCACATGAGGATGGGAAGAAGGGACTCCTCCATGAACCACTTCCCCTGGACGCTAAAGCGACCCAGAACAGTTCCCCAGTCCAGGAGGCTGGCATCCAATAAGACCTCGGTCCAGGGGGACGTAGGAAGGATCTTCCCGGTAGGAGATGGAAAAGGCCCAACCACCTACTCCAAGCTCAACTCGACATGAGAAGTGAGAGAGAGCGTTAGCTTCAGGAGATCTGGTCGGTCCTCCATATCACAAACCTCGAAGTTCCCTGGAGTGTACCATGGCAAATGGAACCACCTCAATCATGGAGATGAACCACCCCACCAGAGAAATAATCTCAAGGCCAGTATCAGATCGCGGGATAGGATCAAAGGGGTCCTTCGAGTAAGTTGATGGTTACCTAGTCCGGTAGAAAAACCATGGACCTCCAAGATCGAACAGAAGACCGAGGAGCTGAAACGGAACAGGGTCTGACTGACCCTATTTCACAATCCAACCATGAAAAGAAGGAACAGAATACAGGCCTGGGCCTGCTGAAGAAGGCGGCCCACAGCTAATGCTTGCATAAGGCAAGTGGTCCGTGACGAAGAAGTGTGATGCCGTCCTGACAGAGGACAGATATCAAGTCCCCCAGCCCCGTTGAAAACCTAGGGCTGATGACAGACCAATGGAAGGCCGAAACTGAAAATGACCTCTGGCGCAGGGAAACCCAAATACTGCCTGCTCTCTAGAAGGACTGGGAAGTGCGAAATGCATCCTAAGGTCCAGAGGAGCTAGAAACTCCCCCGCAGCGAATACTGTGAGCAGATACTCCTGACGATAAGGAGACTGCACTACAAAGGAATTAAGATCTTTCAGATCCAAAATGAGGCGACATCCGACAACCCTTCTATTTATTTATTTATTAACCGTTGTTGGTCACCACAAAGAGGCTAGAATAGAATCCTGAACCCCTGACAGCAGGGGGGACCTATTCCAGGACATCCTTGTCCAGAGAACCGGAATAGCGTCTTCAAATAGACGGCTTCTCTCGTTTACCTGAGGAGAACGATAAGATAAAGGCGAAAAGGTGGGAGGGAAAAGGGATCTAGTATCCCTCAGACACCACCAGAAAAGCTCACAAGTCCGACACTGAATCATGCCACGGTGTCGAGAGACATTCCGAAGCAGTCACGAAATCCTGGGCTTGTAAACGGCCTAGGGCTGCAATTGCCGCATGTTCTGGGAGGAACGCGGAACAGATAGAACCACCTGGTTCGTTGAACATGACTGAGAGAAAAGGAACGAAAAGACCGGTTACGCGTAAACGGCAACCCTTATATATATTTATTTGTTTTGAAACCAAGGGTAGAAGAGGCTCTAACCCCTAAAGCTGTTTAATCAGTTCCTTAGTTCGGAACCAAACAAGGAAGTACCCTCAAAAGGCAAAGAAAGGAAAACTTTCCTGGAAGCAATGAGAGCAGATCAATCTCAAGTCAAAGCGCATGCCAAACCACCACAGAAGTAGTGGGGGCCCTTGCCCGGCATCAAGGGCAGTAGCAGAAAAATAGCGTTGATCTAAAGAGACAATAGCAAGGAGACACAATGACTCTGAAGTAAGAGCATTCTGACAGACCTCCAGTGGGTTGCACAGTCCAGACTGCAACAGCCCGGTCAACCCATGCTACAGCAAAAGCTGGAAGCATAGCAGACCAAAAGAAGCAAAAACGAGCTTGAAAGGAACCTCAGTTACTTGTCAGTCCAATCTTGCAGCGTCAGAAACATGTAGACAGTAAGTTGAGACAGTCTAGATATGGGTGTGTCCACGTTAAGGGAATTAACCCATGTAGCCATTTCTGTTTGAGAAAAGGGAAAAGGTTTAGCAAATATTCTAGACACTGAAGAGGACTTGTCTGGTCCATGTTCAAGAGTTGGGTTAGGAGGAAAATGAGTAAGGGGCTTTACAGGCACCTGAAAAACATCAAAGGGAACAGAGTGAACCTCCTGAACCGATGGAATGTTGAGAGTGGGTAATACAGCCCTGATCAGGCCCTCAGTAGAGGTTTCAGGATCAGCTACAAATGGGTCCCTTAAGAGACCTGAAAGATTCCAAAAGAGCACCAATCCTCAACATTCCAAACTAGCAACAATTCTTCCTCAGAAGAATCTAATCAGGTGCTCCCTGAGGTTGAGGCAGGGAGGATCTGATAATCGAGGGGGTCTGCCTCAACTGAAATGCCCCCTGAATCTGGGATGCAAAGAGCTGTAAAGAGGTCCCAGTTGCAGCCTTAAACTCTTGCACCCAAGCTGGCTCAATAGCATGGCTGGAAGGCCCTGGGTTGCTGCCAGGATCTCCAGCCTGCTGGGCAGAAATGACCAGAGAACACTCTAGGTAGCCCTGCGTGACAGGAAGAGCAGTATGCAATGAGGGATACTGAACCCCAGCTTCCTTATTCATAGGTCTAGTCCCTAGCTCCAGCGGTATAGACATTCATACATTGTCAAAATAAACAACTGTACAATGAATCACCCAATTGTAGTGTGTAAGATTGATATTTCACCCCAGAAACGCTAAATATAGACTGTTCTGGCAGGCGAAGGGTCAATCTGCAGAAGGGCAAAGGATTGTCCAAGCACTGTATAGGATACTGATTGAGAAAAGTGCCCAAAATGGCTGCCGTGACGGGAGCCAATCAGAAATTAGGCGCAAATCGAGCGCTCATGGGAAATGTAGTTTTTCCCAAAAAGTACCCCAAAACAGTGCCCGAAGCCCCCCAACACACTTTAACTATAAACCGGATGATAGAGCAAGGGTAGACAAGAAACATGAGCCCTCTCTGAAGTTGCTGTGTGAAGCGGTTCCAGAGATACGTCCCAAACAGTGTAAGCCCATTGAAAGTAAAGAAGCAATGGCGTCTGTGCGGTAAAGCGCGCCATAAGGGTGCAGTACATAATTTTTAATAAAAGTAACCCCCAAAGGGAAAAAGGTTAAAATACATAGTAAACACATGTACATCATAATAAAACACTACCCTATAAAGGAAGTGTCCCAAAACCCCATAAAACTAGTCAAACCAGCAGAGAAAGGGTTAATATGCCATATAAACTGCTCCAAAACCACAGACATACACTTATGTATACAATATATATATATATATATATATATATATACATATATATACATATATATATACATAAACACCCAATGAGTGCTGGAGTGCGCAATGAGAACTCCCAAATACAAGCCCAGTTAAGGGACACTGTGGGACAAGTGGACCTTCAGCACCCAAAGGGTGGCTCACCTTTCTGCAGGTCTTCTGTCTTCAGGTCACCAGGGAAAGAGGAGTACCTCAGAGAGGAATCCCCAGGGAAGTTACTTGAAATCAAGATTATTCCCTCTTCAGAGCTTAAGGTCCACCAAAATGCTCTGGCTACTGAAACTAGCCACTTTGGAGAGGGCATTGTCAGTCCTGGTAACCCGCCTAATGGTGGTATTCCATATTTAACAGAAAATAAAAAAGAAACTAAACTTGATTAAGAGATGTTCTCCACCTGTGTGTCTTACACAATAACAAACAATTCTGGGGGGCAGACTGGATGAGTCAGCCTGAGTGGGAAGGGAGGCTCCACCCCCCTGCATACATTTAGAGAATGCCGCTGGGCTCGTTTAATTCAGTTTTTTAAGGACTACAAGATGGGGGATAGTAAAATTGAAGTATTAATATCCCTTTCAGTAGCGTTCTCAGCTGTACACTGCTGGATTCAGATGTCCTCCACTGTTTCCATACCTGACACTCTTAGCATCGGCGTGAGGGCTGCGGTCGGTCTCCTATATGCATGTTTGGTCCTAGGCTTCCCTTAGACTTCATGAACAGTAGAAAGTTCTATATGGTTTCGGACAGTGATTATTTTGCTATTGCTCGGTAATATGGTGTCTCCACAATAAAAAGGCAATGGATGCTCTAACAGGAATTTTTATTTCTCCCCATTGATACAGTAGGTTTGTACCAGAATAACTCCAGTTTGCTTTAATAAATATGGGCCAATGGTCTTCAAGGTGGGCATAATAACCCTTTGTGTGTCAAATCAATGTGTTGCATACCCTTTTGTCATTCAAGAGGTTAAAGATATGGGGCAATATTAACACCTATTTAAGTCGCAAAAAAAATGACCGCCAAAAAATTAAAGGTGTTAAAATGTCTGTATAAATACCACAATCCCATGTATATATCAGCCATATTTTTAACCCTTTGAGTGACAAAGAGTTACCCAAAAAGCACAAGGTACTGGATATGTCTCTGATACTTAAAGGGTCAAAGAATGTTTCTGTGTGTCACATTCTGACATAATGAATATAATATCCATTATATTGCAGGCCGTAATGTTGACCAAATCATCTATTAAAGCTCCTCATTTGTATCAAGTCCTGTGAGCATGGTGCTTTTTAATTATATATATACTAGTTGAACAGCCCGTTACACGGGCCATAGTGCCACTACCACCCGGTCGCGGGGCAGTCACCGCAGTGGTGACTGCCCGCACCGCGGCTGATAGAGAGCTGGACGCTCCTTCGGAGCGCCCAGCTCTGTATCAGCCGCGGCGGCGGGCAGTCTCTACTGCGCATGACTGCAGCACGCGCAGCAGTGTCTACTGCACATGTCGCGGCGTTACACACGATTTAGCAAATTATTATATAGGATATATAAATATTATAGCAGTTGTTGAATTACATTTCCCATCATCCTCTAAAAGTGTTTGAATGTGAGCTGTAGTCCAATGCCAGTAGGAGAGCTGCACGTTGCCCACCCCTGACCTAGAGCAATAATGTAATTTTCACATAATCCTTCAATAACTAAACCAGTTATAAAGCAGATTATATTACAGCTGCAATCGGTTTTCTTCATGATAAAATCCTAATGCAAATGTATTTAACAATGTATTTCTCCTGCAGACATCTGTTCTGTTGTTGTGCAGTAAACCAAGTATGACAAATAAGATGATCGCTTGTTTCCCTCTGGAAGGATTCTGCCATTTATTTATAAAAGCCCCCCAAAACACTTGCTTTCTTTCTGAAAAAAACATGCTGGTAAAGAGGATTTTTGTTTAGATCTACCTACTCCCAGGAAAGCAAAGTATTATGGGAAGATGGTTAGGCTGGAATTTAGACATCAAACATCTTGTTAGTGTGGAGGCCAGATTCTATCATCGTGTGGGCAGAAAAAAAAAAAAAAACAGCTGGCTGAATGCAAGGACTTGCAAATACGCATACCCTTTAAATGTGTCTTTTTAGCAAGTACCATATTGGGGGAAAAGAAAAATTGAGGAATACTGGGGCACGCCAAATGTACCAGAGGAGAAAAATAAATACCCATTAACTTGATATTGGGCTTTTAACCCCTTGATTGCTAGAGAGCTTTCCAATATATTCTAAAGCAATTCATTTGAGATCTCTGTAGCATTCAATGGATTAAAGACCTCACAAATAAATATGAGCTTTCATATCTCCCTGTGGTGCAGTTGATTTGTTCCATCACTGTACCTTGTTAGCTTGTTGAATAAGGCCACAAGAGTCTATTGGACTACCAGCTGCTGGGGGACTACAGCTCCCATCTTCCACAAACAGCCAACAGTGAGAAGTACATAAATTGACACCTTCTGGTTCATGCCATTCATATAATGAACATATACATACCTTTACCTTTTCTAAAAATAAAGGTGTAACCCTTTGAGGGCCAGAAAGGTGTCAGCTCCCAGACACGTGCAGGAGCTTTTGAAGCTACAAGATACACACGTGCCTTAACCCTCCGAGTGCCAGAGAGGTATTCAATGCATTGCAAA
Organism: Rhinophrynus dorsalis; assembly: GCA_037306005.1. NCBI lineage: Eukaryota > Metazoa > Chordata > Amphibia > Anura > Rhinophrynidae > Rhinophrynus > Rhinophrynus dorsalis. The sequence continues at coordinate 143,405,651 of CM074719.1, read as the reverse complement.
GTGATGCATATCTTTATAAAACTCAAAGGGTTTAAGGAGTAGTACATTTTTTTTTTTATATGAAAAACTGTATGTTACAGAGCCTTTCATGCCAAGCAAAACAAGGGCACCCCCATTGTTATCACAGTTCAAATTTTAACCCCTTAACGACTCTTGACGGTCATAGTACGTCAAGGGCCGATCCGACTGGAGGACCCATGACGTACTATGACCGTCATGGAATTCCGGGCTCCCCACGCGGCTGCATGCCGTTCGGGGAGTCCAGAAGCAGATGGAGGAAAAAAAAAATGCTCCGTGGTCCTTAACTGACCATGCCAATCAGTCGGTCGTTAAGGGGTTAAAGATGTGAATTACAGTGTGTTTATTTCCTGAAAGTCCAAATTGACAGGAATGACTCAGCAGCTTCTGTCACATTCTATGTAAAACGGTTAGTGACTTGACTTTTTCCAGAAAATGAAGCAGAATAATTAACTGTAGTCTGACCACTAGAGGGCACCGTTATTGTAAAACAAAAAACCTAAGAATTTATCCTGTATTAACTCTGGAAAGAAGCATCTCTTAGTGATGAGAGAACCTTTGTTATAAGTAACAGGAAAAGTCCTACACTACATATTTTTTTCATAAACAATTTTACCGCTCCCTTAGCGGCTAGAATGTAAATTGCAACAGACAAATAGAACAGACAGTAGGTGTCCGTTTGCGCGAGATAAGCCACAAAAAAGGCCCACCATGGTCTGTCTGAGCCATGTAAAAGCATTTTTTTAGGTGATGAAATGCCACTGTCAATCTATAATTGGGTGGGTGACATGAGGTCCTCCAGAAGTGGTTTGACTACAACATGCCGTTAAGTCTGATAAACTTAGCTAAATGGTGGTATTACCTGTCCTTAAAATATTATTTTAGTCTTACCTGTTAAATCCTTTTCTCTTAGTCCATACAAGTTACTGGTAACTTTGGGTAGGCAATCCGCCCCTTTAAGTATGCAGGAACAATTCTGAGAAGTGACTGCTGGATGGAGCTTACCTCCTCTCCTTAGCTTGCAGCTAGCCAATCCCCAACCAGTAAGATTTGCAGACTAACTATTGACTAGGTAATAAGAAGGTAAAGGAAGACTCCTGTGAGCATGAACCTATAAGGACCCCCACATTCTGCCGCAGGGGCGCCAAGCATGGTCCCTTGACAGGGTGGGAGACCAGTAACCTGTATGGACTAAGAGAAAAGGAATTAACAGGTAAGACTAAAATCTTATTTCTCTTACAGGTTACTTGTAACTTTGGGATGTCCAACCATTAAGTTCCCCAAGGAGGGAAGAAGGCAAGGACCAGGCGTAGGCCCCCAAAGTCACCAGAGCACCAACCAACCTATAGATCATGAACAGCTCAACACTAACCACGACAGTGTTTAGAAAAGGTGTGCACAGATGACCAAGTGGCCTTTTTGCACAACTGATCAGCTGAGGCCTGGTTCTTGTAGGCCCAAGAAGCGCCAATAGACCTAACAGAATGAGCCGTGGCCCTGAAGGGAACAGGCTTCTTCCGAAGTTCGTAAGCCTTACGAATCGTGGACTTGATCCAAGAAGTGATAGTAACCTTGGAAGCAGGCTTCCCTGTCCTAGGATCCTCAGGAATGACAAACAGAGTGTCAGACTGCCTCAAGGACTCAGTGCTATGCACATAGAACTTGAGACAACGTACAACATCCAACAGATCCCTCTCTTTGTCAGAAGCAGGGTTAGGACAGAAGGAAGGAACCACAATCTCCTGATTGATGTGGAACTCGGACACAACCGTTGGGAGAAACTCTTGTGAGGTGTGAAGCACCGCCTTGTCCTTGTGAAAAAACATAAAGGGTGGTTTACAGGACAGGGCATGCAGCTCCGCAACTTGGTGAACAGAAACAATCGCCAGGAGAAAGGCCATCTTCCACGTCAGCATACGTAGAGGAATGGTAACCAAATACTCAAAGGGAGGACGCTGGAGTACTCAGAGAACCAGGTTAAGATCCCACTGAGGAGCAGGGGACTTAAACACCGGATCGGTATGAGCAAAACCCTGGAAGAAAACCTTGACATCAGGAATGATGGCAAGACGCCTCTGAAAAAAGACAAGGAGCGCAGAAGTCTGAACATTGAGAGAAGTCAGACTGAGACTCTTATCCACACTATCCTGGAGGAAGGAAAGAACTGTAGGAAGGCTAAAATCCTGAGATAGGTCTTTGTCAGCACACCAAGCCAGGAAGGTAGACCAAACTCGATGGTAGGCCTTAGAGGAAACATGTTTGTGGGCACTAAGCATAGTAGTCACATCACCAGAAGAAAATAATTTCTTGCTCAAAATTGAGGATTCAGTCTCCATGCCGTCAAAGCCAGAAGATGAACGTCTTCTTTCCAGAGGTAACTCTGTAGAAGGAGGTCTGGACGGGAGGGAAGTCGAAGAAGCTCCGCCACTAAGAGGTCCAGAAGCTCCAGAAACCAAGCCTGTTGAGGTGAGAACGGAGCAATCAGAATGACTGGGCAGCTCTCCAGTCTCAGCTTCTGAAGAACTATGTTCAACAAGGGAACAGGGGGGAAGATATAAGCCAGAGGAAATGTCCACAGGATCAACAAGGCATCCACTTTCAGAGCCATGGGATCCACCCAGCGAGAGCAGAATGTTGGAACCTTCCTGTTGTGTCTGGTTGCCATCAGGTCTATGCATGGATGAACCCACCGCTGGATGATGATGTTGAACACCTCTGGATGCAGCTCCCACACCCCGTTGTCCACTGTGTGTCGACTGAGGAAGTCTGCCAGAACGTTGTCTACACCAGGAATATGAACTGCGGAAATGGCAGGTACATGCCCAAGACAAAATGGCCTTGACCTCTAGCCAAGCTGTGAGACTTCTTGAGCTGCCTTGCTTGTTGATGTAGGCTACTGCTGTGGCATTGTCCGACTGCACCCTTACCGGGCAATCCGCCAGTTGTAGTGTCCAGTGATGTAGGGCATGAAATATCACCCGAAGCTCCAAGACATTGATGGAAAGGAGAGATTCCTCCTGAGACCACCGGCCCTGAACACTCAAGTGCCCTAACACCGCTCCCCACCCGGAGAGGCTGGTATCCGTCATCACTGGGGTCCAGAAGGGCACCAGGAAGGGTCGACCTTTCAGGAGATTGTTCAGGCTGAGCCACCACGAGAGACTCTGCTCCACTTGAAGAGGGACAGACAGGGATCTTTCCAGGAGATCTGGACGGCCTCTGCAGGCCAAGATCAGAAACCTCTGAATTTCCCTGGTGTGAGCCATGGCAAATGGAGCTGCTTCTATGGTGGAAATGAACTTCCCCACCATGGATGACAACTTCTTAGTTGGAACAGGATCCTGAGACAGGATAGCTTGGACCTTCAGTACTATCTGATGAGCCACTTTGTCTGTCAGAAACACCATTCCTGTCTGAGTGTCGAAGAGGAGACCCAAAAAGACAATCTTCTGAGAAGGAACAAGGTCTGACTTGTCCAAGTTGATGATCCACCCGTGATGGGAGAGAGCATGAATGCAGTCCTGCACCTGCTGATGAAGGAGGTCTGGAGAAGAGGCCTTCAGAAGGAGGTCATCCATATATGGAGTCAACCTGATGCCCTTCTGATGTAGGACGGACATTAAGGCTCCTAGAACTCTGAAATGAGGAGCCGTGGTCATGCCAAAGGGGAGGGCAGAGAACTGGAAGTGGCCTCTGTCGCTGGCAAAAGCGGATATACTGCCGACTTTCTGAATGAATGGTGATGTGCAGATAGGCATCCTGAAGATCCAGAGAGGCCAGAAACTCCCCAGGAGACATGGTCGCTATCACTGTGCGCAGAGACTCCTGGCGGTATTGGGACCTGACCACAAATGAGTTGAGATCCTTCAGATCCAAAATGGGGCGACAGCCTCCAACCTTCTTGGAAACCACAAAGAGGTTGGAATAGAATCCCAAGCCCCTCTCCTGAGGGGGAACTGGCTCCAGGACTGCCTTGTCCAGAAGTGCCTGTATAGCTCCCTGGAAAAGATGTATCTTTTCTGCCCCCAAGGGAGAACGAGAAACAAAGGTCCTTGGAGGAGGAAGAGAGATGAAGGGAATACTGTATCCCAAGGCCACCACTTGTAAAACCCATGGGTCCGCCACAGAGGCCTGCCAAGCTGAAAGGTAGTGGTGTAAGCAGTCACCTACCTGCCAGTAGGGACCTGGGATTGGTGAGTCATGCAGAAGAAGGTTTGGAAGACATTGGCTTTGTAGAGAACTTGACACTCCATTGCTGTTTAGGCTTGGATGAGGACCGCGGAGCCTGAGGGACCGTCTGGGTCGTTTGGCATGAGTCTGCCTGAAAGGAATGAAAAAGCCTCAGGACCACTGGCAAGTAAGAACTTTTCTCTCCAGTGGCCTCGTTGATGAGATCCTTAAGAACCCTGAAAAGGCAAAGACAGCAGAGCCTTCCTAGAGGCTGTCAGCCAACCAGATCTTAAGCCAAAGAGCCCTCCTGGCTACCACAGACATGGTGGATTCCCTGGCTACCATACGCACAGCGTCAAACATGGCGGCAGAGTCATAATGCCGAGCCTCAGCAATGTTAGCGAGAAGACTCAACATGTCAGAAGTAGGAGCTCCCTGGCAGACAGCAGAATTGAGCTGTTCAGTCCAAACAGCTACAGTTCTATTTACCCATGCAGCAGCAAAGTTAGGCCGAAGAGCAGAGCCCGCTGTCGCAAAAATAGCCTTAAGAGAAGTCTCAAGCTTCTTGTCAGTCCAGTCTTTAAGAGCAGAGGCATCAGCCACTGGCAAGGCAGTTGACTTAGAAAGCCTGGAAACTGGGGCATCTACTTCAGGGGGATGAACCCACTGAGTAAGGGCCGTTTCAGAAAATGGATAAAGTTTAGCAAACTTTTTAGACACAGATAGTTTCTTGTCTGGAAATTTCCACTCCTCTGACATCAAGCGGTGAAGGGTGGGATTATGTGGAAAGCAGGCATGGGGCCTAACAGGCTCCTGGAAAACATCAGAGGGGTCAGAAGATGCCTCCTGCACCAAGGGAATGTTCAGGGTGGACAATACAGCCCTGATCAGGCCCTCAGTCGAGGGAATGGGGTCCGCCGCGAAGGGTTCCCCAAAAAACAGAGATGAAAGAACAGCTAAACAATCATCATCATAAGACCCACCAATAATTCCTCCTCAGAGGAATCAGACACATCAGGTACACCTGGCGGTTTAGGCAGGGAAGATCTGATAGGAGCAGGGGTCTGCAACGAATTGTAGACCCCCTGTAAGGTGGATGGAAGGAGTTGTAAGGTGGACTGGAGGTCCCTAGAAGGAGCCTTAAACTCTTGCATCCATATTGGCTCTAGTGCATGGTTGGAGGCCCCAGCAGGGGATTCATGGGCAGCATCGCATATGCTGGGCAAATATGTCCTGAGTATTCTCTAGGTAACCATAAATGACATGAGGAGCAATGAGCAATGGGGTATCCTTAGTCTTAGGTTAAGCCCCAAGGTCTAACAGAGTAGACATTCTCACAGAGTCAAAACGGTCAAAGTATGAAAACACCCACAATAAAGCGTGTATGATCATTAATTCACCCCAGAAACACTAAATTAAGACTTATCTGGTAGTCAAAGGGTTCAGCTGTGGAGGAGAGAAGGAGAGTCCCTGCGTAGGATACTCGATCTGCGAATACAGAAAATGGCTGCCGCAATGGGAGCCAATCAGAAACGAGCACGCGAAGCAGGCACTCATGGGAAACGTAGTTTCACTGAGAGAGTACCCAACAGTGCCCGAAGCCCCCTAAAGCCCCCAACATCCTTAGAACGTTGACTGGATGACATAGAAAGAGAAAACCAACAACATGAGCCATCTCTGACCACGCTATGTGGAGCAGTTGCAGAGACACGTCCCAAACTGTAAAGGCCCATAGAAGTGAATGGAGCAATGGCGTCTATGCGGGAAAACATGAGCAAAATTAGACAGGTGAATACCAAATGTAAAACCACTCACAAAATTGAACCCAACAGGGAAAGTGCCCAAACCCCCCTTAAAGGTGCTAACCAGCAGCAAAAGGGTTACATTACCACAGAAACTTGCTCCAAACACCTCACAGACATACAGAATGAGTGCATAAATATGTAATAGGAACTCCAATAGAGACCCCTGTGTAGTGGGGAAGCATGGGACATGTGGACCTCAGTACTCAAAGGGTGCTCACCTTTTTCAGCTGGTCTTCTGTCTTCAGACTACCATATATCAAGACGAAGCCTGGGTGGGCAACTTCTGGGGAAAGAACTTGCAGCCAAGATTTCCCCCCCAGGGCTTAGGTCCACAAAAGCATCTGGTAAACTGAGCTATCCACATTTGGGTGATGGGAATTGTCAGTGATGGTAATCCGCCTAATGGTGGTATTCCATTTCTAACAAAATAAAAAAAAAGCTAAAACTATAACAGAACTGTTCTCTTGTTTGAGTCTTGACCAAGGAACAAATCTTGCAGGTTGGGGATTGGCTAGCTGCAAGCTAAGGAGTGGAGGTAGGCTCCACCCAGCAGTCACTTCTCAGAATTGTTCCTGCCTATTAAAGGGGCTGATCGCCTACCCAAAGTTACCAGTAACCTGTATTGGACGACAGAGAAAAGGGGTTTATCTGGTAATGTGTTTTTTAAACTTAAAGGGTCTAATTCATCATCCTAAAGTGTATATTTGTGAAGCAAATTAACTACACTAAATTCTCATGGAGTTTCTAGCATTCAAGGGGTTAAAGCCTCAGTTAAATCAAGAAGTGTTTTCATTTGTCCCCTATGGTGCAGTTGGTTTGCCCCAGAATTCCTCCTCTTTAGCTCCCTGAATATAGTTCAAAGCCCTATAGTTATAAGACTGGAGTTATTCTGGAGTAAACCAGCTGCACCATACGGGACAAATAAAAATTCCTGTTAAATTAAAATGGATTTTTAACCATGAGAATGCTAGAGTGCATTTGGAGACCTCTCAAGCATTTAAGGGGTTAAAAAGCTCTATTTAAGTGCCTGGACCTTAGGAATTCTTAATTGACTCCTATGGTGCAGTTGGTTAACCTCAAATTAAATCCAGTTTACCTTTATAAATATGGGCCAAAGTGTCTTATTCTGCTTATACAAAAGTAATTGCAGCAGAATTGGGAAGCAGTACATCCTTGGCCTGAAATTTTATGTTGGCGCTGTTGCTACAGCAGTCTATGGACAGTCAGTTGATCATAAACCTCCAGAGACTTCTATAGCAATTGCACCACTATATGATTTCAAGTCATGTAGGTACTGCACACACAACTAATGCCAGTTTGAACTGCAATAAGTTTTAAAAAAAAAAACAACATTTCAGCAGTGGACGTGCCCTTTTTTAAGCTTAAAACCATCCTTTTAAGCTAAAGAGGTGCAATTCTGCAGTAAAGCAGCTGCGTTGGAGACAAATGAGTTTAAAGGAACACTAACACCTAAACATGAAATTGTGTTCTATAATTTTAAATATATTCAGTACTTTGCAAAAGTTTTGGGCAGGTGTGAAAAATTGCTGAAAAGTAAAAATGCTTTCAAAATTAGACATGTTAATAGTTTAGTCTTATCAATTAACAAAATGCATAGTGAATGAACAGAAGAAAAATCTAAATAAAATCAAATATTCCACCTAGAATCTGTAAAATATAGTTATATTATGTTAAATCCCTAAAATCTAACCTTAAACTTTATTTTAATGCATGTGCAGACTATCTTATATAGACACAACTGGGCTGTTTGTGCACAGATAATACTGTTAATGGACTGAGATCAGCACCCACTGCTCTTCTGTTTGAAAGGTTGTTTCTTTATCTCAGTCCGTTTATAGACAATGCAGAACAATCGCTTCTTAGGCACCCTATCAAGATTGCTATTTTAACTGAACATACATAAGAGTAGATTTCAGGCCTCAAAAAACAAATAGAGATTTTTTGCATAGACTTGCACGGAGTACAACCCCTGGTCATTTTTATGTGCCAGTGTTCCTCAACTAAAATTTCTCCCCTGTGGTGCAGTTGATTTATTCCTGAATTAAACATCTTTATCATGATGAAAAGTCCTTACCATGTTCTTGAGTGCCGTGACACGACTGTGCACTGTGTCTTTTCCAGGGAGTCAGGACACTGCCAATCATATCTAATGCACATTTGTCAGCACAGAGAAAGTTCCATCTTGTTCCTGTTGCTTATTTTTTTTTTATGTGGGTTTTTTTTTTTCTTTTTTTTTTTTATAATCCATAGAGGTGCAGTATGCCATAAAAACAGGTAGTGGGGAAAAAAAACAAAACTAACGAATAGGAGGACTGTCCTTCACGCATATCCACTAATGTATCCATGACATAAAGCAGGTGTGAATAACTAGAGACCCACCAGCAGATGCTGGGCTCCGGTTCCTACCATGCCCTACATTATTGTGCATTAAATACCTTTACAACATAAGGGAAGAAATTGAATTCCTAAAATTTCCATTCATTGGGGCTTCAATCCTTTCAATGTGTGAGGTGTGGGTCCTGTCACCAAATGGGTATGTGTGGAAGACTGATACACTTAACCCTCTGAGCACTAGATGGGTATGTAACGCATTGCTTTGCAATGCGTTGCGCACCCCTCTGGCACTCAAAGGGTTAAAGTAATGCAGTGTTGTTTTCTTTAATATTTCTCTTATATAGACTCTATGTTCAAATGAAAAGTGGAGTAATAATGGAACAAGTCAACTGCACCAGAGACAAAAATGTCCAGTGGAACCAGTTGCTGAAAGGTGAACTTCCTCTTCATCTTCAGCTTTCTAATGGACGCCTGAAGGTTTTGTGCCAAAATTGCCTGGTATTTGGAACTGTTCATAATTCCCTCTACCCTGACTAAGGCCCAAAACATGATGCTGCCACCACCATGCTTCACTGTGGGTATGGTGTTCTTACGGTGATGTGCAGTGTTGTTTTTGCTCCAATCATACCTTTTGGAATTATGGCCAAAAAGTTCAACCTTGGTTTCATCAGACCATAACACATTTTCCCAAGTGCTTTTGGGGGACTTGATGTTTGTTACTGCAAACTTCAGTCGGGCTTGGATGTTTTTCTTTGCCACCCTACCCCATAGCCTTGGATTTTTTTTCTTTGCCACCCTACCCCATAGCCCATTCATATGAAGAATACGGGAGATTGTTGTCACGTGTAGCACACAGCCAGTACTTGCCAGATATTCCTGTAGTTCCTTTAATGTTGCAGTAGGCCTCTTGGAAGCCTCCCTGACCAGTTTTCTTCTCGTCTTTTCATCAATTTTGGAGGGACGTCCAGTTCTTGGTAATGTCTGTGCTGTGCCATATTTTCTCCACTTGATGATGACTGTCTTCACTGTATTCCATGGTATATCTAATGCTTTGTAAATTCTTTTGTACCCTTCTCCTGACTGATATCTTTCAACAATGAGATCCCTCTGATGCTTTGGAAGCTCTCTGCAGACCATGGATTTTGCTCTGAGCTGCAACTAAGCAAATGTCAGGAAAATCCTACTAGAACAGCTGAACTTTATTTGTGATTTATTAGAGTCACTTTCAATGATGGCAGGTGTGTAATGACTTCTATTTATCATTAGTTTGAATGTGATTGGTTAATTCTGAACACAGCCACATCCCCAGTTATAAGAGGGTGTGCACACTTATGCAACCAGGTTATTGTGAGTTTTTTTATTTTTCCCCCTCAAAGATTTCAGTGTGTTTTGCAATTGAATTGTTCACATTATAGGTCACATTAAAGGTGGAAAAAGTTCTGACATGATTTATCTTTGTCTCATTCTTTATCATCAAAAGAACCTGGCATTTTAACAGGGGTGTGTAGACTTTTTATAGCTACTGTATGACTGGCTGACCCCCCAGTGGATCAGCCAATTATTGGAGGCTGTTATGAGAACTGCAACACCCAACATCACCAGGCTGAAGAGACCAGTCATACTACAAGTTGGAATGTACGACAACAGAATGCATAAGTTGCAGCATGCCAAGTTTGGCTGTGCTTTGCGAGGTCAGAATAGTTTGTGTGAACAGCATCATTTTGGCAAACTGTTATCACAAGGGTGCATTTAATGGAGTCCTAACAATGCTGTGATAACGTTGCCAGTGTCTTAGGTGAGATCTGCAAGTTTTAGCTTGTAGTCCAATTAATTAATGCACATTCATAATGATGCCTTGTTTTTCCTAGTCCTCCTCGCAAAAAATAAAAGTTTAAAGGTTTAAAAAAACTTGTGTAAGATAAGCCTGGCTTCAGAGAGATAAGGATCACCCTGAGCTTGTTAAAGGCCAATCAATTACTTCTTTTGCACCATATGTTGTAGGGTCTGAATGTGCAATCATCTGAACACAGGGATCAGGAGGCACTGACTGAATTAAACACATTGCATTACAGTGTGGGAGGCAAGCTCAGAACAGATGCTGACGGAAATAGCCAATCTATATGCAGAATGCACAGTGAAATTTCAGAGCACTCTGAAAGGAAAAGGCTATGTGTTACATTTCTTATCCATAGGAAAGTGCATAAGCTACATTCTACACTGAACATACAACCCAGATACCATATTACTAAATAAACTATATACAGGATCTGCTGAAATGAAATTGCTGCATCTCAAAGATGTAATTTCAAAAAGCCGGATGCTAGACAATCTTTAGTGAATCATGTAACAGTCCAATTTATTTCCCTTAAACCTACCTTTGCTATTAACACAGCTTCCTCTACTTTCATTATAATGGAAATTTCAATTTAAGAGCAACTCAGTTGGGAAATTGGTTTATTTACACTTTTTCCACCTGTCATTTACCAATGACAATGCGGGGGAAAAAAAAAAAAAAAAAAAAAAAAGAAGAAGAAGATGGCTAGAAAGTCAAGTAATGACTGCACTTAAGTTCTTTTTCCAGGGTTAGCCAACCTTCTTTGGCTTTCCATCTCAGGAGTACTACAACCCCTAACAGCTGGAGAGCCAACGGTTGCCTAATCCTCCATTATGTTATGTTCATATGGGCAATAGGAATGCAGTGGCTCAGCCTCTGAATTCCTCCCTATGATTGACAGGGAGATATCTAATGCATTGAAATACGTGTTGGATTCTTCCCTGGCACTCAGGGGACTGGCTGATGCACACATGGTTCCCCTCAGTGACTGGGTTGCTGTAATGAGGCCTCACAGCAATTCAACTTACACATAGTACACATAGTATACTAAGAAAAAGTGGTGCAATTCTGGGGCAAACCAACGGCACCATATGGAATACATAAAAATTCCCACCGATGTAAATGGGGCTTTTAATGCTCTATGCTTCACAATGCCTTACAAACCTCTTAGAAACCGCTGCCTGATGTATTCAAGGGGACATTCTGTGTACCCTGTATCAAGTAATCCATAACTGCAGGCAATTCCAACCCTATGCAATACTTAATTTCCTGATTCCGCTCGGAATTACAGCCCAAGTTTAATCACCTTAGAGGGTCCAGACACCATCGAGATATGGCTTCTGTCAGGCACCTTGACTCCAGATCTCTGGAGTCTGATATGGATGGAAGACTTTCCAGTGAGAGCTACTCTTCTGAAAAAAGATTAAGTATATGATAATACCTACCTGTTACCAGCAGAAGAGCTCAACAAGCTGATCTTAACAGTCCATGCTGCGATCGTTGCCGAAGATGCAAAAGACTCTGCAAGCAAAAAGGATCAGCTGTTTAAGTGGTTTTCCAACCCATTCAAAGTCTTTTCAGTTCATGAAGTCCTGGTAGCCTTGATTTCATGTGAGTGAAAAGTACCAAACAGGAAACTGGCGATTTCCAGAAGAGTTTGTAGATCGATTCCTTTTGAGTCCAAAGACAATAAGTCATGGAAGACCCCCCAAGTGGACTCAGTGGTATAGAAAGTTATCCGTTGCTCAGCTATCCCCTTGGTGATGCTTCCAGCTTTGAATAAGCAATAGATGGAGCTGAGGTGGCCAACATGAACTCCCTGTGAAGCATCTAGAGCAGGTTTTTTTCCACGTATAGCAGACATTTCCACAGCCCACTCCTTCAAAGTCTGATTGGCAGATCTTCAGGATAACCTTACCCCTAGAGTACCCAGAGAAGATATTTTAAGCACGTTATCAGCTATTAAACTTTTGGTAGACTATCTCTGTAATGTATCTCTGGAGTCTCTTCCTGTGTTTGCGAGGACATTTGATTTGACAGTTGCAGTCTGTAGATCCATTTGTACTGAAATCTTGGATGGCAGATGCAGCCTCAAAGAACTGCTTATGATCTATATCTTTCCAGGGTGGAGTTTTATTTGAAAAAAAAAACTGGAACAGCTACTGGACATGGCAGCAGGCTTGAAAGAGAGGCTCACTACTAGGTGCACATTTCAGGTTTCCAGAAAAACTTCTCTAGGAATTTCAAGACAGCAAAGGGAAACCGTTTTCTTTTGCCTAGCAAGGGATAGAAGTCTTTCAAACCAGAAAACCCTCCTCATTTTCTTCACCAAGCTCCCATCCTTCTTCCTGATGCCAAAAGCCTCCTCATGTATCCTCTTCCCGTGGCTGGTAGGCTTAGGTTTTTTCTTCCAGCTTGGAAGAACATAACTTTCAACCCCAGGGTCCTTAGCCTGTTAGAAGATGGTTACAAGATAGAGTTTTTCACGCCTCCAGCTCAGTGATACTTTGTCAGCTCACAGTTTCTCACTCCTGTTCCACTGGGCCAAGAGAAAAAAGGCACCTATTTCTCTCTTTTTTTTTGTAACAATGGCTTCTGCACACACACACTTGTGACTGCAGGCTGGTAAAAGAGACTATAACAAGACAGAAGTTCAGAAAGGAAACAACACTGTCTGACGTAGAGGCCCTCTTACTAGGGTACTTTATTGCCACAGTGGAAATAATGAATGCGTATCTTCATGTGCCAATTCACCCCACTAACCAGATATACCTCAGACTGGCTGTTCTGGTCCATGGGTTGATAAGCCATTTCAAATCCCAAGCCCTTCCTTTTGGTCTCTTTCCCTTTTCCATTCTGTGGTATCAACTGTCAGTGCTTCTACATACACTTCAGGACCTAGGCTGGAGTATAAAATGGGGGGAAGTTGCATTTCACTCCATTCTCACAGAAATTATTCCTGGGGCTGATCCTCTACTCGTTGCTGTCCAGAACTTCTCATAGTTGAACACCACAGCAGTTTCAAGTGGAAAATTAAGAACATCCTGATGCCTGGTGCTCTCAATATAAAATAATTCACTTCTCACCTGGAGCTCATGTTATCTGCTATCCCAAGTCCCACGAGCCCTGCTCCATCGTCAGCCTCTTCAGTCCTTTCTCCTGAGAACATGGGGCATATGACCTCTCTCTCACTAATCACACTCTGCCAGTTCCACTACAAGTTTGGAAATCATTGACGTGGTGGCTGACCAACAGCTACTTGTCCTCCAGCCTGCCATGACACATCCCAGTCCAGAATATCATCATCACAGATGTTAGTAGTGCTAAATGGGTTGCACATCTTTGCAAACGTATGATTCAAAGTGTATGGACAAGAGAGGAATCCAGACAGTCTTCCAACGTCAGGGAACTCCTGGCAGAATGATAAGCCCTTCAACACTGGAGCAATCTACAATGAGGTATGTCAGTCCACATTCAAGCCAACAAAAGCTCTGTGGTAACTTACCTAAATCTCCAAGGAGGTACTCAAAGTTCAGCCTTACTTGAAGCTTACAATGACCATTTGTTCATGGGTGGAACAAAAATCAGTGTATCTTTCAGCCACTTCTCTCAAGAGCTGCCTCAATCAGACAGACTTTCTAAGTCGGCACCAGCTACTCCAGGGAGAGTTCTTCTCCAGACTTGCACTCTTGGGGTCCTCAGAATATAGACCTGATGGCCACCAAGAAGAATGTGAAAGCAAAGGGATTTTTCTTCTTGAATCTGGGAGTTCACCCCCACAGTGGTGGATGATCAGCTCTAGCCATGAAACTTTAATGTCGGATACATTTCCCCTGATTCCTGCCCTATCAGGAATTCTGAAGAAGCTGAAGCAGGAGAAAGCTACAGTGATCCTCACTTCCCTATGTTTGCCCAGAAGATTTTCGGACCTACACCATCTCTAACTAAGACTTCATATGTCAGTCTTCCAGAAAGACCAAATCATCCAAACCAATCCTAGATTCTTCTCCCTAATAGCCTGGATGCTAAAAGACAGCTCCGGAGACTTAAAGGGGTTTCAGATTCAGTTACTGAAAGAATATTAGTCGGAAGAAGGTCACCTCTTTGCACTACCTGAGAATCTGGAAAACCTTCTCGACTCTGTGTTCTAGATGCAATTTATAACCCAACTCATCTTATTTTCAGGCCATCTTGCACTTCCTGCATTGAGGGTTTGATGCAGGTTTGTAGCCTTCAACTATCTAAGTTTATATTTCTGCATTGAGCTCTTTAAGCAATGCTCGCATGTCCAGACTACGAAAAAGAGTTATTCCTCAGGTAGCCCCTTGAGATCTGACTTTGGTACTCAATTATCTGTCAGCCCATCCATTTAAACCTATAGACTCTGTACCAGTCAAAGTAATGACCCTGAAGATTAATTTTTTTAGAATGCCATAACATCCGCTTACAGGATAGGGGAGATTCAAGCTCACTTTGTTAAAAAACTCTACCTTCTCCTCTTCCTTCTGGATTGTCCCTAGATTACCTCCAGATTCCCAGTCCAACATTGACAAGAGGTGATTCAACCAACTTTTCATACTGAAGCAGGTTCAAGCCACAGAAATCTCCAAAGTCTGAAGATGAAACAACATATGCAGATAATCTTGAGAGGTCTCACTCCCGGCATCAATAATCTACTTTGCTTATTTCTTTTTTTTTTTTTGGTCCCTCCAAGGGTATAAATACATCCAAAAGTTTATAGCAAGCTGGAGTAAGCAAACCATATTTCACTTATGAAGCCATAGGGATGGACCACCCTCTCTGATTTTCAGCATATTCCACTAGGGCCACGGTGGCATCATGAGGAGAGACGGAAGAGGATTTTGTAGATCAGATTTACAGAGCAGTGACTTGGAAGAGAGTTCACACATTCTGCAAGCTTCCCATTTAAACCTTCTGAATGTGGACAAAATATTCTTCGGGTGATGAGTTTGCAAAGCTGTGGGTCTTCAGTTCTCATCTAATCCTCTTTGCAATTACCAAGTACAGTGGGAAGAATCTGTGTCCTGTTGACAACCGTCTTGTCCGCCTCCAAGGACCTAACACCCAGAACGACTGACAATGTAGGTCTTCAATCAAGGAGAAAGGAAAAAAAAAAAAAAAAAAAATCAGCAGCCATTACTGGGTCATAGTTAGGCAAGTGAGGGGTTATTAGAAGTTGTTGCTTCCCCTTTAACTTACTGAACGCTAGACAAGTCTCCAACGCAGTGCAAAGCTGTTAAACCCTTTGAATGCCACTGAAGTACTCAAAAGGGATTTGATGAATTTCTATGTGCTCTCTATGGTGTAGTTGGTTTAATCCACTTTCTCTTTGTGCATATGAACCTACATGCTTTACAGGACATACATTTCATACTTCTATTTTGTTTTGTATATATAACTAATACATTTAGAATTATTTTATGTTAATGATTTATAGCAGCGGTTCTCCAACTTTTTGCAATGGAGTGACACTTAGGTTTCACATGAAATGCAAATGGAATTCTAACAACCAAACACTTTAACCCCTTGGATGCTAGAGAGGTCCCCAGCGCATTGCTTCACAGTGCACTGGATACTACTCCAGCATCCAAGGGGTAGTAGTATCATTAGCAAATGTTCTAAAATACCTACTGTAATCAAATTCCAGTTTTAGCTTAAAGGTTAATATAGGATCCACACAAGACACTTTTAAATTGTTGGCTGTGTAACAAGAGCTATGGGAATGGGGTTCTCATGACTCAAAACTGCTGAGTTTTACCTCCTGTTTGCAGGCTGGTGATGTCCGAGCCTCACTTGGTGCACTGAAGGAAGATTCCACTCCTCTGAATTAAATGTAATAAAAGCTCTGGGTCAGCAAATATGCTGTCAATTGTCTTCTATAGGAAGGAGAGGAATCTCCCATGAGCTCCTCACTCAGCCTTGCAAATCACAGTGATCTACTAGGCAAATAAGGGGCAAATGGAACAGTTTTGAGCTATGGTGGCATTTTGGGCAGTGAGGGCAGAGGATTCTGAGGATCAGACTCTTCTTGCACGATGCAGGTCCCATAGACCTTCTGAATTTGACTTGAAAGCTTCACACAGCAGGTCTGTGGGAACTGTGTATCAGACCCACAGATCTCTGGTTTGTGTTCCATCCCATGAAGACCTCATAGTAGCAGTTTTGAAATGGACCAGTGCAGCCCCAGTATATTTTAAGTGAATCTGCTCCCACTGGAGCAGTCTTGCAAAAACATGATAATTGCCCAGGTAACACTTATCAGAAAGTCACTGAACCAAATGTATATTGTTGGCCATACCAGCACTGTCCCATTGTCCACAGTGCATCATTAATAACATTTGTTCAGTGAAACTCCTTCTACGTCTTCAGGAAACCTCTTTAGGGACCCCTGAGAACCAATGATTTACAGTGTTAAAAATACTATGTATACCTCATTTTTGTCTGGAACTTCCTCTTGTCGCGTGTATATGGAGTGCGTTAAAGTTCACAGAATCTGTTCTTTGTTTCAGACCTGAAGACAAAAGGAAAAAATTGTAAGTATAACAAAATATTCTTAAACCGTGTTAAAGAAGAACTTTTGATATAAAATCTAACTAGATGTAAATGTTAACTGAATGTTCTCAGAAAATCCTAATGGCCACTATGAATCAATTCTGTGTGTACTGGTTTTCCTCATTTAATCTTTAATTAGTACTGGATACCACGCCCATGGAGCCAGACATGATCCCTTGTTGCAGGACTCGGAATGCAAATCCTCCCACTGAAGGCTTTTTAATAGTAGGAGTTGTGATCGAGTCCTGTCTGTCTGCCTCCAGTGACATTACATCCAGTATTAAAGGGATCGCAATGTTTCACAAAAACAGCAGCTCCAATTAATCTTCATATAATTTGAGCCATAGAGAGTGTTATTTCAATACTGTCAGAGTTGTAGTTCAAGAGTAATTGAATGATAAAGTATCCCCCTCCTGCCCCTTTTACCTAGTGTAACACTGCTCACCTCAGATGTGGAATCTGGTTGCTTGACCAGATAGAGAACATCTTCTTACTGTGAGAAAAATGAAAACCCTGCCCACCTTGACAGGTTTTTCAGCTTTTTCCCTTATCTTAATCAAAGATTGTCCCTCTCTGCAATCTACCTGGACACTCCCTGCTGCTGAGCTGAGCAGAGTTATATCAGTAAAAAGGGAAGGAGGGGGATACTTTATCATTCAGTTACTCTTGAACTACAACTCTGACAGAATTGAAATAACACTCTCCAAAGGTCCAAACACTATTATGATTAATTAGAGCTGCTTTTATTATGAAACATTACTATCCCTTTAAAGATTACTCTTGGAGAGCCTGTCCACACAGAATTCATTATATTGGCCACATGGCTGTTACCAGGCATGGTTAGTCTTCCTTAAACTGAATTCCAGATTTACCTAACGTTAAAGGGGAACTATCACCTGTATTAATGTTTCCTTAATTCCAATGCTCCGTTGACTGAACCTGTAATTTTTTATATATATTATATATATTATGCAATATTCTTTGAGATATTTGCTTTTAAATTTAATGCAATGACGTCACTTCAGGACAAGCTGTGGGTCAGCTCTGCCCTGCAGCCTGTCAATCTTCTTCAATTCCCCTCCCCAAGTAGTGCCTCAGTCTCACCTCCTACTCTGAGGGAGGCTTCCTCCATGTAAGATGGAGCGGTCTCATTAGGAAGAGAGCACTCCAGCTTACATGGAGAAATCCTTCATCACTGAAGGAGGTTGGAGCAAGGCACTTCTTGGGGAGGGGGACAGAGGAAAGTTGACAGGCTGAGGGGCAGTGCTAACCCGCAGCCTGTCCTGAAGTGACAGCACAGCATTAGATTTAAAAGTAAATATCTTTGAGAATGCCACATTTTATTAAAAAGAGAAAAAAGATTACAAGTTCAGTGCAAAGGAGCACTGGAATCAAGAAAACATTAATACAGGTGATAGTTCACCTTTAGGTCCTGGTTAATGGGGATGACTTTGCTGCACCCCATTTCAACTTAGGTCAAGCCACCAGTATTTGCTTTACCACCAATGTCTTGAGTTAACCAGATATCCTCTCATATAGGGGACATGGAAGAGGAGTGTAAAACACTCAGCCCACATGGGCATTACACCCTGTTCCAAATTATTATGCAAATGATATTTTTCTCATTTACCTAAATAACTGATGTAAATAACAGCATAATTCTCATGTTTTCAACTATTAAGAGTACAATTCAAATTTTATTCAACAAACCTCCTAATGATAACAGTATTTTTTTTTTTAAACATAAAAAAATTACAATGCACTGTTCAAAATTATTACGCACAGTAAGTTTCAAAACACTTTATAGGTTGTAAAGAACTGAAAATTGTCATTTGTTGTGTTTGCAGCATATTTACTGAAATCAAAATCTATTTCAATGAAACTTTTAACAACATTTTAACTTTTTAAATATTTTAACAGATCACGTTACATTTCAACATAGGACCTCTTATTTGATAGCAGCTTCACAAGTCTTGCATCCATTGAACTTGTGAGTTTTTGGACAGTTTCTGCTTGAATTTGTTTGCAAGATGTCAGAATACCCTCCCAGAGCTGCTGTTTGGATGTAAACTGCCTCCCACCCTCGTAGACCTTTTGCTTGAGGATGCTCCAGAGGTTCTCAATAGGATTGAGGTCAGGGGAGGATGGAGGCCACACCATGACTTTCTCTCCTTTTATCCCCATAGCAGCCATTGATGCAGAGGTATTCTTTGCAGCATGAGATGGTGCATTGTCATGCACGAAGATGATTTTATTACGGAAAGCATAGTTCTTCCTTCTGTACCAGGGAAGAAAGTGGTCAGTCAGAAACTCCACATACTTTGCAGAGGTCATCTTTACACCTTGGGGGACCCTAAAGGAGCCGACCAGCTCTCTTTCTATGATTCCGGCCCAAAACATGACTCCACCACCGCCTTGCTGACGTTGCAGCCTTGTTGGAACAGGGTGGCCGTCCACCAACCATCCACTACTCCATCCATCTAGACCATCCAGGGTTGCACAGCACTCATCAGTGAACAGGACTGTTTGAAAATTAGTCTTCATGTATTTTTCTGCCCAATGCAGCCGTTTCTGCTTGTGAGCATTGGTTAGTGGTGGCCGAATAGAAGGTTTATGCACAGTTGCAAGACTCTGGAGGACTCTACACCTTGATGTCCGTGGGACTCCAGAGGCACCAGCAGCTTATCAAATATCTGTTTGCTGCTATGTAATGGTATTTTAGCAGCTGCTCTCTTGATCCGATGCATGGATCTGGCAGAAATCTTCCTCAATGTGCCTTTATCTGCACAAACCCGTCTGTGCTCTGAATCAGCCACAAATCTCTTAATAGTGCGATGATCACGCTTAAAGGGGATCTCTCACCTAATTACACTTAATGCTCATTAGTTAGAGCATTTATCTAGAACACTGAAAATAGTGTTCATTAGATTTAAAAAGTAGTTACATGCGCAAAATGTAAACTTTAAAAAGTGTCCGGCAGCCTACTTCCAGCTTGCCGAACAGAGACAGCTCCGTCCCACTACCCATCATCCTCGCATGACGGAGGCTGTCTGTCACTAAAGTGGAGCGATCGCATTGGCAGAGATCGATATCTAGCCAATGCGATCGCTCCACTTTAGTGACAGACAGCCTCCGTCATGCGAGGATGATGGGTAGTGGGACGGAGCTGTCTCTGGTCGGCAAAGTTTGGCAAGCCGGAAGTAGGCTGCCGGACACTTTTTAAAGTTTACATTTTGAGCATGTAACTACTTTTTAAATCTAATGAACACTATTTTCAGTGTTCTAGATAAATGCTCTAACTAAAGAGCATTAAGTGTAATTAGGTGAGAGATCCCCTTTAAGTTTTCGTGAAATATCTAATGTTTTCATACCTCGTCCAAGGCATTGAACTATTTCACTCTTTTTGGCAGCAGAGAGATCCTTTTTCTTCCCCATATTGCTTGAAAACGGTGCTCTGCTTAATAATGTGGAACACCCACCTTTAGTAGTTTTTCCTTAAATTGGGCTCACCTGGCAACCTAATTATCACAGGTGTCCGAGATTGTTTTCAGTGATCAAAAGAGCCCCGAGACACAATGCCATCCATGAGTTAAACTGAAAAACAAAATATTTAATCTTTGTGACACTTAAATATCATTTGCATAATAATTTGGAACAGGGTGTGTATATATATATATATATATATATATATATATATATATAATGTAATTTATTGGTTTTGCAAACCATAGGAAGCGTTGTAGCTCAAACATGCCTCAAATTGAGTGCACCAAATGTAACCAAGTTGCAGCATTCTGTATTATGGCGCATTATTCAAGGTAAAAATTACCAGTGTGAATTGAATAATAACGGGCAGTTAAGATCACAATGATGTGTTTATCTCACTGTTAATAAGCATGCCCTAAAGTCACCTGTCTGAACAGGGTCTTAAGTTTAAAAAAGTTTCACTGAAAGTTACTCAAACCTTAAAGTACTAGTTTTTCATTAATATAATGAAGCTCAACAAATTAAGAGATAATTATAAAGCCATACTGTGAGCACTGTTGATCTGACATAGAAAGACCGTGCAATTAAAAGAGTGATCAGTAAGAAGAGAAAATACAATACATTTAGGGATAATTCTTACACATGGAACCACAACAAGTTATGTGCAGAGATATTTCACAATGGATTAAAATGTAATTTTGTTGTCCTTTGTTTATCTAAGGAAATTATAAACAGTAATTGTGATATGCATTGAAAGATGTAGGTAATTAAAATAAGAGGTCATTAACGAGTGGAAGGAAACCGTTTTGGTCCTTAAGCAGAAAGCTGAAATTCTGAAGAAACCAAGCAGCGCCATGGGGGGGGGGGGGGGGGGGCGTAATTCTCACATTTGTATTGAGATTTTAAAGAGTAAGACATTTAGTATATATATATATATATATGTATATATATATATATATATATATATATATATATATATATATATAAAACAAGCTTATCAGGTACAAAATCCAGAAAGTTGAGCATTGTACAATGTATTAACCCCTTGAGTGCCAGAGGGTCTGCAACGCATTGTTTTGTTAATGACTGCATTTACATAATGCAATTTAACAGTCAAATCTACATGCAAGAATAAACCTTTAATTCAAGAAGAGAAACAATTAAAGGATATAACCCCTAAAAGTTAGAGAGGTCTCCAGTGCGTTGCAAAGCAATGTGTTGCAACTACTCTGGTACTCAAAGGGTTAAGTATGCAATACTTAACAGTGTATGTCGAATAAAGTTGAAGAAAGTGTGTTGAACGGGAGCACTATATGTCAAATTACTAAGGGGGGGTTAATATGTTGAAGGGGGGCACTATGTCGGATTAGTAACATTTTATGCAGCATGGGGAACACCACCATTGTGTGTTAGCCCCATATACATTGCCTGACACCCCGAAACTGTTTCCCTTGCAGTGGCCATGGGGATCTGTGGTTACCAGTGGTCAAAAGTGGGGGCCAAGCAGTGTATATGGGGTTCTATGGCTACCACTGGGCAAGGGAACAAGGCTGGGGGGGCAAGTGGTAGCTACAAATCCCCATAGATGCTGCGTGACCCCCAATTTTGTTCCTCTGTAAGTGCACAAAATGTATAATATATGATACATAGGTTAGGGGATAACTGTGTAGTGCTTGGTGTGCTAGTTTTTTTTTGGGGGGGTTTAACCCTTTCAGTGCCACAGGGGTGAGCAAATGCACATCCTTATGGCACTCAATGCTCTCCATGGTGCTGAAAGCATTCTGTTCACTCCTCTACTGGCCAAGTAGGGAAGCAGAGAGTGAATGCTGTTCGAATTCAGAATTGTCATAATGTTGGTGATGTGTGAAGGACCGACAACAGGTCACAGCACTCCCTGCTTGTGATTGCTTGAGGGCTGTTGCTGCATAGGAAAGTACAAGGAGATCCCAACATCGACAACCTGAGATAGATGAATTTGCTACTGTAAACTCCGACAGCAGAGGCTGTTATCAGAGTTTAGTGAATGTGTCGAAGTGTCACATTAACATATCAACACACCACCTTGCATACAAAAGTGTCTCATTATGCTTCATTTCCATATGGAAATAGGCCATTGTCGATGTGACGAATGGACTGCTGGTGATGTGATGTCATAGACACTTTAGTGACACAACATTTTTAGCCCTCTTCGAATTTTAGTGAATCTAGGCCAAGGTCTTGGGGTTGGAACCTTGCCTTCCCTTATCAGGCGACCCTAGGCCCACCTTATCCAGTTTTGATAGGAGACAAACTCACTAGATAGGACAGCGAGAGAAGAAAAGATAAGCTCTGTGAGTAAAAGACCCAAGAAGGACTCACACGTCCAGCCAAGTGAGACAAAGCTAGGTCCCCTATCTCTGGGTGGGAGACCAGTATTTCATATGGTTTAAGAGAAAAGGATTTAACAGGTAAGACTAAAATCCTCTATTCTCTATCATTCAATATGAAATACAGGTACCATGGGATATACCAAAAATAGGCTCCCAGTGGCAGGAAGTGATAGAAAGGACCTAGTGCAGGCCCCATGATTAATACTTCACAATTTCAATGGTTATATATTGAATGCCAACATGCTCTGCAGTGTAATAGATGGTGAGGGAAAGTTTTACTATACAAGGCAGTTCAACATTCCACAGTTATGGGAAAAAAGGCACTCCCAAATCTAAACCTTTTGAGTGCCACATAAGTAAGCAATGTATTGGGGAGCAAAAACGTCTCACCACACAAAGGGTTAATCAGGGTGGAAAAAGGAAAAAATAAATAAAAAGTGTTTTTTTAATGTTTTGCCCCACATCTTGGGATAGAAGGTAAAAGTTAAACCTGTCCAATAATAAAGGCGTTATACACAATACATCTACAACTTCTTCAGTCAACTGACGCCAATAAAGATGTCTGAGAATATAAAGCGGACAAGGCCTGACGCATTCCCACTCATGTTCTACTAACAAGTTTAATGATACAGCATATGACAAGAGTGGCCGTCTAACACTGACAAGACATTCTGAGTTCCCTCTAATTTCTAAGAGTTAACATGAATCACAGATGATAAAGCAGCGTCAACAAAACCTAGATAAACATATAAAGGCTTCAAATAAGTTACATTTTACCTATATTCTGAAAAGGAGCAATCATTCCTTGAATGAATTTCAGTTTCTACAGGACTGACTCTTGAAGGACTTGGGTGGCTAGGTCAGTCAAATAGAGGGAAGTAAAATAGAAATGGTGATCAAATGGTTGAATTGCTGGTGTTTTCACTATGAACAGAGGAACTCTGCACATATACCCACTTTTATCACATTCCAAGTTTAGATTTTCACTGAAAGGCATCTGCTTGGTTGTTAATAATTCACACACATTTATCTTGTGTACCTGTACATCCAACATGACTAACAAGGTGTTTGGGCCAACTAATCTGTATTGCGTTGTTAATAAAGAAATCAAAGTGACTAAATTATAGGTTTGTAAAAATTATAACATAATTAAGGAGCCGGAAAAAAAAAATCTTTTAAGAGTCCCTGAATGAATGCACAGATTGATATAAATATTTCCAAAATATTGACACCAGAAACAACATTTTAGGAGCTTGAGCTGTACCTAAATATCATGCAAATGAGTACTAAATAGACAAATTAAGAAAAATGAGGACCCTTATAGGCAGAAGTCGCAAACCAGTAAGCTGTGCAGTTCTGGAGAAAATGTTTTTTTTTTATCCCTATGAAAGCTAGAGAAAGCTCCAAACAACTTGCTTCCCAACAAGTTGAAGCCCTTTCTAGCATACAATGAGTTAAAAGTGGGAATGTTACTTTTTTCCCCTATGGTCCAGCTGATTTGCTCCAGAATAGCATATCTTTACTGATTGCACATGAAGAGAGCACCAAATGTCAAATGTATTTAAAGTTAGGTTGTAGTTCACAGATAAAATGCCCCCCCAAGGCCTTTTCTTTAGTAGAAGCTCGTACTGAAGGAGTCCATTTGAGTGTAGATCATCTCAGCAGGGAGACAAAAGGAAAACAAGGGGATTAACAGAAATGAAAAACTACTGGCACCAATACTGCAGGTATCTAGTGGTTTAATACAGCCTGTGGTCATTTGTGCCAATTTACTTTCATGAGCTTTTCTATAAAATTGCTGGTAGTATGGTTTATTTATTCAAGAAAAGGATAGATTTATGAAAAAGAACATTTCCAATTAATGTATATTGGAAGGACACGGACCCAGTGAAAGTCAGGCTCCGAAAAATCTCAGTTTTTGAATTAGCAAGGTTTTTTTTTTTGTTCATCCATCCTTGAGGCAAAAACAGAAACAGCTTCAGTGTTTTTGTTAATGGCTTTAGTGATTTGTTAGCTTCCTTCCACTGTCACCACATGCCTTTACTAGTGACCATTTATTACAGATGTATACTGCATGGCTATATAAGGTTCATTGCTGGTGAATCTTTGGCTTTGCACATTTTGAAGGACTGCAGTTGCCATCACCCATAACGTGCAACTAAAGCAATAGAACTAAAAATAAAAACATTTGAATAGAAATTTTTCATAATAAATGCAAAATGTAGCATATGTGGGCAACATCTGAAAAGGATACCATTGCGGTTCGCTTTGAAAATGTCACCCACTATTGGGCGAGCAAGTAAACAATGCATTAAACATGTCTCCAGAATGAAAAGAGCGACTTGACAACCTTGCTCGCATCAAAAGGGCAAGATTGTCATATCACAGGCTTAAGCATCGTTGATGTGTCTGTATTACCTGTGTGTACACCCACTCTCCTTCCCCTCACTGTCTGCTGCTCAAAATAATAAAGAAAAAAAATCACTGTGAGAAGAGCAAGTACCACACCAACTCAGCAAAAATGGCCACAGATTGGCATGGCACGTGCGCTTCTCACAATGATTCTTTTCTTTATTATTTTGACACAGTAAAAATATACTGAATGAAAATGCCCTGAGCGATGTGTTTCCAATAAATGGCTTCAAAGCCACGGACAATGAGGGGAAGGAGAGTGGGAGTACAAACAGGTAATACAGACATATCAGCGATGCTTAAGCCCACGACATGACAATCTCACCCTTTTCATTCCAGCGACATGTTTAATTTGCTGATTTGTTAGTCGCCCTATAATGGCTGACATTTGAAAAGGATACCATTGCTAGGTTTAAGAGGGCTAAAGCCCCATGTCTTTTGGCTAAAGCCTTGGGTCTTGTTACCAGCTTGGGGCATAAATGAGCCGAATATCTCCCTATTAGTAATACTAATAATGCAACCAGGAATTTTAGGAAAACATATTTTACTCTGTAGGAGTAATTTCCAGGAAGACATTTACTTATAGACTTATAGGCACACACGAGGAGATGCAACAAGAGACATCACTGGAAAGAAGGGATCACACCACCATGTTTCTTGCTTCAGAGTTCTCTTAACATCAGAGTTCTTCATTAACATCCACTTTTTTGACACAAGGTTTCTATGAGCAAAGGGAGACGTGCCAATGAGCATCAGGTAAGGTGCTGACATCACCCAGCTGTGCAGGTCTCTGTGATCTGCACAGCAAACATGAAGAAAACAGAAGACTTATAAGCTATGGGAACTCTGTTCCCATAGCTCTAACAGTGCAGCCAGGGTTTAAAAGGGTCTTTTACTGACCATTTATGCTACTCCCAAAATTATGTAATGGCAATATGTAACCTGTAGATGCTCTGATGGGACAGTGAAAGCTCTGTATGATAGTGTAGGGTACTGAATAAGGCATAAGAACCCCCTGATATGCCAGCAAGAACCCGCATGACCTTACAGAAATACAGTATAGAAACAAGTAAGGAACCACTGCCTTGTAAATTTATCTAAAACCTGGAGAACTACCAAGGCTTTGTTATGGAAGCACACAACATCCTTCCTTCTATTTTCTGTTTCTAGGGCCCACCTCATTCATTTCCTTTTTTCACAACAAATTTTAACATTTCATCACATGAATCAACACCAGAAATAGACATGGTAAACTGACAGCAGTTTTCAAATAATTACAGTTTTGAAACTTCCAAAAACTGAACATTTTCTACATGCCTCAATCCATAACTATATTTTCGTACTGCACTGTCTTGACACTGAGAACTTCTCCATCTGCTTTGCAAAGATTTAAGTGACAATTGTGTTAACAAACAGGAATTTAACTGTTTAAAGACCATATGTGTGTGAAATGCGTTGTTTTGCAATGCACTGTATAACCACCACTGGTCCTCAAAGGATTAAAGCGGAACTACCACCCCAAAAAAAGTTTCCCCCAAAGCATTACCCATCTGGAGACTATCTCTCAATAGTACTAGTCACCAGAATTATTACCTCCTTATAGAGAAATGCTGCTCTTCCTGTGACTGACAGCCAGGAAACAGCACAGACATCTTTGATAGTGATGTCTGCGCACCCGCGCTGTCAGTCCCTGCCGGTACCTACCAATGCCTCCTAGAGCAGACTGGGACTGACAGCAGAATTTCTCTATAAAGAGGTAATAATTCTGGCGACTAGTACTATTGATCAGCTAATCGCCAGATGTGCAATTCTTCTGAGGAAACATTTTGTGGGTAGAATAATTTTTCTGTGTTTGCCTTTTCATCTGTCGTGATGACAAACCAATTTAAAGGGTTACAAATGTCTAGTTAAAAGTCGTTCTCCAAGTCTTCTTTATATTAAAAATAACACATTGCGTTAAGTTTAAGACCTTACTGTTGTGTAGTTCAAATGTTATTAAGAGATAAAGATCCCCCGCCCGCTCCTTCTGGCTGCCTACCACGGAACCTCTAGTCAGGTCATGCGACTCAAGGATTTCCCTTTGCTTACTGAAGTTTGGCCCTCACTGCAGCTGTCCTGACCAGACTGCAGATTCAGAGTGACATGGACAGAAGGGGCAGGCGGGGGATCTTTATCTCTTAATAACTTTTAAACTACCCAAGAATAAGGTCTTAAAGGGATAGTAATGTTTTACATAAACAGCAGCTCCAATTAATCTTCATAGTATTTGGGCCATGGCGAGTTTTATTTCAATACGGTCAGAGCTGTAGTTCAAGAGTAATTGAATGATAAAGTTCCCCCCTCCCGTCCCTTTTACCTAGTGTAAGTCACCTCCCCTTAGATGTGGAATCTGGTCTTGAGACCAGACAGCTCACAACAAGGGACAAGCTTCATACTTCCAGAACAATGCAAACCCTGCCCCTTTGACAGGTTTTTCCTTCTCACTGAAGGTTGACCCTCTCTGCGATCCATCCAGACAGTCTTGCTGATCTGAAGTAAAGTGTTATTTCAGTAAAAGAGGTGAGAGGGGGATACTTAAACATTCAATTACTCTTGAACTACGACTCTGACAGTACTGAAATAACACTCTCCATGGCCTAAATACCATGAAGATTAATTGGAACTGCTTTTATTGCGAAACATTACTATCCCTTTAAACATAGCGCAATGTGTTATTTTTAATATAAAGAAGACTCCGAGAATGACTTTTAATTAGACATTACTAACCCTTTAAGTATGCACAATAGATTCCTGTGTCACCGGTATCCTTGGTTTGTAAGTCTTCTCACCATTAGGAACATTCTTATCTTTCTTTAGCACCGATTTTCCCTAACCTGGACAGGTACACATACGCCTGACACGTGTATGTTGAGGTTGATCGAGTCTTGTTCACTTTCAGTACTGATTTCTCAGACATATCAGGGGTGTTATTAGAGTCACTACAGGTTTTTTTTTTTTTTTTTTAAACATCTTTTCTTTTTAAAAAAGTACATTTATTTTCATAGTGAAAAAACCATACTATTACTTAAAATACAGGCTTGCAGCAATAGCCCTTTTTAAAGTAGAGAGATGGCAAGCTACCCACAACCATCTGAGCACCAGAGGGGTATCCAATTCATTGATTCTCAATTACATGGATACCCCCTGGCACACAAAGGGTCAAACATCCAACTGGGGGCATAATTCCATAGGATGCAGTTGTGCCAGGGTTCAGACTGCAAGGGACTCCATTGGCTCCAGGTCCAAAAGGTTCTAGTTATGTCACTGAAAGTAGGTTAGTGGGCCTCAAAAAATGTTTGTACCAGGACCCTGCAGTGACTAGTTATGCCACTACTCCCAAGTGTCTCTCCTTAGGATGGGCAGTCCCTCTTTGAGACCCCAATCCCTTTGTCCCTTTTTCCTACCCTGGTGTCCCTCTTTTTACATCAGAATGCGTAGTGCAGTGTTTCTCAACGTTAGTTCCCAAAACACACCAATAAGGTAATAAAACCGCTTTAATGGGATAGTAATGTTTCATAATAAAAGCAGCTCTAATTAATCATCATAGTATTTGGACTTTGGAGAGTGTTATTTCAGTTCTGTCAGAGTTGTAGTTCAAGAGTAATTCAATGACAAAGTATCCCCCTCCTGCCCCTTTTACTGATGTAACACTGCTCAGCCACAGCAGAAGGGAGGTGCCCAGGTAGACTGCAGAGAGGGACAATCTTCAATTAAGATAAGGGAAAAACTTGTCAAGGGGGGCAGGGCTTTCATTGTTCTCATAGGAAGAAGATTGTCCCCTGCTGTTATCTGTCTGGTCTAGCAACCAGATTCCACATCTGAGAAGAGATGGCTTACACTAGGTAAAAGGGGCTGGAGGAGAAACTTTGCTTGTGAATATCTCTCAAACCATAAAGGTTTGAGAGATAAGACTTATATCGTTCTTAATGTTTTTTTTAATGCCTACAAAATAAAATAAAGATAAAATGAAGTATTAGTATCCCTTTAAAAACATAGAATACATATATGTTAGAACTAACTGTAACTTTGAAGTTAACTGTATTTTCACTAATCATCTAACGCTAAACTCTGTCCCTGCTCTATCCCTCCCTTCTATAACCATACTAGACCATTGGTGTAGGTGTATTAACATTATCTAGCAGGTGTACTGGGTGCTGTGGGTCAATATTCCATTTCACTATTCTTAGTTTTATATATAACTGTGCATCTTTGTAAAAAGGTTTAAAAAAACAGGGAAGTAAACTTTTAATTAACCCCTTAGTGCGCACGGCTGGCACTTAACGTCCGCCAAACTTTTATTTTCATTCTGCTGAATTACTTCCTCGACGTACATGTGGGTACTGCTGGATGTACATGTACGTCCATCGTCGGGATGGGGTTAATAGGCAAAACTTTTTTTAAACTAATAGGTCTGCTTTAACCCTTTAAACAACAGTGCACTGGACACGCCTCTGACACTCAAAAGGTTAACTTTGCAGGATTTGTCAGTCACGCAAGCACAGGAATTCAGGAAACACAGGAATTCTGAATGATTTCAGTGATAGAATTTCCAGCTGTTCAGAGTGTTTTGTGGGAATGTGGTCACTCGTTAGATTCTCTGGCTTTCAGTAAGCATACAGTAGAGAAGTGGGAATCGCTGCAATTGGACCAAAAGAAAAAAAAAAATCTCTTAACCCTTTGAGTGCCAGAGAGGTATCTATTACATGCATTAGATACCTTTCTGGCACTCAAAATGTTAAAGGAGAAGTGACACCTCCTAATAATAACCCCACCCATCTTACCTTACTATGGCTAGAAAATGTGAATGGACCTTATGAATTTTGTCCCTGTGTCTGAGTCCAAGTGTTAGCAGTCAGTGCAGATGTCAAGCCCACAGAGGCGGACATGACCACCAGCTACATGGGAATGACATCCAGGACTTATCAAAGATGTTACTTCTTGAACAATGGGACAAGAGCAAAATTCATAGGGGTCATTGGGATTTTCTAGCCAAGACTGTATGGAGGAGGGGGTATTAGGAGAGGATACATCCCCAGTAAACTGGACAGAAGAAGGGTATTTATCATGTAGTAATATATCAAAGATAAACAATAAATCTTATTCTCTTTGTCATTAACCCCATAAGGACCAGGCGGACCAGGGGTACTTTTACCCTAAAGGACCAGACAGACATTCAGAAAGCAGGCATGTGATCACATGTTCCAGACTGCCAAAAGAGTCTGAAACGGACTGTTCCACTCTTCAATCAATCAGCTTTAGACTCCCGGCATTTCACAAAAAAGTCATGATGTGCCAGGACCGACACCGGTCCTTAACACATGGCAAGTTGTGATGGTCCTGGCATGGACCTCAAAGGGTTAAGGAAAAGGAACATAAGGAAAATCTGCTACCAATCTAGATACCCCCTCCCATTTAATCCTTTGAATGCCAGAGGGGTATGCAACGCATTGCTTTGCAACGCTGAAACATCCAGAGGCAGCAAAGAAAGAGAGCCAAGTTCCTGGTGCATCATTTTCAGCAGACCATATTATATAACAGATTTGTGCAGCTCAAAATACAAGCCATCCAAATGTGACATCATACTCACAAGGCTGGTGCTGGATCAAGAAGACCAAGTTCCTCTTCCTACGCTTCTGTTGTTATACAGGCAATGTTTAAAAAAAAAAAAATTGTACATGAGAGCAAGAACAGGCAGTGCCAAATGGATTATATGAAGAAATGTTTTCTTTATATTAAGGGCACAGAATGTTTTTACATTTAAATGGGTTACACTTCTCAGTTCTGTTTTATGCCACCAATGGTTCAATTGTGCGGATACAGAAAGCAGCACAACATAATGAAAGTCATTTCCAGGAGATATGTTAAGAAAGAAGAAATAAAAACTTCTAGCAAGGCATAGCAAATACAATGAAATCTAGGTAATTACATATGTATGCACATGTGCGTATCAATATGGTTATTAAAAAACAAAAACATAACAAAAAAAAAAAAAAAAACCTAGTTCGAAGCCTAAAATGAACTCATTAGGTTTGCCATTTCTCTCTTTCAGTGTGTCCTCCCAGTTCCTACGTATGGTTGTACAATATGGACACTGAATGTCAAAGCCATACAAAAACTTAAAGGGATAGTAATGTCCAAAAATAAATGTACCTGCGATTGTCCAGTATAATAATGCTTTATAATGAATAGTATGTTCTGCAACTCACTTACCTTCATATTCACCTTGAAAATCCAATTACAAGTTTCCCCCTTTCTCCCCTTTTGAGCACGTCACACTGACTTCCCTCAGAGCAGAAAGCAGGTCCGGATGGATCACGACGAGGGACAATATTGTATCAGCATAAGGAAATACCTGCCCTCCATCAAGGGAGGTAGGGTTTCTCTTATATTGACAGACAGAATGACATGCTCAATAGGGGCAGGAGGGGGAACATGTAATTGGAGGCAAATATGAAGATAAGGGAGTTGCAGAACATACTATTAATTATAAAAAGTATATTGAACAATTGCAGGTGCATTTATTTGTAGACATTACTATCTCTTTAAGGCTACACAGAGAAGTATGGAGTAGAAGTAAACATAACAAAAACACTGAAAAACGTGCGCATGGATAAGCACCGAGTGGGCTTACTGACAGTGGAGCAGTAATGGGATGTGTGGGGCTGGGATTTGAAGTGTGAGTTCCGGCAGAGGACATGGAGTTATTCAACACACAGTTGGACAGACAGACAAATACAGGTTTTGACCCTATACAGGCTAGGTGTTTTGCCTGTACATTATTGTCGGTGGCTACACAAGGAACTGTCATTGCATTGCTTTGTGATTTGCTTTGGAAGATCATTTTGTTATCCTTTACCTACTGTTAATGTCAGGTGGTAGGCAGATGTAATGGATATTGGCATATTATTACAGCCCAGGGCTGGACAAAAGCTGGCCTCCAGGTTGCCACGGGGACTAGAACTGGTGCCCACATTTCACAGAAACACTTTGTTTTGGTTTTTATACCTTTTTTTGGTTACTGCTTCTCAACCTCTATTCAAGCTGCCTGTTGGATACTTCAGGATCTAGAGGTGGAAACAGCTGGCTGGGGAGGGGTTTGGGTTAACCCTTTAAATGTCAAACGGGAGAGCAAAGCATTGCAAAGCAATGAGTTGCACACCTTTGGGACTCAAAGGATTAATGAACACTCAGAAAAAGCAAACGTCTCTGGGTGGGTTGGGGGGTCATTCAATGATAGGAGCTGTTAAAGATCTTCTCATTGCGTACACTGAAAGAGTTAATGAAACTCTACAACAAAATCAATACACAGTTGTCCTGCTTTCATAAAGATGAAGGTACCAATCCACAAATGGTCTGATAACATAAATTACAGTTATCTGGATCTATATGAACACTCTATATGTTGAGCTTTATGTAATCTTACTGCGACAAAAAAAGTCTTGTCAATACACTGGTTTCTGCCCCCTGCTGCTGTGTCTGACCAAGGCAGAGAGTGTGCATCACACAAGTCTGTGGGAAAAGCTTACTTCCAGTCTTTACACAGCTTTTAGCACAGCAGGAGGTGTATCACTGCGCACTTCTCAACTGGCCACTAAGCCCATGGCGAAGGAGACAAACCCATAGATCACACTACTTATTTTCTTACATAAGGGGAGCAGGTCTGTTTGGGGAGCAGTTCGGGTTAACCCTCTGAATGCCAGAGAGGTGGGCAACCCATTGCAAAGCAATTAATTGCACACCCTTCTGTCACTCAAAGGTTTAATGAAGACTCAGAGAAGCAAATGCCTCTGGGAGAACACATTCCATGACAGGAACAGCTATGCATGTTCTCATGTACTTTTCATAGCACTAACATAAAGCAGCATGTGGCGTGTCAGTGACTGTATGAGTGGGTCTGTGGCTAACAGTGGACAGTAGAATAATCCCCCTGCCTCATTTGCATGGGTAACGCTGTGCTCATTTTATTAGTTTCACCATAATCACTGTACTTCTATTACAAACGCATATATTGATCGAGTTCCCTCTCCTTTAATTCCTCCAGTACTAGAGATGTCTTGCAGATGTCTCTAGCATCTA
Organism: Rhinophrynus dorsalis; assembly: GCA_037306005.1. Classification (NCBI taxonomy): domain Eukaryota; kingdom Metazoa; phylum Chordata; class Amphibia; order Anura; family Rhinophrynidae; genus Rhinophrynus; species Rhinophrynus dorsalis. Next base: position 143,372,514 of record CM074719.1, on the reverse strand, counting down.
TGGGGTTAGGTGAACAACTATCCTTAATTTACCAGTAAGCCAAAGCAAAAGTTTGCACAAACCCAACTAAGAAGACATACAATGTGAAGACTTTCAAACATGGCAGACAACTTTACTAGATGCAGAAGAACACAACTTAATATCCTAGTACATAATGTGGTTTGCAAAAAGTGGTTTCTCATGTACACAGAGTTACATAGCACATGAGGTTGAAAAAGAAGTCCATAAAGTTCAACCTTTGTCTTTCTCTGAATCAGCAAAGGAAATCTAGCAAACAAAGCACAACTGAAGATAATTCCAATTATGTGTATACAAATAATTAAAATAAACAACTACTTTCTGACTAAGACATGCCACAATCACATTTCTTCATCTCTCAAAATCCTACTTGTGTTGAAATCAGTTGTTATTCTTCAAATTGTTCTTTGCTTGAAAGATGAATAAAATCAATAAAATATGCAATATTATTTTGAACATATGATTACTAGTCTATTCATTAACCCGATACCTCTTTTTTTAGTGTTACTGATTATTTTACATACAGGTACACAAACCCATTCCCCCACCTCCGTCCACCTCTTTGGTTTACCTTAGCCTTAAATCCAAGATGGCAGCAGAACTACAAATTCACAAGGGTCTGTAAACACACCTGGAACGTTCTCTGCATCAATATATTTACCAACATAGAATCCTAATCAATTCTCTTTTACACAAAAATAATTACTTGAGCAGGTCAATAACTGCACTAATGTGGAACTCACTAACATTTGAAGCCAAGATTAAGGAGCTCTCAGGCCATCAGAGAAAGTTTAAAAAAAAACATTGTCTGTTTGCATTCTCCTCATGAATGCAGAAACTGTGACTTGTGAGGTTCCTATGATAAGACTCTCAAATTCCAACAATCCCAGATTCCTCAGCTCTCATATACACTACACCGCTTTAATGAAATACAGCCAACAAAAGTAGTTAACATTTGCGGAAGAGTATTCAGCAATAGCTGTACTGATCCAGGTCAATTTTGTGGACCTTCCTGCACCACAGTTACAGGAAAAACAGACCTGACACAAGAAACTTGCCTTTGTCCAATTTTTTATTGGCCCTCTATGGCACAGTTGGTTTGCTCTGAAATTGCTCCACTCTCCTCTTGTGTCCCTGGAAATATATTTCAAACCTTTTGAGTGCCATAGTACATTCTATGGTACTCGGGGGTTTATGGTAGCTGACAAAAATTCATAGTAGATGAAATGACCAGCCAGATCTGCTCCACAGATGTTAAATGCATTTGAAAAAGGTACCTGTTTTTCCACTCTCATGCTGTATAATGAATACATTATTACCTTGTAATAAATAGCTAACAACAACAAGAAGTGGTGGGGTCAAAGCTGTAAGAGTCATTCTGAGACTATAGGTGTGGTAGTCCGACAACAGCTGAATACTTGAATTGTAATGTTGCTATCTGACCTCTCCTTTTAAGGAAGGAAATTTATAAATACATTATATAGTTTGTTTTTTTATTTCTACACAGACCTGCAGAATGTTTGTATGTTTTTTTGTTTTGTTTTTTTTTATATAAATGCTATTGGTGTTCTGCATTAATGGGAAGGTCTGGTCACCTTAGCTAACTATAGTCATGACAGTAGGTCTTCTCTTGTGGAATGCCAAGATAGGGGTATAAAAGTGACCACTACAATGTGACCTGTAATGTGCAGCCTTTTGGGACAATATCACTTCTGGCACCCTCTGCAGAGGTTAGAACAGAAGATCTGAAACCTTTTTTTGTTTTTCTTGTTTTTTTTTTGTTTTTTGCTGTTGGCATCCCTAAAACACAGTCTGGAATTTTCCAGGCACACCTAACATTTTCCAGGTTATTTGTCAAGGACATCATGAGAGTTACAGTCCATAATTATATGCGTTGCCCGTGCAAGAAGAGGCAGCATGAAGAGAGCAAGATTTAAGTATGAAGTAGTAGTGACAGAATTTAACATTCTCTGACACCACAATCTTTTTTCCACTGTAGTTTTTACCCCCTGGGTGTCATTCATGAGCAATCCACTGTGAAGTAATTTTTTGTGGCATTCCCTTTTAATGAATGTGGAATTGCTTCAATGTTTGAGAGGTGTTTGGCACAAATAAATAAACACACCTGTTGAAGGATGATATCAACCCTCTGAGTGCCAATAAGAGTGAGCACTGAAAGTGTTAGGTGTGTCAATGCTATGGCAGTAAATATATATTACAGTAGGACTGGACAGCAAGGTAACAAATGTAGTGTCACAGCATTTACATACTTAACCCTTTGAGTGCCGGATGGGTGAGAACACATTGCAGAGAGATGTGTTAGTCACCGCGTTGGCACTCAAAGGATTAATATGAGCCCTAGCTCTTTGTGTGCCAGAGAGGTAGGCATGGTATTGTAAAATAAGGTTTTACATACCCCTGTGTCACTCAATGTTTTTATTTGTAGGGCCTGGGATGTTATGTAGAAGAGGCAGTGGAGGTAGTTGTTTATACACAAAGTACTTTGCACTGTCCTATATGTCTCCCCCGAATTGAGGCCATTTAGTCCTGTGGAAGGCCTCACAGCTGCACCCTACTCAGCTGCCGCTGTTCCTCGTGCCCTTCTCAAAACAAACTCCAAAGCATACTGTGCTCACAGTGAGCCACTACAAACTGCATGCTGCCAAATACTATCCGGAGAGTCATACAGCAACTTAGCAGACTCATGGGTGACAGTAGTTGGCATGGTATTGATATGTTTGCCTCCCAACTTCCTGTTTCGCTTCTTACACTGTCAATTACCTCCTTTCCCATGACTTGTGTTGGTGCATTACTGGAGCAGGCAGTGAAAGAGCTGGGCGGCTTGGAGTTCACACAAGAAGCCCTAGCTCCCACCATGTGCACCTCTAGTGTATGGCTCACCCAGTCCCTCCCCACAACGATCCACCACTGACATCGGTTGGGCTGGCCTGCTGGAATGTGTTGAGAGCCGTATGGGGGGTACAGGGAGCAGGCCTGATCGTAGAGGCTGGCTGGGGGAGATGCCCACTCATGTCAAAATCCTGCCCCCCTGTATCGCCAGGGCTGGCAGTATAGAGGAGAAATGAATATCCCCTCCTTACTGACGCCCCTGTGTGTGTGTGTCTCCTGAGCAGACATAAATTATGTAAAGAGGTTCTTATATGTATATTTGTATTCTTAGGTCTCACAATCTGTATAATAAAACAGAACTACAACAATGTGCATAAATACACATTTTAAACTCAACATTCACGTTTTTTTTCTTCACAGAAAAAGAAGCACCCTAAGAGGATGACTACAGTACTCTCAAGTGCCACAGTGTCTGTGAATGTCTGGCTTTGAACGATATATTTTACCACAAAAGCATGTTTTATTCAATGCATCATTCTATCAGTGTAGTGAGAGACAGAACCAATACACTGTCTCTGCAGCGATGTTATTAGAAGTACAAGAAGCCAGACTTAGTATTGCCATTTTCACTTACAAGTCAGTATGGCAGAGGAATTGCTAATGGCGCAGGGATTATATGTATAGAAGGATTTATATGTATATATGAACAGGACAAAAATGGGATCTCAGGACTAAAATCAATGATGAAAAAAATGAATAAAAAGTAGTAATCAAACAGTTGAAACATTTTATAAAAAGTAATCAGTTAAAATAATCAGAATACAAATATGAGCACGCAATAGATAATGTAAACAGGGCTTAAAATTTCCACTCGCCTCCTCGCATTTGGCGAGAAGAAATTGAGTGAGGACGAGTGACAATTGAAGCCGGGCCATAGCCGAATTAAGGCAGTGTCCCACTTCCCAGGCTTAAAATCTGCTTCTTTTCACTTCTCTGGAGCTGAATGGTGAATCACATTCATGTTCCTTCCAGCCGCATTAGTTATACGCCAGGTCTGTGTCAGAATTGCTCCAGATTTCATATGCTTTGCTCACTTAGCGCGAGATGCCGAACTGATTGGCTGCATGACTTCCGAGTGTCATAACCACTCACGCAGATACTGTGTAGTCCACCCTTGAGGCCTCCTCGGTGAACCTTTTGCAGACTCACAAAGACACAGTGACCTGCCTGGATTTATGGAGTGTGCTCGCCACAGGCTTTGTCATGAAAGCACACCTGGTTGGGAGGCAGAATACCGCACTGCAACCAAGCCTCCCTTAAGTCGTATTTGTGGTATCCTCAATCATTCTGCGATTACCAAGACTTTCATGGACTACCAACTCCAATATCACCATTACAGGCATCCAGTCACCAAGTGTCATGCTGATAAGACAGTAGTGACTGGATGCCTGTAATGGTGATATCAGTGTTGGTAGTCCATGAAACTCTTAGTAAGCACAGAATGATTGCGGATACCACAAATAGGACTGAAGGGAGGCTTGGTTGCAGTGCATTACGCTAGCGGTTTTCTGCCTCCCAAACTGGTGTGGCCCCATGGTGACGGTGCCGCTGCAATGAACGCACACAAAGGTGAGGCAACTTCCAGATCCCTCCAGGTAATATGAGGAAAAAAAAAAAAAAAAAAAAAACAGAATAGGGAGGGGCAAGACAGCGCAACAAAATCTAAGTGTAGTGATTGGTTTAATAAAGTCAAAGACCATATGTGACACGCAAAAATTAAAATTGTGGTAGGGGCTAACCTCGATGCTATGACTAGATGACTGTGGCGTAATCTAAATCTCAAAACCTAGACCTAGAATAGAAAGACCTGGCTGATTTGAGGACTGGTCCTGATTATAGAGGAGTATTGAAACCTGAGGGAGGGTGATGGAGGGAACTGCTTGACGCCTCGAATAGGAGGTGAGAGGACGCAGTTTTAAAGCCCTCTCACCCCTCCCACAAATGCAGGCTCAGCCTGCTCACTTGTGGTAGGGGCTAACCTCGATGCTATGACTAGATGACTGTGGCGTAATCTAAATCTCAAAACCTAGACGTAGAATAGAGAGACCTGGCTGATTTAAGGCCAAAAAGCGGAGATCACATGCTTGAAATCTTTATTAGAAAATCAATAAGTCAAAGTTGATAGAGCAAGACGTATTTCGGCTTTTGGATCAGGAATGTATCTAGCAAAGCATTGGGACTTCCATCTCCCTAATCTTTGGATGATGTGTGGAGGAGTGTGACGGCTGGAGGCCAGTGAAGCGGCGCCTATACAGAAGGAGTATCCCGAGGAGTGGTCTGGGTTGGCACCTACTCGAGAACATATGGACTAGTTTGATATATATAGAAGTTGTCAGAGGACCGTTGTGCATTGGTAGAAGTGGGCTGGAGTCTGGAAGTGGATCCAGCTGTGCATGTAACTTAGAGAGTACTTTGACAGGACACCAATTGTCGTGAGTGGGAAATATTGGTATCAGGGTGCCCTTACATGCTTGGTCTGTCTTTGATTTAGGGAGGTGAAATATGAAATGGTTTGAATGGGCTTGGAGATTGGCTTTCGTGGGAAATATCGAGGATGAATGAGATTTGAGAAATTCAACTGGTCTCATGAAGCCAAAAAAGCCCAGACAGATGGCTGCGAGAAGCACACGACTGGTTTTCTGACCGAAGGGGTTAGTAGATAAGTTTTTGTACAGTTTACGAAAGAGAGCTCCCCGAAATCAAAAGAAAGGGGTCCTCTCCAGCCCCTTTAAAAATAATTTGACATGGTAATTTGTAAATAAGGAGGGACATTCTGGTTGGATGAAAGAGAGATGATGGCGTATACCTGTTAGTTGAAGTCTGATTGAATGGGGGGAGAGGTGAAGGGCCAGCAGATAGTGAGCGTCATAGTCTAAGATGGAGTAAATGGAATAGTTGAGAGGAGTTTTATTTAAAAGTAGGAATTTGTTGAAAGCGGTCCATGCCCTGGCGTAAATCTTTTTGGTACTTTGTGCTAGTGCCCGGTCGATGATAGAAATGGCTGCAAGGTGGTGGCTCATTCGAGGGTAAGTAGGTTGAATGGAGGAGTGGGAGTCGGCATGCGGCTGACTTGAGGGTTGACGTCTAGGGATGTCTGCAAATCGGAAAGAAGGTGGTTAATGGATTGGGAACTAGAGTGAGGAGCCTGATGACTTGAAAAGGTGAATTTGAAGTACAGGGAAAGCCATGTAAGCTTCCTAAGAAAGACATAATGAGAGCTGAAGATGATCTACCTTTGTTAATTATGCTGGCTGTGGCGGGGTCTGATGTATAGAATGTCACTGACATGAATGACCAAGGTTTCCCCCAGCTGATAGCGGCGGCCCCCGCTGGAACAAGTTCCATGTGGCTAGAGTAATTTACCAATATTTGATTATCTAGGAGCTGGAGGGGCCATGAGTTGCGAATCCATTCTGTTTTATAGGATGCTGCATAACCTGCTGTGAAGGATGCTGAGGAGAAAACTACTGAGGAGGAGGAGGACATTGGTTTGCTAAGGATGGATATGCCGTTCCAATGACGTAGGAAACCTGCCCACATAGCCAAATCTGAACGGGCTGCACTGTTTAAAATAATTGTAACTGAGTCATTGCTATGGGACAGGAGTGAAAGGAGATAAGAAATGAATGACCTGCCTCGGGGAATGATTCTGTTGGCAAAGTTGAGAAATCCTAGCAGGGATTGGAGCTCGTGCCTAGTGCATGTGATTTTGTTTGAAAAATCGTGAACAATGGCTTGAATGCGGGAAACTTTGTCTGATGGTAGACTAGCTTCCATATTGCTAGAGTCTAGATGAATTTCTAGAAATTCAATCTCTGTGGAAGGGCCGAAAGTTTTGTCTGGAGAAAGTGGAATATTGAGATCTTTGAACAATTTGATTAAGGATTGAAGGGCTGATGGTTGAACATAAGCAGGTTCGACTAGCAGGAAGTCGTCTAAGTAATGTAAAACCATTGGGCACCTGCAATGGTTCAGGAGGAGCCATGAAAGTGCCTCAGCGAAAAAGTTGAAAATCTTAGGGCTGCTTTTGGAGCCGAATATTAAGCGAGTAGCAAAGAAGAAATTGTCCTGCTACTTGATACCCTGCAGGTGCCAATGGGTTGGGTGCACAGGGCTTAATTTGAAAGTGTTTTCCAAGTCGACCTTAGGCAACCAACAATTTGGGCCTGCTTGTTGAATGAGAGAAATGGCGTGTTCAATACTATGGTATTCCAGAGAAAATTCAGATGAAGGGATTAGGGAGTTGATGCTGGGGATGGGAGAGGAGTGGGGGGCGCAAAAATCTATTATGAGCCTTTTTTTATTAGAAAATTTTTTAGTGGCAATGCCTATTGGGTTAGATCGCCAAGTAAGAAACGGGGGGGACTGGAAAGGACCTATAAGGTGATCTTTAGAAATTTCTTTCTGGAGTAGGAAATTGACCGATGATGGATCAGAGGTGGCGGAATGCAGATTGAGGCATTCTAATGATTGGGAGGGGAGTGCCAGTGTGCCTATGAGGAAACCTTCCCGGAAACCGTTAATTAGAAACAAGGAGAAGTTTTTGTTAGGATGGTTTGAAAGCAATGATTTGAGGAGACCAGTATTTACGTTTCCTAGTCATTTATTGGAGCGTCCCTGACGGGGGCAAATGATAAGGGAGTGTGAATCACGACAAAATAGAACACATATGTAGCATTCGGCAATTATGAAAAAAACATCCATGGCCTTTGAAGTTATTACAAATTGGGGAAGAACCCATTTAATGAATGGGGCGCACAAGCTTGTCGACTTATGGTCTGTTTCTCGTTAGATGGGGGGTGCAGCTGAGGGAGGGACATGCTGAGGTTGTGGTATGCAGACTGACAGGATGGACAAACTGGGGTTTTCAGCCCAGCGAAATAGCTGAGAATGCCAAAAGGTAATCATAATAACTAAATCCTCCATAACGGTAGCCCAGGTCAACTAAAATGTACAAATATTGATCAAGTTCCTGCCTCCTGGAGGGGAAGGAGGAGCACAAAATATCCCTAAATATACTAAATGCCAAGACAAATTCAGGTATGGTAAGTTTTTTAGACAGTCTTGGGTCCTTGGTCATTTGGGTAACCGCTACGTCCCCACATTGCACAGTGTGATTTGCGGCTAGGTCTTGTGTAGCGATAAGCAGGGATACTAAGTTAACGTCCCTCCCCTCCAGGATGTCCCGGCGAAGGTTGGCCGGAACCATGTGAGCTGGCGTGATTTGAAGATTATGTGATGAACTGGGGTTACCTTGATTTGGAGACTGTGTAGGAGAACCTTCAAGGTGAAAAGATGTTCTGAACGTGGTTTCTAGGGATATGATTCGACTTTGCATGTCAGACATAGCTGTGGACATAGATGTAAGTAGTTGCATGATCCTGTCCAACTGAGAAGAATGGTTTTCCTGAATTGAAGTGCAGGGTGAAGGGGGCCGATTATGAATAACCTGAGGAGAGAGAGGGGGGGGATGGAGCTTGGGATGGGAATAGGAGGCGGGATAGTTCCGGCTTCCTGGCGGATGATGGAAAGGGGATGTGACGACGAGTTAGTTCTGTGGAAATTCTGGAAATAGTCCATTCTTTATATAACTTGCTTCTGGACTCCGGAGTTGCAGGGGGATCTTGCTGAGGAGCTTCCTGGTTAGCCTCTGGTCTAGGTGGATCTTCTTCCATGGCTGATGGAGGAGAATGTGAGAGCAGTTAGAATGAGGATGTGGGGCAGGGGGATTAAAGTAATGATGAAAGCTTGGGAGGGGTGCAGACCTGTCACACGGGATGGATCTCACGGACCCCTTGACCCTGGTGGCTCCCCAGACTGAAAGTCTGCGGAGGGGGGGGAGAAGGTGGAGGCAGGTGAGCCGGAACTTGTTGTTCAAGCGGATGACTGCGAATACTCCCAACTTTGGATATCCGACTGCCCTGTTTCACCACCAGGTAGAAATGGATATAGAGGCCAGGGGGAAAAGACAGTGATGGGGGAGGGGAAGCATAGTGAGGAGGGAAAGAAGCTAGGACGTGAATAAGGGAAAACATGCCAAGTAGGGGAGTTTTTTATTCCTCTGACGAGAGGCCCGGTACTGTAATTAATGGCTGACATGATATACTATGTAATGGTGACCCTCTGACGGGAAGATCGGACCATAGACTAGATGCAGTCCCTGAGGGGAGACTGCTGTAAACCTGATGTTTTGGCGTCTCTGACGGGAGACTGACTTAATAAAGGTGTGTTACCGTTTCCTCTGACGGGAGGAAATTCTGATATGTGGTGGGGTAAGGTGAGGAGGGGGGGCGTGGAAGACGTGGGCAAGATAAGGAAGTGATGACAATGCAGGATATGACGGTATCCTGGGAGTACCTGACAAGCTCCTACCTTTTTTAGGATCCATGTATGGAAAAAGGATGCGTTTGACTGGAGGCTTGTTAGTATATGCTGTAGGACTGTGGATAAGAATTAGGATTAAAATTTAATTACTCACTGAAGCCTGGAAGTTGCAGTATAAGGAAAGCTTGAGGAATGCCCTCTTACCTGATGAGTATGAGCGGCAGAAATTGCTTGGACCGTGGTTGTGCTGGAACAGATGACTGCATTCAGATGCCTTCGCTTGGAAGGAGAAAAGTTACTGAAATAGTGTAGAAGGAGAACATACAAAACAGTGGGATTAATTTTTTTTTCTTTTTTCATTGATTAACTGACCAGAGGGATCGAAATCTAGATTTACTGGAAGAATAGTGTAGATATGGTATAATTATATCCTCTTTTGGACCCAAAGAACAGACCGGAATAACAGAAGCTTCAAAACAAAGCAAAAATCTACAGACCACATCATATGAATCCTAACATTTGTACCTAACTGTTAATATAAAAAAAACTTTCATGATCTACATAGTTAGCACACTTAATGGGAAAAATGAATACATAGATAGGAAGTTGAATCATAGTGGAAACATTTTGCAGTAACAGTTGCTAAATAGAACAATTATGAGCTAGAAAAGAATTGGCTCATCGTATGGTGGTGTTCTTAATCTGACATTTTCATGACACAAGAGTTGTAGTACTTAGTGGACATTGATCGCTATATAATATAGACTGGGTGAATTAAAGTATATTTTGCTTTTTCCCTGCGGGTTTAGTGACATTGTAGTCATGCCGGCAATTGCCGAGTGCAATATAGTGATTATTTCACTCTCCTCAGACTGGGGCCTTTCACAGACAATCCACTTTGGCGGTAACTATCTAAACGATGAAGTACTACTATGTATATATTATAATAATTACCAATATGGTATATCAGTGGGATATATTCCAAATAGATGGTTTATGCCTTATAGTCCTCTTTGATGGCACACGCTGCAACCAGCAGAGAATACAGCCTTACCAAAATTCCGAAAGCGTTCTGATGAAGCTGGACGGCTGATCAGCGCGGACGTTCGCTTGACTGAGTTGGTCTGGCGGAGCGTGAAAATTACATCACCACGTTATACGTACCTACAGCTACATTGATAAGGAAGAGTGAATGCCGGGGGTTTGAGTGTGCTAGAGTGCCTGGTGATACCTCTGACGGGAGATAACCGGATACCTGACTAGAAGGGGAGCGTAGAAGAGAGACGTAACTGCTTGACACCTCAACTGCTTGAAGCCTCGAATAGGAGGTGAGAGGACGCAGTTTTAAAGCCCTCTCGACCCTCCCACAAATGCAGGCTCAGCCTGCTCACATACACAAAGATAAACATGTATTACATAAAATATATCCTTATCATGATAAGGTTAAAAAAGGCAAATCAGATATATAAATAATAAAAGAAACTGGATAAAAAGCTAATCGATTAAAGTTTTGCTTCAATTAAAGAACTGTCCTTGTGTAATGGAGTGGTTGGAGACTACTACCAGATAAGCAGATAGTGGATATTTTCTATTGGGTCCACAATTATATGCACATACAGAGCATTGGGGGAGCTATAAGGTGAGGAACAACTGGACAGATCGTTAACACAAACAGGTTAGAGACAATGTGTATAATGGCCCCTTACATCAAATACAGTGATCAAATTGCGGTCAGTGTGTATCAATCCTTATAGAGGTATAGGTGGCCTCTTACTTCAGTCCCATGATGGGTCTTAGCGTGTCTCAAAACAAATGCCGGTAGTTTTCTTTTCCTCTCCTCTCCTTCCCTTTCTGCTCCAAGATTGTGCCGTGTGTTCTCCTCTGCCCTCCGGTCAACATCCCGTCCTCTTCAGGGCATGTAGGTGAACGGCAGTTTCACTACTTAACCCTTTGAGTCCCAGAGTGATATCCAACTCTTCACTACGTGTTGTGTACCCCTCTGGCACTCAAATGTTTAATTTGCATGTTCTGGCACACTTTTTTCCCTTTATGGGGCAACTATTCAGTTGAGTTGCACTTTTAGTTTTTTACTTTGTTGAACTCTTAACCCTTTGAGTGTCAGAAGGGTGGTGATTGCAAAGTATTACTTTGATTATTTCTAGTGTCAAAGGGGTTAAATGATAGATGTAGAATAATTTCATGTGTCCACACATTGAGAGCGTATTAACTTCTACTAACTTTTAACGTGGAATCACATACCTCCCAAGTGTTCCTCTTTGAAACCCAAATATCTCTGTCCCTCCTTCCACCCTGGTGTGCCTGTGTTTAGGAGATCAGACTGCGTGGTGTGTATATAAGTATATCACCCTGGTGTCCCTGTGTTTAGGAGATCAGACTGTGCGGTGTGTATATAAGTATATCACCCTGGTGTCCCTGTGTTTAGGAGATCAGACTGTGCGGTGTGTATATAAGTATATCACCCTGGTGTCCCTGTGTTTAGGAGATCAGACTGTGTGGTGTGTATATAAGTATATTACCCTGGTGTCCCTGTGTTTAGGAGATCAGACTGTGTGGTGTGTATATAAGTATATCACCCTGGTGTGCCTGTGTTTAGGAGATCAGACTGTGCGGTGTGTATATAAGTATATCACCCTGGTGTCCCTGTGTTTAGGAGATCAGACTGTGTGGTGTGTATATAAGTATATCACCCTGGTGTGCCTGTGTTTAGGAGATCAGACTGTGCGGTGTGTATATAAGTATATCACCCTGGTGTCCCTGTGTTTAGGAGATCAGACTGTGTGGTGTGTATGTAAGTGTAAGTGTGTCACCCTGGTGTCCATGTGTTTAGGCGATCAGACTATGTGGTGTGTATATAAGTGCATCACATTGCTCCACAGCAATAAATCTCACATTAATGTTTGTTTAAATGGGTGGGGTTAAAGGCAGGGATATGGGTGGGGCTAGGTGTGGATACTGGTGGCGTGTAAGTTTTCAGGCCTGGCTAGTAGCTCAGGACTTGAAATTTTGAGCCCTGATGTAAATATATAAAAACTGGCAGTAGAAGAATGGTCCTCAAACAGGCAAAACTGCCTGAAGGAACTTCCAATCAAAACTGGCCCCAGTCATACCACTGTTACAATCAAAGGGTTGAATTGTATTAAAAGACAGACCTTGTGGTGGGCCGTCAGGATCCCTCCTGATTCACCCTAGTTACTGATCACCCAGCCGATTCTGATGGGAGACCAATAGAGGTGACACAGGGGAGCAAGAGATCTCCCCTGCTTCCATTCTAACCAGTGCACCCTGATAGGATCTGACGAGATCTGGAAATACTCTCCCGTCAGTGAGGGAAAGCCTCCCTCATTGACGTGCAAGGGTTTCACAATCCTGCCCTCTCCTACCCATCTCCAGGTAGAACGGAAGCAGTGGAACTCTTTTTTTTTCCCTGCGTCGCCACTATTGATCTCAAAGCCGAATCGGCTGGCAGATCAGTAGCTGGGGGCATCAGGGGGGGTCCTGATGCTCCACTACAAGGTCTCATAGTAACATAACATAGTAACATAGTAGATAAGGCTGAAAAAAGACATGTGTCCATCAAGTCCAGCCCATGCCAATAACACCCCCTGTTTATCCTGAGGAAGGCAACAAAAAAGCCCTCTGGAGCAATTTCCAATGTAGGTGAGTGTGTGTGTGTGTGTTTGTGTGTGTGTGTGTGTGTGTCAAATAGTTCCCCGGATCAATATCCTATTTGCTTTGAAGCCATCTGTCATAACTGTCAATATTGTTCTGTGCTAGATAGGCATCCATTGCTTTTTTGAATGCAGTTACATTATCTGCAAGCACAACATCCAGAGGCAAAGAATTCCATAGCCTTACCGCCCTTACTGTAAAGAATCCCTGCCTGTGTTTTAGTCGAAAGCGCCTTTCCTCAAGTCTTAATGGATGACCTCTTGTTCTTAGCTCAGCTATTTGAATAAATAATTCATTGGATAGTTCTTTGTATTGACCTTGAATGTATTTGTAAATGGTAATCATATCACCCCTTAGACGTCTCTTTTCTAATGTAAACAAACCCAGTTTGGCTAGTCTCTCTTTGTAACTCAGATCCTCCAATCCCTTTATCAGTTTTGTTGCACGTCTCTGCACCTTTTCCAGTTCAGTAATGTCTTTTTTTAGAACAGGCGCCCAAAATTGTACTCCATATTCTAGATGAGGCCTAACCAAGGATTTATACAGAGGTAGGATAATATTAGCATCCCTTGCTTCTACACCTCTTTTTATGCAGGCTAGTACTCTATTTTTGGAACAAAAGAGAAAAGACGAACAGAAAGAGCGCAAACCACCACGCTAATAGACCTGGACTCTGATGACAACAATACTCACACAAGAGAGATGTGGTAGCTGGATGAAATGTCCAGCTAAAACGAACGGGGATACATAGACCGCCCCGTAACGGTCGCCTTGGTGTACCGATTGAATCCACAAATCCTTATCTTCATTAAAAACACAATTTATTTGAAATTTCAAAAAAGCATATTGCTATTGTATGCCAAATATAACGCGTTTCGAGATAACAATCTCTTTTTCAAATATATAGGCAAAGAACAATACAATAAAAAGCAATTTATTGTATTGTTCTTTGCCTATATATTTGAAAAAGAGATTGTTATCTCGAAACGCGTTATATTTGGCATACAATAGCAATATGCTTTTTTGAAATTTCAAATAAATTGTGTTTTTAATGAAGATAAGGATTTGTGGATTCAATCGGTACACCAAGGCGACCGTTACGGGGCGGTCTATGTATCCCCGTTCGTTTTAGCTGGACATTTCATCCAGCTACCACATCTCTCTTGTGTGAGTATTGTTGTCATCAGAGTCCAGGTCTATTAGCGTGGTGGTTTGCGCTCTTTCTGTTCGTCTTTTCTCTTTTGTTCCAAGGATCCTGAAGGATTGTGGGAGTCCTCAAGACGCAACATCCATCGCACTTTGAACTGAGTGAGGGCAGTTGAAATCCCTCATAGACGTATGCTGATCACTTCTAGTGGTCATTTACATTGTAAGTGAAGTGGTGTATTGGTGGAGGTTCTATATCAGTATATATTACACTAGGAGCGCCCTTTTTTTCTTCTGTTTAGTACTCTATTTGCTCTTGCAGCAGCTGAGTGACTCTGCACACTGCTGTGAAGTCTATTGTCTATCAGTACACCTAAATCTTTCTCTAATGAGGATTTCCCAAGTTGTTTCCCATTTAGAGTATATGTAGCAAGTTTGTTTCTACAACCCAAATGCATAACCTTACATTTATCTACCTTAAATGACATCTGCCACTTTTCTGCCCATTCACTTAGTTTATCTAAATCCTTCTGTAGGGAAAAAACATCGAGCTCTGTATGTATTTCCTTACATAGCTTAGGGTCATCAGCAAAGATTGAGATGCTACTTTCAATTCCCACTTCTAGATCATTAATAAACAAATTAAAAAGCATTGGGCCCAGGACTGAACCCTGCGGCACCCCACTTATAACCCTAGACCAATTTGAAAAAGTTCCATTTACAACAACTCTCTGCCATCTATCATTTAACCAGTTCTCAATCAATGTACAGATAACACCACCCAAACCGAAGCCTTTTAATTTATGCAGTAACCTGTTGTGAGGCACTGCGTCAAAGGCTTTTGCAAAATCCAAGTATACTACATCAACAGCAATTCCCCTGTCCAAATTACTACTCACTCTTTCATAAAATGCAAGTAAATTAGTCTGACATGATCTGTTCTTCATGAAACCATGCTGTCTCACTTTTCTTTTTTTTTTTTTTTTTTTTTTATAAAAAGGTTGACTGAGGAGGTACAGATAACTTGATAGTGTTCCAAAGAACTTGACACAAAGGACCAAAATTTAATGCAGAGAAAGAACACAGTAGAGGGAACAATACTAAGGTAGGACGTTTACATCTCGTTGTCTTATATTGTGTACAACTTGTGGAGGATTTTCCCAGACATAGGCACTGTAGGGTACAAGTTGATCCATATTATATTATATGGAAATATGTGTGTGATTTTCAATTAGAATCATATATAGTTATCTTCTTATGAAGAGTTTAGACACTGGCACTTTAGACTACACTGGCACTTTAAGGTACAAGTGGATTCCTATGTATAGTTTGGATATTTTCAATTAGAATCCTATACAGCTATCTTCTTATGAAGAGTTTATACATTGCTGGCCCCTAGAGGTCACTATTCAAGGTAAGGTGCTGATGCATGGGTGACCCAATTGCTGCATGTAACCAAAAAACAAAAAAAAAAAACAAACAAAAAAAAAAAAAAAAACAGATTTGCACATACGCTCATAGCCATTTATTTTTAGCCAGATGTCATTGAGTTTTATACATATTTATTATTGTATGATGGGATTTTTTTGTAGTAGGTTATTTTACACATTGTAATAATGTTTATTTATAGTAAAGGATGCATACTTGAGATGACCCAATTATGACAGAGATACAATATAAATAGATGCAGTGTATTGATCCCCAACCCTTTTTTGTTATTGAGCCACTGAGGAAGTCGGCAAAATGCAGACGAAAATGCATCTAGGCCATTTATTGTGTACTTTGCAGTGCTGGCCCTGCCCCAAGCGCCCATGAGGTTTCTTCCCCCAAATACCTATATCCCCTCTCAGCACAGTGGTGCCGTTTAGTGTCGTGGAGCCCAAGTGTTTTTGCCCATGCACACGTTCTTCCAACATCTGGATGACTGTAGGTTATAAGCAGAGGAGAGGCACAAATTCAAGGAGATTATGGCCCATCTGCAGGGACTTTGGTGAAGGAGGATGTGGTATCTGGTGACCCAGGTATGCAGTATACCTTTCTTGGGTTTTGTAAGTGCGCATTTGTCTTTTGTATTTTATTTCTTTAAACGCACTACATAGTATTGTTCCCTCTACGGTGTTCTTCCTCTGCATTAAGTTTGTGGTCCTTCAGGTCAGGTTCTTTAAAGTGCTGTCCAGCTCACTGAGAATAATACTTATAAGAATAGGGCTGGGAAACCTGAGACGACCCCCCCCCCCACCAACCCTGATGCCAAAGACTACAACTCCCAATAAAGGAACTGAAGTCCTCAACAACCAGCGGCGGGGATGGGGGGGGGGGGGGAGAGTTGGGCACATCAGGTTGACAAACCCTGGTTGTCTGGCTGTAATCAACACACCTCCCTATTAGCTCCAGTTAACAGTTCCATCAAATTAATGGAACTCTGGCATAATATATTTGCAGTAGACCTGGTACATACACAGCTTTTACTATCATTACATTTATTATTTTAAACTGTATATAACGTCTGTTTTTTTAAACAGATTAATAGTTTTATAGAAATTTGATTTAGTAGTTGAGAAACCTAATCTCAGCAGAGCTTTGTTCTCTGTCAGATAAAGCTGCATATTTAATTAATCAAAGGTCCAGAAAAATCACATCTTTCCACATGTATATACTGCTATAACCTACAAGTTTACACTGGGGAGGGCAGAATAAATTAACGATGAGGCATAATCATGCAAATCTTTTCATGACAGAAGATCCTAAGGGGGGGGGAGGAGTGACAAGTCTTTAAGAAAATGAAATGGTGCATATTACAGCAATTTTTTATCAAATATTTCAATGCTGGATAAAATAAGCAAACAGAAACAAAATATACAGTATGTACTGTATTCTACCAAGCCTGATCAGTATGGGTGCTTGGGTAATGACCTTTATAGTCACATCTAATATGTTCAGGGCTGTCAAGCAAGAGTGGTTTGCTGTATGATTCCTTGGAGTTTGCCCATCTCCTAATCCCTATTGAGAGTGATGCATTCAATTCTTATAATATTTTACAAACATAAAGGAAAAGAGGGGAGGGAGAGCGGAGGAGAGTAAGAAAGAGACAAAAGAGAAAAAGTGTATGTGTGTATATTTGTATGTGAATTTTATAGGGCAATCATTTATCAAATTTAATTATGTCTCCTCAGACAGTTCTCAAAAACCTACACTAGTATTTCCATGTGTTTCAATTTGCAAATGTATCTATGAATAAATGCAAGAATCTGTCAGAGACTGGGTAATGGATGTCGTTGCAAATTAATATTCGTCTACGGTTACACTACAAGTGTGGTTAAAGGGAAGTAACGCGTTGAAACAAAAGCAGACTACCTTACATTACTTACATATTAGACAAATGGAGCGTGGAACTTTTCCAGGAATCAAGTAACAAAAAAAAAAAATCCAGAATGCGATCACTCACCTGTTGCTATATTAGCCAACTATGCTGGTAGCCTATTTTACATTCACAATTTGACATGAGAGTAAAAAAAAACTGGGCTGCAAACCTCAAAGTTTACGCTCTTGTGTATTAGAATACAGGAAATTGTCACCAACTGCAACACTGCACAGAGGGTGTGTGGGTTAAGGTCTGAAAGTCCTTTTTGTGTTACAAATTTAGGTACAAGATAAACTTTTTTTGTGGAATAGTGGCATTTATTTTCATATCAAAATTTAATGGAGAAGCATAGGCGTCACTTTTCCTTTACTGAAATCATTAAAGTGGAACCTTACTTGACTTGTTTTTGTACGTTAAGCCACCTTTCATTATCTCCAAATGTGCATTTTGTTGTGGTTTTTTTTTTGTTTTTGTTTTTTTTTCTTTGTAGATCAATAAATCATGATTAAAAATGTACCTGATGATGTAGGATCATATCTCTGTGTAGTACAAGCCATAGAGCACGCTCCAAGGCAATTCCCCTCTCATTGGCAAATCCCTCCTTGAACCAGTCCAGATTTTTGTCATGACGTCACTCGCGCTCATGCTGCTGTGCATCCAGGTCATTACACCAGAGTGAGAGTGTGTTTATGCAGGCAGCTCTCCTCACTAAAAAATATAAAGCGGGGTGCTCGGAGAGTGTGTGTTTGTGTGTGTGTGTGTGTGTGTGTACACATGCACATGTCTGAGACAAAGGGGACGTCTTGAAACAAAAGTGAGTGACAGGGGCAGGGAAGTTCAGCGCAGGCGCACATCAGAAGATTCAACAAGATGGCCACGCTCTGTGTATTCTTTTGGTCCGATAACAAAGTTTGATTGATACGGATGCCAACACTTTGCACACATTTTTTGGTAATCCAGTGATATGATAAATACATGGGAGGCAACTTGTATCAGCATGAAAGTTTCGCTTTAACCCTTTCAGTGACAGAGAGGTACCTACCGCATTGCAAAGCAATGCGTTGTGTACCCCTCTGGCACTGAAAGGGTTAAAGTAGTGGTTCTCAATCCTTTTTTGCTTAAGGCCCCCATAACATGCATTTTATAGTTTAATAGTTCTATAGTTTAATAGTTGAAGAGCCCGTGTACACGGGCCACAGTGCCGGCCGGTCACGGTGCAGTCATGTCCAGTTGAGACTGCCCGCGCCACGGCTGATACAGAGCTGGACACTCCTAAGTCCGACCTCTGGTCTGACTTCGGAGCGCCCCGCTCTGTATCAGCCTCGTCATGGGCAGTCTTTACTGGGCATGACTGCGTCATTACAAACTATTTAGCGAATTATTATATAGGTTCCTCAAGAGCGTAATGAAGGGGGAAATACATAAATGTACAGTTATTCTTAGGTCTCAAAGTCAGAATATCAACAAAGAACATACTGTGCAGAATATTTTCTATAAATATACATTAGAAACTCAATTTTAACATTTTGACAATGTCATCTTAGAAAAAGTGGGGCACCTAAAGGTGTCCATCACACATTAAAGTGCTCGGCACCCTGGTTGAGGACCACTGCCTTAAAGAATGGAATCAAAAAAGCATAATAAAGAAAATTAAATCATCTAAAACTGTAATCACCTCAGTTTAAAGGGCTAATTATACATAATTCTAATATAAAAGACTTTATGACATAACATACTGCTCATTAACACCTTAAGGACCCATGACGGTCCTGTTCCGTCATGGGTTGTTATACACTTAACGACCCATGACGGAACTGGACTGTCATGGAATTCCGGGCTCCCCTCGCGGCTGCATGCCGTTCGGGGAGTCCGGAACTCAGCTGCAAAAAAAAAAAAAAAAAAAAAAAAAAAAAAAAAAAATGCTCCGTGGTCCTTAACGGACCGCAAGGTGCGTGCACGGCCCGTCGTTAAGGGGTTAAAGAGATCAAAATTATGGAAGTTCTGAGTTACTGTTAACTCGTTAAGGACCCATGATGTGCCAGGACCATCATGGGTAAACTTCCTTTAAGGACTCATGATGGTCCTAGTAGGTCAAGGGTTAAATGATAGCACACTGATCATTCTGCAGTGGCTGAAAAGGAACACTCCAGGACCGCATCGCTCGGTTTCAGTCCGTCTCTGCTTTACCGGTACATGTGATCGCTACTACAGTGGTCATATGTACAAACTTTTTCATTCACAAAGGCAATGTGTTTTACACATTGTCTTTGTGACTGTTCTCTGCCTCTCTCTTCCTTACTATGAAAGCAGAGACCAAACAAACAAAGGAAGAAATTGAGGCCAGAGTTGGGGGTATTAACCCCTTCATCACTGGTGCTGGATGAATGCAGGTCAATTAATGACCTGCTAACAGCAACTTTTTTTTGTTTTTTTTTTGTTTATAAATCCGAGCAAGCTAACACATCTGATTTAAACAGACCAATGTATAAAACATCTTACATAGTTTGAACAAACATTAATGGCAGTTTCACTGTTGTGGAGCAAAGCAATACACTTACACACTAAACAAATAAATATGTAAAAAAGTGGCAAAATAGGGAGGGAAAGAGAGACATGGGGCATATTTTGCAGGTATGAATGACCGGTCATACCTTTCATGTAGTCTCCATAAAAAAATTAGCCCATTGTACCCAAATGATCACAAGAGAATCAATAAAAATGGTGTGGGTTTTTTTTACCGTTTTCTTTCATTTTAATAAAATAAATGGTGGTTATCCATGTAAGTGTGGTATCAAAAGAAAGCCCAGCTTGCGCGTGAAAAAACAGTATATAATTTGTGCGTTAAACTCCATGATCACACGGTGTTTTCTGAATGACATAATACATAGCTATTACTCAGCTCTGTCATATTTTTGATCACTTGAGTGAGAACTGTAACATTATCTTTCCCTTACAATATAGACTTTTTTAGTCTGTTTTTGTGCAACTGATCTCTCGCTTAGAGTCTTGCATAATCAAAAAGGAATATTTTTCTTTGATCATGACCACTTTATGAGCATTATCAGCTATGGTTTTAAATACATATTGTATTGTTTGATCAAAAAAGCTTCGATAAAAATTTGCCTTATAATTTCCACCATTTTTTACAATACCTGTTAAATCCTTTTCTCCATACTCCATATGGAACACAGGTACCATGGGGGGAAAAACGGAATATTTTTTCTGCAAGATAGCTTTGTATGCATGATAAACATTTTTCTCATCTGTCGGAGTTCAAATTAATGAACAGCAAAATGTTAACTTAAAAGGTGAACAGGGTTTGACCACTGCTGTCTGTGGGGAGGAGTTTGGCTTTTCTGACTCATTAGTACACATTGCTGGTTGAAAATGTTCCCTGTATGTTCTATTTATAAATAATACTTACTGAAAATAGCACATGTATTCATCCACCAGGGTATATGCTAGGAAGCATGACATGTACAGTTTGCTGCCACCCCAAACCAGGTGTGTGCTTGGTACCCTGCTATATCGGACTCTATGCACAGACAGCTGAAAGTTCACCCAAAGTTAAACTGGAACTACCACCCCTGAATAAATTTGGCCCAAATAAATACCCATCTGGCGACTAGCTGCTCAATATCGCTAGTCGACAGAAATATTACCTGGTGTTTGAGAATTGTACGATGTTCCTGGACTGACAGGCAGGAAATAGTGCAGACATCTTTCCATAGTGACGTCTGCTCACCTGCGCTGTCAGTCCCAGCCTGCTCTAGAAGGCATTGCTAGGAGCTGATCGGCTCCAAAAGGGACTGACAGCGCAGGCCCACAGACGTCACTATGGAAAGATGTCTGCGCTGTTTCCTGCCTGTCAGTCCGGGAACAGAGTACAATTCTCAAACACCAGGTAATATTTCTGGCGCTATTGAGCAGCTAGTTGCCAGATGGGTATTTATTTGGGACAAATTTATTCAGGGGGTGGTAGTTCCACTTTAAGCTTCTAAACATTAAAATGAAAATAAAATGCTTCTTGTGAAAAAAAATTAAACACAATGTGTAGTTACTATTAATTAATAGACAGGTCCAGTTTAACTCCTTGTATGCTAGAGATGACTAGCACATTGAGAATGGTTAGAAACATTTCTAGCATCAATTGGGTTTAGGAAAAATTCTGTATACTGGTAATTTCCCCCAGAACTTTCTACATTTAACACCGAGTTCCAGGGGTGTTCAATACATCACTTCACAATATGTCATATACCCCTTTGGTCCTCAAAGGAGGAAGTTTTTTTTCTTTGTTTTCCTCTATGGAGAATGAACAGTAATATTATTTCAAAACAAAAAACAGAGTTCTTGATGCAAAGCAGTCCCACATCGGCTGATACAGTAATTAAATAAAACAAGCTCTATGAGCCACAAGACAATAAAACATAGTGAAACACTTCCACTGCATGGGCTGCCCCAGGGAGGAGCACTCCCAAACTATTTTCAGTGAAGAGCCAGAGACTTAAACTAGTTCAGAATTAGACACCAAGTGGTTTTCATATATTAAGTACAGATAATGAGATCCCAGAGACAACAGATAGCATCACTCAAGATTTTCATGTTTACTAGGCAGACTGGCAAACATGGGTGCAAAGACTCTTTGAAAGCCACCAACATGCCAGTTTGTGAGTCAGTCAAAAAAGGACAGAGAGAGACATATCTCCTCACCAGTGCTTAACCCCTTCAGTGCCAGAGGCTCGGGCCATTTTCTGAACCCTGCAGGCCAGACACTTTTTCAACATTTTTGCTATCCTTCCGTTTAGGCTTGATTTCCTCTGGGGATTTTTAGTTACATATGGAAAACTATATATTGTTTTTTTCAGAACTAATTGAGCTTTCTTGTGATACCTTACATGAAGAGAATTTTACATCGTGCAAAAAGCTATGATGTCATAATGACAAAAAAAAGTGAAAATTTACTCATTTTGCTAAAATCACATACTATGTATCAAAAACATTTACCTTGATTGAAAAAGTTTCAATTATTTGAAAAAGCCTCAAGTCCCCCGAGTAAAAAAATACCAAATTTGTATAGTTTTACCTACGTCCATGGCTAGCGTAGAGCCCTAATCACCAGCAGCGCAAAATGACATTTTCAACTTTATAAACTAATATGCACATTCTAGGGTTTTTGTGGTAAAACTACCCTAAAACAGTGGAATAACTATATAAAACTATATATTTCTGGAAAGTAGACAACCTGCTGCATCTAATGAGGGGTGATTTTCCTTGTTACCCCAAGCCTGGTGTGCACAAATGCCTCCAGAAGATGGCGCTAATGAAAAAAAAAGTAATTTTCTTACATTTCTGCCCCTTCAAATGAACTAAAATGTAAGAAAACCATGGCATTTCCAACTGTATTCATTAGCTAGTGCTCTTAGGAGAAAAATAACACCCCATTGGTATGAGTTCACCTACCTCAGGGGGCGCTACAAGTACAAAACTACACCTATTGCAACCTCTAATTTTTCTAACATTTTCTCAAACATTACCTGTCTGTACAAAAATGGTTATAACAAGTACAGAAGTGAAGAAAGGGTACACAAACCATACCATTTTGAAAAGAAGACACCCTGCCGCATCTAATGATGGGCGACTTGCCTTGTTACCCCAAGCCTGGAGTGCACAAATGTCTCCAGAAGGTGGCGCTAATGAAAAAAAAAGGCATTTTCTTACTTTTCTGCCCCTTCAAATGTACTGAAATGTGTGCAAACCATGGTATTTCCAACTGTATTCATTAGCTAGTGCTCTTAGGAGAAAAATGACACCCCATTGGTATGAGTTTAACTACCTCAGGGGGCGCTAGAAGTGCAAAACGACACCCACTACAACTTCAAATTTTTCTAACATTTTCTCAAACATTACTTGTCTGTACACAAATGGTTACAACAACTACAGAAGTGAAGAAAGGGTACACAAACCATACCATTTTGAGAAGAAGACACCCTGCCGCATCTAATGATGGGTGACTTGCCTTGTTACCCCAAGCCTGGAGTGCACAAATGCCTCCTGAAGGTGGCGCTAATGAAAAAAAAGGCATTTTCTTACATTTCTGCCCCTTCAAATGTACTGAAATGTGTGCAAACCATGGTATTTCCAACTGTATTCATTAGCTAGTGCTCTTAGGAGAAAAATGACACCCCATTGGTATGAGTTTAACTACCTCAGGGGGTGCTAGAAGTGCAAAACGACACCCACTACAACTTCAAATTTTTCTAACATTTTCTCAAACATTACTTGTCTGTACACAAATGGTTATAACAACTACAGAAGTGAAGAAAGGGTACACAAACCATACCATTTTGAAAAGAAGACACCCTGCCGCATCTAATGATGGGTGACTTGCCTTGTTACCCCAAGCCTGGAGTGCACAAATGCCTCCAGAAGGTGGCGCTAATGAAAAAAAAAGGCATTTTCTTACATTTCTGCCCCTTCAAATGTACTGAAATATGTGCAAACCATGGTATTTCCAACTGTATTCATTAGCTAGTGCTCTTAGGAGAAAAATGACACCCCATTGGTACGAGTTTAACTACCTCAGGGGGCGCTAGAAGTGCAAAACGACACCCACTACAACTTCACATTTTTCTAACATTTTCTCAAACATTACTTGTCTGTACACAAATGGTTATAACAACTACAGAAGTGAAGAAAGGGTACACAAACCATACCATTTTGAAAAGAAGACACCCTGCCGCATCTAATGATGGGTGACTTGCCTTGTTACCCCAAGCCTGGAGTGCACAAATGCCTCCAGAAGGTGGCGCTAATGAAAAAAAAAGGCATTTTCTTACATTTCTGCCCCTTCAAATGTACTGAAATATGTGCAAACCATGGTATTTCCAACTGTATTCATTAGCTAGTGCTCTTAGGAGAAAAATGACACCCCATTGGTACGAGTTTAACTACCTCAGGGGGCGCTAGAAGTGCAAAACGACACCCACTACAACTTCACATTTTTCTAACATTTTCTCAAACATTACTTGTCTGTACACAAATGGTTATAACAACTACAGAAGTGAAGAAAGGGTACACAAACCATACCATTTTGAAAAGAAGACACCCTGCCGCATCTAATGATGGGTGACTTGCCTTGTTACCCCAAGCCTGGAGTGCACAAATGCCTCCAGAAGGTGGCGCTAATGAAAAAAAAAAGGCATTTTCTTACATTTCTGCCCCTTCAAATGTACTGAAATGTGTGCAAACCATGGTATTTCCAACTGTATTCATTAGCTAGTGCTCTTAGGAGAAAAATGACACCCCACTGGAATGAGTCGACCTACCTTAGGGGTGTCAGAAGCACATAACTACACCTACCTGTTTGCTTCTTCGAAAATGGCTGCTTGTACTAAAATGTCCATAACTGTTAGAGAAATGACGGAAAGGTATAAAAGGTATACCATTTTGGAAAGTAGACATTCTCCCGCATCAAATGAGGGGTCACTTGCCTTTCTACCCCCTGGGCTGAAGTGCACAAATATTTCCAAAAGGTGGCGCTATGGGAATAAATACAGGTTTTTTTACATTTCCACCACTTCAAAGATACTAAAATCTTTGAAAACCATAACATTTCCTGCTGTATTCAGTACTTGCTACCATCATGAGAAAAATGGTAGCCCATTTGTGTGGGTTAACATACAATATGTGGGTGCTAGGAACACGAACGTAAACCTGACACTTTTGTTTTTTAAATTATCTGCTTGCACTAAAATGGTTATAACCATAATAGATATGCAGGAAAGGTAGAGAAACAATGCCATTTTGAAAAGAAAACAACCTGCCGCATCTAATGAGGGGTCACTTGCCTTCTTACCCAAAGGCTGGTATGCACAAATGCTTCCAGGAGGTGGCGCTAATGAAAAAAAATGCTTTTTTTTACATTTCTGCCCCTTTAAATGTATGGAGCTCTGTGAAAACCATGGAATTTTCAACTGCATTTGTTTGCTAGTGCTCTTAGGAGTCAAACGACACCCCATTGATATGAGTTGAACTACCTTAGGGCGTGCTAGAAGTAGAAAACTACACCTACTACAACCTCTGATGTTTCTAACATTTTCTCAAACCTGACTTGCCTGTATAAAAATGGCTATAACACCTTCAGAATTGAAGAAAAGGTAGATAAACCATACCATTTTGGAAAGAAGACAACCTGCCGCATCTAATGAGGGGTCACTTGCCTTTGTACCCCTAAGTTATTTGGAACAACTATTTCCAGAATGTGGTGCTACAGGAAAGAAAAACAAACATTTGTTTTACACATCAGTCACTTCAAAGATACTGAAATGGTTCAATGGCGTGGGATTTCCTAGGAGGACTTCTTGCCAGCCAAAAAAAAATGGTACCCCACTGCTCTGGATTCACATACCAATTTACGCTACAAGAGCGTAGCTACCAGTGAAACAGAAATGGGAAAGCAAACAGTGTATGTGTGATTTTATGGCTAACAGATGAAAGAAGCTAGGGCGTCAGCCGGTGTATGTGCGGACCTGTGACTACAAGTCTAACAAAATGTGTGAGAGGGTGAGGGATTAGGCAGTGTGTGTGGGTATGAGCAGAGGAGCAAGGATGGTGGTGATGGTGGGGCAGTGTCTGATAGTGTGTATGGGAGATCTCTGACTACCATTGTGCACTGTATGTCCCCTCATACAAAGCACTGCGTTGGACCCCCTTCCTGTTGCACGTGCATTTTTTGGGGCTTTTTCCCCCAATATTTTTGTGTAGACCTCGTTGGGGGCATCAGAACCCATACAATGAGGTCTAAATAAAAAATAAAGGGGGAAAAAATCCTTTATGTGCCACAGGGGTGTCCAGCACACAAAGGGTTAAATTTTTTTTATCGTTACTTTGTATTCAGATGGCCACCAAACAAGCTCTGATCACAAAGTAATGATAAAAAGTCCTGTGTGTACCACAGGAAGGGGGTCTGCATTGAACCCCCCCTCCCAGTGGCACACACATGGTTAATTTTTGATTTAATTTTTTTTTTATTATATACCTCATTGAGGGGCATCAGGACCCCCTGATCCCTCCCCAATGAGGTCTTAGTAAAAAAAATATATATGTCCACAAACAGAGTGACCCTGTGAGTGCCACAGGGGTCTGCAGCGCATTGCAAAGCAATGCACTGGATCCTTGTGGCACTCAGAGGGTTAATTTTTTTAATATCATTACTTGGTAATCAGAGCTTGTTGGGGGGCCATCAGGACCAATCATGATGGCCCCCCAACAATCTCTGATAAAGAAGTAATGATAAATGCCCTGTGTGTGCCGCAGAAGGGGGGCTGCATTGGCCCCCCTTGTGGCACACACAGGGTTAATTTTTTTTTCTTTACATTTTTTTTTTATTATGGACCTCATTGGTGGGTATCAGGACCCCTCTGATTCCCCCAATGAGGTCTTAAAAAAAAAAAATAAAAGGAATCAAAATAAATGTCCCTGTGAGTGCCACATGGGTCTCCAGGGCATTGCAAAGCAATGCATTGGACCCTTCTGGCACTCAGAGGGTTAATTTTTTTTTTTTATTATTATTACTTTGTAATCAGAGCTTGTTGGGGGGCCATCAGGACCAATCCTGATGGCCCCCCAACAATCTCTAGTAACAAAGTAATGATAGAAGCCCTGTGTGTGCCACAGGAGGGGGGGGGGGTGCATTGGACACACACAGGGTTAAAATTTTTTTTTTTTTTTTTTAATAATAGACCTCATTGAGGGGCGTCAGGATCCCCCCTGATCCCCTCAATGAGGTCTTTCAAAAAAAAAAAAAAAACCCCAAAAAATGACCCTGTGAGTGCTACAAGGGTCTCCAGCACATTGCAAAGCAATGTGCTGGGGACCCCTGCGGCACTCACAGGGCTACTTAGCGTTTGTTTTTTTTTTTTATTTATTTTTTTAATTTCTCAGACCTCGTGGGGGACATCAGGACCCCTTCTGGTGTCCCCCCAGTTATTGATCTCCCAGCCATCGGCTGGGAGATCAATATGGCGACTTGCAGGAGAGCAAAAGCTCTCCTGCCTTTCACTCCTACCACCGGTAGGAGTGAATGGGACCGGGGAAACTTCCCCAACGTCATCAGTGACATGTCACTGATGACGTTGGGAGGCTTCCCCCGGTCCCGCCCACTCCTACCCGGAAGTTCGGGTAGGAGAGAAGGAAGAGGAGAAGCTGCGCTTCTGCTGCGCTTCTCCTCTTCTTTTATTGATCTCCCAGCGCGATCGGCTGGGAGATCAATAACAGGGGGGACATGAGGAGTGATCCTCATGTCCCCCCACGATTGCCCAGCTTTTTTTTTTTTTTTAAATGCGGCCACTGCATGCCGGTTATACCGGCTCATGCAGTGACCGCATTTTAGTGGGTACATCGTACGAGCTTGGCACAGCGGGTACAGCTGTCCAAACTCGTACAATGTACCCACTTGGCACTCAAAGGGTTAAAGTGAAAGTACTGCCTGAAAAAAAAAAAAAGTACAGTATTCCAGTAGCCCAACTGAGCACCATCATGCAGTTTTTTTACATTTTTAATTCCACAACCTCTTTTGATGGTCATCACACTTCCTCCTTGTGATTGTCCACAAGCGCATCCAAGACGCATGCGGTGGAGAAATACAGACTCTCATATCTGCTGTGATCAAAGGCTTTCAATAGTTGCCTCTTCACTGTAATTACTGATATGATTAAGGTGTTTACTAATCCTAGATGATCATCCCCAAGTACTGGTTATTACAAAGCAAACAAGCAAAGAAATAAACTACAAGTTGACTACTGTAATTCCTGAAACAGAGCACAGGCTACCGAGGGGCGAATTTATATCTTTAAAACCCCAAAGCAAGGCGTCCTTCTTGACCATAGCACCCACAACTGCATCCCAGCCTTTTTGGGGGTTTTTGTGCCAGGAAAAATTAAGACTTTACAAACAAGGAAGAAAAAACTCTTATCCCTTGTGGTTTCAAGAAAGATAATAATAACTATTGTACAAAAATACCCATAAGGTCAATAAAAAGTTCTGTAACAGGGTATTTTTCTTCTGTATACTGAGCAAATATCTAGCGGGTATATCTCTAAAAGGGAAACTATAACCTATTATTAAGTGACTCTTAATTTAAAGTGTTAGTAATGTCTAAAAAAAGTTTTTTTGCATTTAGAAGAGCTTAAAAAGCTGATCTAAATGCAAAAAATTGTATCTCTCAAACCGCTATGGTTTAAGAGATACGGGCGTTTTAAGTTTGCTGTTTCCTACTGACAGCTGTAAAGCCGTCAGCAGGAGATTTGTGTCGGTCGACACAGTGGCACTTGAGAAGTGCCACGATCTCGTTATTTACCAAGAAACCCTTCACTGGAATGGTCTACAACGAGTGCTTGAACACCAGGCACACGTTTTAGACCATTCCAATGAAGGGATTCCTTGTAAGTAAAGAGATTGCGGCACTTCTCAAGCTCCAACGTGTCGACCGACACGAATCTCCTGCTGACAGCTTTTCAGCTGTCAGTAGGAAACAGTGAACTTTAAACGCCTGTATCTCTTAAACCATAGCGGTTTGAGAGATACGTTTTTTTGCATTTAGATCAGCTTTTTAAGCTCTTCTAAATGCAAAAAAACTTTTTTTTAGACATCAATAACACTTTAACAGAGATTACCTAGATAGATTTCATATATCAAAATGCTTTATGCAGTACACCTGTTTAGAGATTTTATATATATATATATGATATAGATATATATAAATAAATAAAATGGCCTCTGTTTGAGTCTGCATCTATTTCCATCCTCCTTTCTACAATTAGGATTCAATAATCCTGAATGGATGGTATGGTTCAGATGACTATCAGGCTGTAAAGTAAGACTACCTAGCAGTAGACTAGAGAGGATACATAAAAAGTCCACCTGTTAAACTTCAAGCCCCTCATTCCTAAAGTTGTAGCTCCCCTCCCCAGATGGATATAAAGCAATCTGGTCTGCCAGAGACCAGTCCAGTGGTTGAAATCTGCAACCCCAATTGTCTATAGCCAATCTGAGCACAGTTTTCATCTGTGGTACCCAGCAGTGGCCAGTCAGAATAAGGAGAGTAATCCAGATAGAGTGCCTCACATAATTTTCAAAGTTTTCCTGCCCCACTGCCAAAATAGCTGCTTTGAGAGATTATTCTAACAAAAAATGTTATACGTTTCTAGTCTTGCGCTAAAAAAAAAAAAATCAACCTTTAGAAGTGCATAAACATGTAAGCAGCTAAAGATATAGTCTAACACCACCACTCCATTGTGTTATTAAAAAAAAAAATACACAATAAAATATCCAAGTGCCCTAATATTAATCTCATAACTGTGTAAATATCCAGTGAACATGAATCATCCAAATATATAAATCATCTGCTGAATAGAATATCGGAAATAAGATTTGGATAAACACAGAATCACAGATGTGTTACCATAAAGAAGCAATATATAGTTAAATAACATACATACCCCTTCCTATCCAAAAAAGAAAACTATCATGGGACACCGACAGACAGAAGAAGCCATACTATTGGAATAGAAGATACCGTTGAAATATATACAATACCCACAATACAACAATAGACAGATTAGATCGCTTACAGAGATAGATTGGAATGGATTTTAGGTATTTATATTCGTTGTCTGTTGTGCGGTCGGGTTGCCATAATGCTTTGGCATCCAAGGTGTTTATAAGATGACCAGAAAAAGGGTAAAAAGGGTATTTAAAATAGTAAATAAATTAGCCAAATTAAGTATAAAAACTGTAAAGGACAGCAGAATATAAATTGAAAAAAGAACTAGCCACCATAAAATGGGAACGGAGATGGTGCTGGCCATGTCCACAACTCTGCTTGTTGGGTGTGACCAGCATGGCTAAGGCAACCCTCAACAGTTACCTAGCCCACCTAACTGATAACATAAAACTACTGGTTAAAGATGCTCAACTAGGAATGAACCTGCTATAGAATTTAGCAGGTTCTATAGAAGTGGTGTCATACCCATGGTACTGTCTTTTTTTTAGCTCACTAGTGCCTTTCACAGAGAAGATATAACCTAAAACACAACATACTGATACTACCAAAACAGCAATCCAGCCACAAAGTGCCAGGGAATCCCTCTCTAAAGGAGAGAAGCAGCCAACTCCAGACATATATGTTTCAGACTTGTTGGTTCTCATCAGTGAGGTGTAGCTGATCTCTCTAGGCAACCTCACTGATGAGGCCCACCAAAGCTGAAATGTATGTCTAGGGTTGGCTCATTCAGAGAGGAATTGACCAGCACTCTGTGGCTGGACTTTAGGATCACTATGATGTGCTTTAGGAAATGTCCTCACTGTGAAAGATACTAATGACCTGAAAGGCTCTACCCTGGGTAGGACACCATTCCTATACAGCCTGCATGATTCTATAGAAGGTTCGTTCCTAGTTGATAGTCTCTGACGAGCAGTTTTGCAATAACCATTTGATGTCATGTCCACCTCCAGCGACACAAAATCCAAGATTGGTTGAAGTACTGAGAAGTTCATCTTTTGAACAAAGAAGCAAGGGGATAACTCATGAAGGAATCAGTTTTTTCTGTTCAAATTAAAGGTAAATGGGCATTATTATTAGGAGATGTTGCTTATTTAAAGTCACAGTCACTATAAAAAAATGACAGAAAGAGAAACCAAAATGGCCCATACCATTAGGTTTGGCCAAGCCTGGGTCTTCTTGGACCCTGACAACTTCCCAGGCCCACACCATTAAAGAAAATGGGCAGGACTGAAAATATGAGTAAATATAAATTGGGAAATATGAGTAATATTAAGTGACAAGATATTAATTCACACTGGGCAACATGGAAAAAATACAAAACAATG
Organism: Rhinophrynus dorsalis; assembly: GCA_037306005.1. Classification (NCBI taxonomy): domain Eukaryota; kingdom Metazoa; phylum Chordata; class Amphibia; order Anura; family Rhinophrynidae; genus Rhinophrynus; species Rhinophrynus dorsalis. The sequence continues at coordinate 143,341,178 of CM074719.1, read as the reverse complement.
TTACATACATGTACAGACCAATACAAGTGTAGAAAGGTCCTGCAGTCTAGGTTATTTGCCTTCATTTTAATATAAATGTGATATTTAGCATTTAAAAGAACCAAGTCCAAGGACATACCTGGAAACATTCCTGTCCCAAGCCTCCAGATGTCCACTAAGGTCTGGGGTTGAGAACGTCAAAAATGACGTGATTGGCTTCATAAAGTGGGTGGGGCTTGGTGGACAGGACAGGACAGTTAGGAGGGGAAGCAGGATTTGCCTTTAAAATAGGAAAAACAGGACGGAGAGCGATCAGACCAGGCAGTGAAGTGACCAGAGTTAAAAGGGAGCTCACTGAGCCCAGAAAATCAGCCTTTGTTCCCAAAGTTCCAGTAAGGTTTCAAAGGTTTTCCAGTTATTCCGAGGCTGACAGTAGCAGGAAGCACGGACATCTTGCCATAGTGACGTCCGTGGGCCTGCGCTGTCAGTCCCTTTTGGAGCTGGCTACTAAGCAACTAGTCGCCAGATGGGGACTGAATTAAGATAAAGATTTTGTGGGGTGGTAGTTCCCCTTTAACTCAAAAGGAACATTTGCATAAAAAAAAAAAAAATGCAGGACAGGCTGCGGGACAATTCCGCAGGCGTCCTTCATGTGAGCTGCAGCACTCTCATTGGCAAGAGAGCACTCCACCCCACGTGGAGGAATCCTCAGTCAGATATGGAAGGCGAGAACGAGGCACTACAGGGGAGGGGAACACGAGAAGACTGACAGGCTGCAGGACAGTTGTCCCACAGTCTGTCCTGAAGTGATTTCACTGGCTTATTTTTAAAATGTTAAATCTCTGTATATCCTGCACTAAATAGAAAATATATACGGATTATCGGTTAACTCAAAAGGAACTTTACAATGAGGAGAACTTTTATAGCATTCTGGGGATTAAAAGGTCCAATTAAGTCTTTGTTAATTCTCATTTCTTCCTCACTGTGCAGTTGGTTTATAGGGGTTGGAGTTCCCCTTTAAGGGGGTGAAAGCTGTATGGCTCAATCAGTGAGAGTTTCAGGATTTTTTTTTACATGTCATGTAATTTGTTTGTCCCAGAACTGCACCACTTTAGTTTATCAAATACGGCTCTTAAAAAGTTTACGGTTGTTATGATATGACTACTGGTAACATTTTACCATGACAAGACAATGCTGAACAGAATACGAAGATAAATAGTGATCATGTTTTGGCATAAGAAGAAAACAATGAAATCTGTAGAAGCCTGCCTGGCGATAATCAGTATTTCAACTGGGAAAGATCTCAGCTGGCACAACTTACTCATACATCAAATGCTCAATTTTAATATCCTTCCATACCCAAGAGAGGAACTAAACTCACTTATATCGTTCATCTGAGAGCAGATGTTAGAATGGAGGCATTTGCATGTTTGCACTTTTGCCAAGCCCAGGATGCCTTTAAACTAGCTTCTGCTTGCAAACTGGATGTTGCAAAATTGGAGATTAGCAATCCTTCTCTTATCTTTGTGCCAAAATATGTTATTGTTGACATATTTATAATATTGTCATTATTGTTAGTTAAATAACAGAAGCTGACAATAGGAGCTGTATAACCATGGGATCAGGCAAAAGACCACCTGCTGCAATTCTGTACCCAGAGTTCTTTCACGTACTTTTTCTTTGTGATATCTGTTGTGTGTGTTGGGGTGGCTGAGAGAGAGAGAGCCCATGTTATACCAGCCCAATATTATGGTCTGATGTACACGTGGGTCGTCTATTCATTGGTGGTAGAGAGGTGTATAGCCTGTGTGAAAGATCTGTTGGTGACCCATATGCTTCCCTGAAGATCTGCCTGGATACATCTTTACTGTGTTCCTGCATGAGCTTAGTAAAGATGAAGCTTTCTGAACTTTGGTGTGGTCCTGCAAGGCAATAGTGTGTGAAAGGCACCATAGCTCAGAAGGTCATAATGTCAACCATTCTGCATTGGTGTGTCCCGCATGAAAGACACCTTACAGTCTACACACTGAAGGATAGTGTCTAATGCAGGTTTTACCAGTTGTTGGTGTTCAAACATTTTGGGGACAATAACTCGCAGTTCTTTGGTCAGAAGTGTGAGAAAAGCCATTAAGAAACTGTACCTGACACCAATATGATTTGTAATGCATGTCTTCTCTTTCAAATGTAATTTATTCTAATAGCTTGTTAAACCACTGAGCTAAAAACTGTCAGACTTCAGACGCAATCTCTATTTCTCCTCTGAGAAACAACAGGTAAATGAGAAGCAAGGTATGACAAGCACATGTACACACAAAGACAGTACAACATTTTAGGAGCAGTTCTGAAGAAAATCAGCGCCACACTTTCCACTGAAATACATGGGGTATTTAACCTCTTGAATGCCAATGAGGTCTCCAAAGCATAGCTTCTCAATGCGTTGGAGACCTCTCACATTAAGGAGGCTAAAAGCCCAATTTAAAATGGAAGAACCAACCCAAGTAAAGTTAAACCCCAACCCCAACAGCCGGCTCCAAAAGGGACTGACAGCGCAGGCGCACAGACGTCACTATGACGAGATATCCGTGCTTCCTGCTACTGTGAGCCTCCGAAAAACTGGAAAATCTTTGAAACCAGGTAATATTTCTGGCGACTAGCGCTACTAAGGAGCTAGTCACCAGATGAAGAATTAATTAATGTAAAGTTATTGCGGGGTGGTAGTTCCCCTTTAAGGACAGCAAGATATTTTATCATTACATTTTCCTCTTAGGAAAGTAGGATAATTGGTATGGCATATTTTTACCCTTTAAGGACCAGAGATGTGAATGAAGGATAGTCTGATTTTAAAGAGTTAATTGCTCACTTGATTTACATCAAAATTATGTTTCCATTTCAGTTTAATTGCCATTTAAAATCTTGATTACATAATTTGTTTTAGAGATGTGCAAATTATCTGCACAGTCCACAGTGTATTACAGTGATTTCTGTGCCCACTGAATACCAAAAGTACACTCTTGATCAATGACAAGATATATAATTTTACAGTCACGCGGGCTTCATTTCTGTAATAAATGTTACCAAATTAAAGGGACGTTTAACTCCTTGGATACAACAGACATCTTCAAAACATTGCTTTACAACCAAGAGGTTAAAGGGATAGTAATACCTGGAATTAAGAAGGTTTAATAAATATTGTTCATGTGAAAAATATAAATGAAATTAAGCAAATCCTGTTGCTTAAAGATGTATATTTTAAGATTTATAAACTTTTAAATTCCCACTCTTCCTGCCCCTTTTACTCACATCAGTGCCCAAGCTAAAAGATTGAGATTCTGGTCATGCAACCGGACGGCTCTTCAGCAGAGCCGAAATAGCATTGTTTACAAGAAATACTTCATTACAACGTTCTACAAAGTGTGCCTGTCTGCTAGGCATTGGTGCCCCATCACAGGGTACCAATGCATTTTCCAATGCTCAGAGGTCCTCAAAGGAGGTACAATCAGCCAATGAAGAGGACAGCAAATGCAGGCATACCACCCACTGGATGGAGCTCCTGGCTGCCGCCTCAGGTGCTCAAAGTCACAGAGATGAGTAGCAGAAGGAGGGAAAGGGGGGGCACTGAGGTAAAGGGAGGGAGGGAGGGAAGAATGATCAAAGGGAAACTTTCTATACACAGCTGCTAGTATACCCAAGATTTTATGGTACTCACAATGAGTCTGACTTAAGTCTTATCTCTCAATACAAATAGGAGAACATGTATTTAATGTTGTTTGTGCTAACAGCACACTTTACATACATTAAAAAAAAAGTTCAAGATTAGATTTTAGGAATTTAAGCCTTTGAGTGTGGGAGTGGTCTCCACTTACTGTGAACCAATGCATTGGAGCATATAACCAATTTTATTTTTGAGGTTTGTGTTCCTTTCAGACTTACTGTTTACTATAAAAAAGAAAAGGTGATCAAGTCTGTGAAATAGGGGACAAATAAAAATTCCCCAAATTCCCACAAACTTGGATTAGTTTTTAAAAGAAATGCATTAGGAGACTTTTAGCATTCAAGGGATTAAAAGTCCCTTTTAAAAGCAATGGACATTTGTATTGTCTCTATAGTGAAGAATATTCTCCACAATTGCTTGTTTTGCTTTCTGCTTAAGGTCTTTAACCTGGTACATTTTAGCCTAATAATTAGAGTGTTTATTACAAAATAAACTAAATTATTATGTGAAATGCTTCAGTCTTCCACATGTCAACTAGTATTAAGAGAATCGCATATGAAATTATTCTAGCTTCAGTTCAATTATTATTCATTTAAGAGTAAGTACAATTTCTAGGTGTTAGTGGATCCCTTTTCTAGATCACTCAGTGTTTGGTTTTGTTTATTTTTTTTTCTAGGAATAATGATGATGAAGAATCCACTACAAGCATTGTGGGAGAGTTCAACAAACCCGTACAAACAAGATGAAAAAGAGGAATTCATGGGGCCCAGAGGAGGACAAAAATTAAAAATGGAAAAAAAAATAAAACCCCTCACCAAGTCAGGGGTACTGAAGAAAAATCACATCTTCTATAGGCATAGAGCTGCACAGAGCTTACGAGAGAAGCGCTGTGCGCCTGCACAGTCAGTCCCTTCCAGTACCTTAAAGGGATAGTAAACTCCCCCAAAAAACTGTAAGCCAAATGATATAGGAATAATAAAACAATACTTAACGCCCTCATTCATATCTCTAAAACCTTTATGGTTTGAGAGATGTAAGAAAATAAAGAGCTCCGCTCCCTCCCCTTTCTGCCTAATGAGCTGTAAAGCTGTCAGAGGCAGAATTCGGTCGACCGACTTTAGGCGGCTCTTAAGGAGTGCTGACATCGGGGTATCTATCTATAATTACTTAATAGGTATGGTCTACAACGTGTGCCTGGCTTGCAAGCACATGTTGTAGACCATTCCGATGAAGTAATTATAGTTAGATATCCCGATAACAGCGCTCCTGAAGAGCTGCTGTCTGGTTCCGGAAGCAGGATCTCATGACGTCCACTATACAACGGACGCATGAGAAGGGGGAGGGAGCGGAGGTCTTTATTTTCCTACATCTCTCAAACCATAACGGTTTGAGAGATGGGAATGAGGGCGTTAAGTATTTTTTTATTATTCCTATCATTTGGCTTACAGCTTTTTGGGGGGTTTACTATCCCTTTAAGGCATGAAGGACACCACTCACCAATGCTGCAAGTGAATGGGACAGACAGAGCAGACTCAGAGGTACATTTCCTTTATGATGTCTGCGCTGTTTTTCCTCTGGTTCCTGCCCAAGATGTGATTTGTCTTCAGTAATCTTGACTTGGTGAGCTTAAGGATAGTACAACTTTGTATATTGCTAGGTTAGTAATATTTGTGGCTGCAATTTTATTAGCATGAAAGTTCCGCTTTTTATCCAGTATGTCTTACATGTGAACATGTCTAACAGAAAAGGCCTCTCTTTTGCCCCAGATCAACAGGTAAACAACAAATTTTTGTGGATATTAATAATTAATTTGTAAGTTAACATTGAAGAGATATTTCCTGAGTAGAAATGATGTTGAGAAACAAAAACAGGTGAATCTGAATATCAAAATGGAGCCAGTTGATGACATTTTACATATTTTTTTGAGGATCTATATGAAGAGGAACAGACTTCTCAGCACACAGATGATTCATCTATGGACACAGGTAATTAAGGAGAAGAATTTTTTTTTTACATACAGGATTATACGGAAATCTAAAAAGGTTACCCAGTTCAATTCAATAGTCCGGGAAAGGGGAAGTGGGATGCACTAAGGTGTGATAAAGAGGCAATAAAGCATAGATAACTTCTCCAGTCATATCACTTCTCCAAGTCCTAGGTTATTCTATGAAACCAATGCATTTTAGTGCATAGGCTCTACAGAATAACATAGGAACTGGAGAAGTCATCTCCGATTTATCATCACTTTATCATGCCTTAGTGCATAACCCCCCCTTACGTGTAGGCTTTCTACTGTCAAGTATAAAGATTATAATTTAAAGATTAATAATAAGAAAATTAAGAAAAATAATCCAAAAAGTTATAGCCATGCAATGGAGATCTTGATGAAGAAAAATAAAGCACTATAAGGAAAGCAGATAAATGGGGGTAGTTGTGGTACGAAACACAGAAATTATCTTAAGGAAATAAGTAGATTACTGGAAGATTGTAAAGTTTACCATGTCTTGGATGAAAACCTAAGGCCTTCCTTTTAGAAATCCTGTAAAGTACTGTTATAAAAAGCTTTAACCCCTTAGTGATCGGCCGCGAGCGCACGCGGCCGGCACTTAACGACGGGGTTTTTTTTTTTTTCCATTAAAGTGAATGACTTTCGTGACTTACCAGGTACGTCCTTTGTCACTAAGTGACATTTTTTCGTGACGTACCTGGTAAGTCACTTGTCGGGAAGGGGTTAAGGAATTCGTATGGTTGGTTTGGATTTAAATTTTTATACCGTTACCTGATACTGCTGTTTTCTACCATTTACCAAAAGTTCATAAGAGAATATAGAATCCTTCTAGATGACCTATAACGTCTGGTTTTAACAATATGGCTTCAAAATTATTCACTTTTTTAGACTTTTTTTTCTGCAAAGATATATTGTTCAGCTACCCTCTTATATTAAAGAGTCACAGAATATCTTTCAATATAAGACCATGATTTAATGGCACCCTAGAAGTTACAGTGGGACACTATGGAAGCGAGTTCCCTATACACTTTCATGAAACAGGAGTTGGGTTTAGAGGCAATAGATTTTTATTCCATAAATAGGAATACAAAATATACAAAAGGAGTTTATTTTGAGAGTTCAATATATATTACATCACAATTTATTTACTTTCAAAGGGAAGTTCCACCTTCAAACACAGGGTAATGACATAAGTACCAGGTTCGCTCCCAGTTATGAACAAGTAATTAATAATAACTCATGGGGAACAAATCTGTTTTTTAGGTCAGGTCTATTGATGACATTATTATCATTTGGAACAGTGCTATAGAAGATCTTAAAGAAAGAACAACTCTAAAGGAATTGATTCTTCCAAATGAAAGTAATTATCAGGAGATTAATTTCCTGGATTTATCAATTTTAGTTTCGATGGGTCATAATATCTCCTGTTCAGTTTACATAAATCCTGTTTCTAAAAATCATTATTTACCTGAGAAGAGTTAGTATTCAAGCAAATGGAAAAATATTTCCTTTAGTCAATTCAGAAGATTGAGAAGAAATTGTATTGATTTGGAGAGTTAAGAGACACTGTTGGATAAAACTACTATTACAACCAAGTCACTGGATAGAAAAAGTCTCTTAGAACAAAAGCAAAAGACGACGTACAATGCCAAGAAGTGTTCATTAACCTTTTTTCACCCAGTATAGTTATTTCACACCAAGGATTTGGTCTATTATCAACAGAAACTGGACCATACTAAAGGAATATTTGCTTCCATAAGATATGCATTAGCTTTAACGATCTTGGCTACCAAAACTACCAGGTCCTCTTTGGCAGTGTCTACTTGAATGGCTTGCAAAAGCTGATCCCCCCCCCCAAACAGCCATAGCCCTAGTATTCCAAACAATGTTGAGGGGAAAAAAAAAAAAGAAGAGGTTTTTGAGACAAAAAAAAGCCAGACACGTTGAAGTGAACTGGGGCAAAAAAGTGCGCCTCTACATAGAGTGAAGAAGTCTTACCAAGAAACATCTGTATCTAAGGCTTCCTCACATATACAAGCATTAGTCTTGATGATACTGGAAATCATGTTGTGAACAATATCCCCCTTGGAAGGCTCCATTTGAACAACTTCCAATAATTAATCTCTCCATATGAAAATAAAAGAAAAAAAGAAAATAAGCATCACACCATGCAGGTAAAAGCCATGTACCACAAAGACCTCAGTTTGTGGCTAGCAGACAAACTGACAGGGACATGACATACACAAGACCTGGAAGTCCTGAAAATCTTCTAGCTCTTCTGTCCCCCTTGAAACAGGTAATAGAGAATGGCTTCTGAATGTTATGGCCTCCTCAATGCAGATATAATATAGGTACAGTGAAAAGTCTGCTTCATGTCCTGCTCTGAATGTAAGAGGAACAGGTAAATATAAGCAGCCAGCCTAAAAGGGGAAATAAGACATAAAATGAATAATAAAATAAACATAAATTAAAAAGCTAGAAGAAAATCTTGGAGAGGATCAGCCCTGTTGCACTCCTGAAGCAGAGCATTTTTAAAACTGAAGGCTACTGTTACTGCGAGGGGTTAAGTGGATCTGGGAGGGAGTCTCTTACTCCAGAGAGCTTTAGTTTGCAAGAGTCCTGCTTCCTGGAGGTAGCTTAACCCCATGGTTGCTGTGTTCACCAATAAATGAAAGAGAAAATCAGTAAAATTGTAATACAACAGAGTTTATTTTAAAACGTCTTTCAAAAGCACCATTTGTTTTTACATGATAGGCATGGGTGTCTGGAGGAGGGGCACTTGCCCCCCCCAACAATTACTCCCTCCATATAAAGAGGTTGGATGGGCTGGCCTGGGGGTCATGTTATGGCTTTGTCGTCCCCCCCCCCCGGAAAAATTTCTACGGACACCCCTGATGATAGGGTCCCCTTAATATCTGCTGGGAACATGCACGTGTGTGAATGTTGCTGATGCACATGCTTAATGCCCTGTATTGCTATAATATCAAATGTTAATTTGCTTAACCCCTTAAGAACCACACAGTCCAGGGGTGGGGTGCTCTGAAGGACTAGGGCACTTTTTTTTTTTTTTTTTTCCAGAAACATGATCTGTTATCGGATTACCAACTTCTATGATGTTTCAGGACTGTCGCTGGTCCTCTACATCCAGGTACACATGACGGTCCTTGCATGTCATGTGTCCTTAAGGGATTAAAACCATATTGCTTCTCCAATGACATGAAGTCCTCTAACATTTCGGTTAGTTATGAGGTACCCTTAGAATATACAACAAGGAAGGACTACCTGAGTGTCTCAAACTGTTAGACAACAACTCCCATCATCCCCATCTACCCCCTGATTGTTTGAGGATGATGAGAGTTGTCCCCAATAGCCAGAGGTGCAGCAATTGACTATCCCAGGGTGAGAGGGTGTCCATATTACTAGGTAGCGACTGGCCATCACCAAGTGCTGATCTACCGATCTACCAACCACAGTAGCATGGTAAACAGAGCTTGCTGTAATGCTACACCACAGAAAGACAGCTACGAAGGGAAGCATGAACGCGCTTCTTAAGGCAGTTGGGAGGGAGGTGGGAAGCCTTAAGTCGGCGTGCTGCACATACTGTGTGCTGCATATTGCGGAAGTGCTAGGTCAGTAAGATTAAAAAAAAAAAAAAAAAAAAAAATCACCTACGTTAATCTAGTTTTACATATTATAGCAAATGGGCACAAGTTTGACGGATGTGAATGTTCCCCTTTAAACGAAAAAGATATTCCACAGCAAGCCAACTGTCTCACAGGGGGGCAACAAAGTCCCATTGATTTAAATGGACTATTTGACTCCCTGCATGCTAGAGAGGTCATCAACCAATTTTTTCACATTTTAGCATTCAAGAAGTTAAAAGCCCCATTTAAAATAAGTAGAAGTTTGGGGTATTTTGATTTGTCCCCTATGGTGTAGGTGGTTTAATTTAGAATTCTGTTGCCCTTCCTGAATAGAGTTTTATATGTATCCAAAAATCTAGCTGGTTCCTGGTTCCCATCAACCGCAACTAAACACCAATGCAGCATGGAATAAACAAGGTATGTCAATATCAGTCTGAGAATTTGAAATGGCAAGATCAGGGGTTGAAGTGATGAATATTCTGCCCTCGATGTTCAGCTAATGTAATAAATCATATCCCAGCATACTACTCCAAGCTACAGCATATAAATTAGCATTTAAGAAATTGCCAATCAGTAACAAATGCTTTGGTCTTGAACAAAAGGTTCTGCAGTGTCCACTGACTCTGTTAAGCCATTACAGCATCTGTTTCAAATGCAGTCTATCTTACACAAATTAAAGACCGTTTTAACCTCGCTCAATGAATCTGTAACAATCGTAGGCAATTTTCATAGCTGAAAGTCTTGGTTGGAATATATAACAAAGACACAATTAATGTTTAATCCCATCACTGCCAATATACAAACCTTTATAACAACTGTATTTCTGCTGCTGGAATGAGCAGTGCCTCCTAGAGGCACACTTGAGATATATAGGGTAATATGTTAAAAG